>JAWNZC010000419.1:677500-867500 GCA_035771165.1 Paragorgia papillata | reverse complement strand
CACGTTAACACACATGAACGAGAAAGAAAATTTCTCTCATACTTTGACAAAGAACGCATTAACCCGAGACGCTTCCCTTGACGAGTAAAATCGTCTGCTGTTTGACAGAGTAAGAAGATAAACAGTGGCGTAGCCAGGGGGGGGGGCGGTCACCCCCCCCCCATGGTCTCCAGGACCGTTCTCATGAAAAGTTTAAATCCGTGGAGAAACTTGTTGGGGGGGGGGGTTACAGTTGTTTTAAGTCCAAGTGAGTAGATAGTAATGTGTTATATATATTGCAGGCATGCATATGCTATAAATTACAATACTAAGGTCTATACAAAATGCCTCCAACCTGTTTTTACATTTACGACTTGTTTATAGATAAATCTAAAGATATTCTGACGTGTATCATTCTATGTTCTGGTTTTATTTCAACAAAATTATGTAATTTATGGCTTTCAGATTACTCTTAAATACTTGCCTCAAAATGCAGGAAATAGTGTTTCAGAGACCCTACAAATCCAAAATTTTCCGGGGGAGCATGCCCCCGGACCCCCTAGAAGATAGAGGTTCTCCCCCCCGCAAAACCCAAGACCCTGGCTACGGCACTGAAGATAAACTTGTTGCACAACAACAATGCGCGTGAAAAGGTTAAGCAAGGGTCACGTAATCTTAAAACCGCAGTGCATTGTGGTGCATCCGGGGAACTGAATAAGGTGGGTGAATAGATGTATTGGGAATATTGGTGGTTAATTTAACGCTGATGAAAAAAATTATGAAAATATTTTCGACGAAGGCTACTTACCAGTCGAAGCCATACGCTTGTTATAAGAATTTGATTTTTCTCATCCTAAAAATGAAATTATAACTATAAAAATTATAACTATTCTTTATTATATGGAACGAATTACTTCACGCGCTGTGATTGGTTGCTGACGTGGCAAGATTTCTCCACAATGCCCTTGGGCATTATGAAAATCAGTGTTAATGCCCTACGATTGGAAACAAACAAAAAATCCTAGTAAGAAAGTTGTTCTTGCAAAACGACGAAAATAAATTAAATAAATGATGAACATTATAAAAGTAAATTTTAGTATCCAGACGAGAAAAAAACAACAGAAAATACAACTAGTCCAGTATTTTGACGAAGTTAAAGATTGATTTTGAATAAAAAGTGCCAAGAAGAAGAAGAAGAAGAAGAAGAAGAAGAAGAAGAACAACAACAACAACAACAACAACAACAACAACAACAACAACAACAACAACAACAACAACAACAACAAGGAGAAGAAGAAGAAGAAGAAGAGGAAGAGGAAGAAGAAGAAGAAGAGGAAGAAGAAGAAGAAGAAGAAGAAGAAGAAGAGGAAGAGGAAGAAGAAGAAGAAGAGGAAGAGGAAGAAGAAGAAGGAGAAGAAGAAGAAGAAGAAGAGGAAGAGGAAGAAGAAGAAGAAGAGGAAGAGGAAGAAGAAGAAGAACAACAACAACAACAAGAACAATTACAACAACAACAACAACAACAACAACAACAACAACAACAACAACAACAACAACAACAACAACAACAACAACAACAACAACAACAACAAGAACAAGAAGAAGAAGAAGGAGAAGAAGAAGAAGAAGAAGAAGAAGAAGAAGAAGAAGAAGAGAATAAGAATGAGAAATAGGATGAGGATGGTGAGGGAGAACGGTGACAATGATGAGGATGACGGTAAGGATGAAGATGAAGATAATATTAAAGGTAGGGAAAAAATAAGATAAAAGTCTCACTCTTCAAGATCTTACCAAATCAATTAATTGTGCTAGTGCTATTCCAAGGAAAACAGGCACGGCAGCCTTCTTGTCTTTCACTGGTCTCACAATTTTGTTATAATTATCAAAAAGAACGTGAACCAATCGTACTTCGTCGTCAACACTCCATTCATAGTCTGCTCGTTCTAGAAGCAATAAAGAAGATAACATTGTTGCAAAAATGTTTGTCAAGCTAGTTTACTCAAAATAATTCCTGAGACCCCCAAACGAATCGAAATCAAGTACCACAGGACCAAAGAAGAATGATATATTAGATATGACTAATACAGTTATCCAGTGTAAATAAAGTTTGTTTAGTTTACTCTGGTTTCCTCCTGTAGTAACACTGGATCAATGAGAAATGGCTCTTACTGGACCTCTTTGGAGAACAGTTTAAATATGACTGATAGGGTTATCCAGTATAAATAAAGTTAGTGTAGTTTACTCTGGTTTCCTCCTGTAGTAACACTGTACCAATGAGCCCGGGATGATCCTTACTGGACCTCTAGAGAGAACAGTTTAGATATGACTGATAGGGTTATCCAGTATAAATAAAATTAGTTTAATTTACTCTGGTTTCCTCCTGTAGTAACACTGAATCAATGAGGGATGATCCTTACTGGACCTCTAGAGAGAACAGTTTAGTTATGACTGATAGAGTTATCCAGTATAAATAAAGTTAGTTTAGTTTACTCTGGTTTCCTCCTGTAGTAACACTGGACCATTGTAACTTTCGAGTCTATATGCAATTTAATCTGCCTAATAATAAACAATTTTATTTATCACAGACAAAATCCACGGACAAGAAAATATTAAATTACATTATATATATTAGAGAACTCACCTGTTTCATTAACTGGATAAATAACACTTGCATTTATTTTATCTCCAAAGGTAAAGTTGAAAATTAAAGAAGAAACTAAAAACAAGAATTTATTAAAGATACATAAACACAATTAGAAATCATACTTTTAATCATTGCTGTAATGGACAGTTTAAAAAAATTACAAAGATTAAAGACAGACAAACAAACAGGCAGACAAAAATATACAAAATATAAATAAATGCACAAAGAAAAACATTAAATAAGTAATAAACCAGAAGAAATAAATGTACGATTGACTTTATGTATGTATGTATGACTAAATCAAAAGATTATCGCCTGTATTCTAAAAGTTCACTCACACTCACATCACACTCACATACACACTCACATACACACTCACACTCACACTCACACTCACATCACACTCACACTCACACTCACACTCACACTCACATCACACTCACATACACATCACACTCACATCACACTCACATACACACTCACATACACACTCACACTCACACTCACACTCACATCACATCACACTCACATCACACTCACATCACACTCACATACACACTCACACTCACACTCACACTCACACTCACACTCACACTCACACTCACACTCACACTCACACTCACACTCACACTCACACTCACACTCACACTCACTCACTGACTCACTGACTCACACTCACACTCACACTCACACTCACACTCACACTCACACTCACACTCACACTCACACTCACACACTGACTCACACTCACACTCACACTCACACTCACACTCACACTCACACTCACACTCACACTCACACTCACACACTGACTCACACTCACACTCACACTCACACTCACACTCACACTCACACTCACACTCACACTCACACTCACACTCACACTCACACTCACACTCACACACACTCACACACTGACTCACACTCACACTCACACTCACACTCAATGAGTGGCCCTTCACACGCAATAAGTGCAACTCAACACTCAACGATCCTCCACTCACCTCACTGAGTATTATTAGACTACACCAGTGAACTCAATGTAAGTTAAAATGCATATTTTAACTTGCATTGAGTTCACTGAACTACACTCTCTAACCATTCAATTGAATGGTTGGAGAGTGAGTGTAGTCTCATATACTCAGTGAGGGTGAGTGGAGACTCATTAAGTGTTGAGTTGCACTCATTGACTGTGAGTGAGCTTTTAGAAAACAGGCGTAGGAATGCATACTTAAAATAAAAGAAACTCCTGCCAACATTTTTCTTAAAAGATCTATAAAATATGAAAAGAAATAAATATAATTGAGAATACGTAAAGTGCATGTTATCAATCAACTGAATAGAAAACAGAAGTCAAGACAAGCTAAGGTTTCTGCTTTGTATCTGCCATTCTTTAAAATCGATTACAAATACATGCATGCATGTAATAGATTTGCAAATATTCTCGAATCTACCTTTAATTTACTTTAGACATTTAATAAAAGGATTATTTATCTTATAATTTAATGAAATGCTTAATTATCTCTATAGTAGAGCGGAGAAAAAGAACACAAAACTATTATATATCAAGTGTTAAACCAAAGAGGAACTTAAAAAGTAGGTCCTAATAAAACGATCTAAATGAATGAAGTTATCCCTCATGAGTACTATATTGAGGATATGAAAGTTAGATCAAACGAGGCCAAGTAGCTACTGTTTTAAAACGGTTTTAATATTAAAAATGGTAAAAAGGGAAGAATCAAGCCTTCGTGTGTATATAAGTTTGTTTATAAAATTTGCCACAGCATTCTACTATGGGAACATACCAAAGTCTTTACCGCGTGAAAATAAACATGTGTATGCAAACGAGTACCTGCATATTACAGCTACATGTTGACTAGAATGTAATCTATTATTAATCAGAGTAGCAGATGTTGCAATTACTTGTTAATATGAACAAGAACGAGAAGAAGACGCTTAACTACTTTAGAAGTCTCAATTGTAAATTATATGATTATATGAAGACGAAGATAATAGAGTATGTAAAATAAAGTGATAAAACTACAAGACAAAACTCGTGTATCAGTCTATCAGACATAGTTAATGCTATTCAGGCTTTATTTTTTGACTTTAAGTTAAAAAAGTTATACTTCATAAACTTTACTGACTAGTAGAGTAACATAATCACTGCTGATCTGAGTCATTTATCATAATGAATAATAATAAACCGTTAACATCCATTCAGCAAAAGCTGTCCCTAAGTGAATGAACAGTATAACTATAACAGAAAACATGTTATTTGGCAACTAGAAGGTCGCGAAAAGTACTAGCAAAGATTATTACACACACACATATATAAGTATAAGTATACACTTTTAGATATTCAAAAATGTACAGTGCCTTCCGTCTTTTAAAACAATCTCAGCGAAATTATTTGCTGATCTGGCACAATACATGTACTTCAAAAACTCATTAATAATTCATGAAATTAAAAGAAAATTCAGTGTCTTTATATGTGATAAAGATACCTCTTGATTTATATAAACTTTAGCTTTGATTTTCTCGGCTTTGACAAGGTTATTTTTCAAACTTACTACGCCAATGAACTTACCAAGTGGTTCGTTTTTGAAGCCGTTCAATAAACTCGCGGTTCGTGTTTTATCAGATATAAAAACACTCGGCTTCGCCTCGTGTCTTTATATCTGATAAAACACTCCTCGTTTATTAAACGGTACATAAAAAATACATCATTTTATTTCATAAACTTCAGTGTAGTACACAGTTTTAGACCACTGAGAAAAATCATATTTAAACAGATATAAAAAATACGACATTTTTATATGTTAAAATATCAGTTCAACAATCAAATAAAAATTGTGCTTCTTTATCTTTTTAAGTGTAGTAAGTTCGTGTTACATGCAGTGTTTACGAAATAAACAGAATCATACATGTAAAACGTACACTGCTGCGTAGGCAGTGGTTTAGACGGAGCAAAGTGAAAAGATGGTATACGTAATCTGTCGAGACTTAGACTTGATCAACAAAATACTGACGTTTAGAGCAGAGCTTTTCATCTGTGTAAAATAAAGGGCTCCGCTTGAAACGTCAGTATTTCGTTATAAAAACTATTCTCAGCAGTTTACCATCTTTTCACTTTGCTCTATCTAAAACACTGCCTACGCATCACTCTACTTTTTACTCTGATGAGGGGCTACACTTGAAACGTCAGTATTTCGTTATCAAAACTATTCTCAGCAGTTTACCATCTTTTCACTTTGCTCTATCTAAAACACTGCCTACGCATCACTCTACTTTTTACTCTGATGAGGGGCTACACTTGAAACGTCAGTATTTCGTTATCAAAACTATTCTCAGCAGTTTACCATCTTTTCACTTTGCTCTATCTAAAACACTGCCTACACAGCACTCTAGTTTTTACTCTGATGAAGGACTCTGCTTGAAACGTCAGTATTTCGTTATTAAAACTATTCTCAGCAGTTTACCATCTTTTCACTTTGCTCTATCTAAAACACTGCCTACACAGCACTCTAGTTTTTACTCTGATGAAGGGCTGCGCTTGAAACGTCAGTATTTCGTTATCAAAACTATTCTCAGCAGTTTACCATCTTTTCACTTTGCTCTATCTAAAACACTGCCTACACAGCACTCTAGTTTTTACTCTGATGAAGGACTCTGCTTGAAACGTCAGTATTTCGTTATTAAAACTATTCTCAGCAGTTTACCATCTTTTCACTTTGCTCTATCTAAAACACTGCCTACACAGCACTCTATAGTTTTTACTCTGATGAAGGGCTGCGCTTGAAACGTCAGTATTTCGTTATGAAAACTATTCTCAGCAGTTTACCACCTTTTCACTTTGCTCTAAAATAATACATAGACGGTTGAAGATATAAAATTTATCTTCTCAAGTTCCGTCCGTGTTTTGGTCCACGACTATATAATTTTAAATCTCTAACCGATGCTTTAACAGGCACGCAAAATACAATCATATTTTATTTTCTGATTAATAAATTTACTTACTGTATCTTGTGTAAATATACAACAATGATAGTAATACCTTGCTTCTAGATTATAAAAACTATACAGCTAGCAAACTCACAAATTACGAGTAACCAAGTCTGAGAAGAAGCATCTTCGCTTTGTTTACCCATTTGTGGTTTGTCGGCGTTTTCATAAAAATAAACCCAAATTAAAACAGGTAAACGACCAAGCAGGGAGTAAAAAATAGGAGTAACATTAAATGTTTGTGTGTTGAACGAATGTACCAGAAAATATATATTTTATTATTACTTTAGGACGAGCATTGCCCGGGCTCACTTGGGCACTGGCCTGGGCAATGCTCGTCCTGCCCAGACAACTATATTCCTAATTTAAAAAATCTGAACTAGAGTTACTACGGGCCAAACCACCGAACTGTACAAAGGCGAGAAAAATTTCTGTCACGCCTATAAATGTTCAAATTTAGCTCGTAAGATGCGAATGAGAGTAGAAGTAAAGTATGTAGGGATTGGAACCAAGAAGGCTGTTGCGAGGACTGGTATTGAAAAATTTACCTCCACGCCGGCACGCTCCGCCATCTTGAATTTGGCGGTGCCCGGGCAACTGGTCAACCCTGGCTATACGTCACTGCTTTAAGGTGCGTTCACACTAGTGGACTTTAAGGTGCGTTCACACTAGTGGACTTATAGAGGATATGGACTGAGGATGGACTCACTGGTAGGAGTGATAGAAAACACCATGCGAGTTGTGTTCACACCGGATGACTCACCAACTGGATTTGGACTGAGAATAGACTTCTAGAAGACCTTAAGCCAGTTGTGTTCACACTGGAGGACTCAGACTAAAACGCAAATGACAACTAGAACGCAAACGGCAAAAAGGCACAAATGGAAAAAACGCACAAACGGCAGGAACGCAAATGGCAAGAACGCAAACGGCAAGAACGCAAACGGCAAAACACAAACGGCAAGAACGCACAAACGGCAAGAACGCAAACGGCAAGAACGCACAAACGGCAACAACGCAAACGACAAGAACGCAAACGACAAGAACGCAAACAACAAGAACGCAAACGGGAGACACGAAGCTCCAGGATCGCTTCTCGTAAAAAAACACAACTACGTTTACGCTCTATGATAACAACCAATAGAGACGTCGGAAGCGACGCCATCTTGGATTCGCAATGCATTGTGGTCTATGCAGGAAAACAGTGATTGCTTATAGTGTGCAGACACAATGTAATCAATTTATCTAATTATCTTTAGAAATACTTTTGCGTTTTTGTGGCAACATTGTGAAAAAAGTCTAAATATGATCGTTGTAATATTGGTAAAAGCAGCAATGCTCAAACGTATCAAGATGCGTTGGTCACAAATCTAAGCTTCCTCTAGTCTGTACATTGATGTCTGTAAGTCTGTCAGGGAAAATAAATAATATATATATTTATTTCTACGTTTGAGTGATGGTAAAGCGTTAACTAGTTCCCAGGACCCCCAGCTTGCGCGAACAAGAAAGCTGTTTTCTTTTGCTTCCTATCTCGATCAAAATCAATATACGTTGGCGAAGTGATTACGTTTTCAAAATGAATACGTTGTCTGAAGACTGGCAGATTGCGAAGGAAACTGTACTAGAAAGAAACAGGTTTATGTTCAATAACTCGCTTATGAGTGATGTTTCTTTTGTCGTTCGAGATGGCGAAGACAAAAAGTACATCCCAGCTCATAAGTACGTTTTAGCGACAAGTAGTCCTGTGTTTTATGCCATGTTCTACGGCAATTTGGCCGAGAAATCATCGGAAATTCATCTCCCAGATGCCGACTCAAGCAGCTTCCTGGCTTTCCTCAAGTATCTGTATACAGACGAGTACAAACCAACCGTTGAGATCGCCATAGATGTATTGTACTTGGCCAAAAAGTACATGTTGCCTTGTCTAGAGAAATTATGTACAAGCTTCCTCGAAGAAAGTATCACCGCCACCAACGCGTTCACTCTACTCTCTCAGTCTTTGAAGATTGGCGAAGATGATCTACAGAAGAAATGCTGGTATTATATTGAAGCTCACTGCCAAGAGGCATTGACATCAGAGGCTTTTTTACATATTAGTCAAGACATTTTGATTAATATGCTGGAGTTTGAAGGCCTCAATGTCAAAGAGATCAATTTATTTCAGTCTTTGCTGAAGTGGAGCACTTACCAATGCACGGCGAGGGAATTAGAGGTGAACGCCGAGAACCAGAGAGCCATCCTGGGAAACGCCATCTACTGTATCCGATATCTCACAATGTCCCAAAAAGAATTCGCAGAAGTGGTGTCAAAGTCCGAGTTGCTTAGCAAAGATGAAGTAATAGCCATATTTCAGATGCTTAATGGTGTCTCGTCATCCATTAGTACGTTCCAAGCCAACTTAAATAAAAGAATTCAAGGAAAACCACGTCAAATGAAACCAACACATCGTTGTTCAAGATTCACCCAAGATCAAATCCGCACATCCAAAACACTGGGTGGTTGGCAGTACACCTCTGGACACCCTGATATTTTAAATTTTTCTGTTGATAAAGATATCTATTTCCATGGTGTTCGATTGTTTGGTGCCCTCGGTCAAACATGCCGCTACTATGTGGACTTAACATTTAGTAATGCTAAAATCAGTGACAGGTATTACTCAGAGAGAAAGAATACCTTGGTACCTGGTTTTGATGTGTTGCTACCATCACCAGTGGTTGTCAAGAAAGGGTTATGGTACCAGATCTCAGCTGGTATTAAGGGGAATGCTTCGTACTATGGTGAACGTGGTATGAGTTCTGTGAAGTGTGCTGGTGTTTCATTTAATTTCCGTGATTGTCCTGATCCGGAACTACCAAACAATAAAACATTAAGCGAACGTGGACAGTTCTACGAGATCCTGTTCTCGTTATGTTGTTACCCTTAAGAACTCACTGAAAACAATTATTTAAATAATGGTTGATAAAATGCTTCAATTGTAGAAGAATAATCAGTGTAAATAATTATAAAAATGTACAGCCAAAAAACATTGAGATATCTAGCAATGGAATTCTAACATTTTAAGCACATTTCTTCATCAGTCATTGTTTTTTCAATGTAGGGATTTTTCAATGTAAAACACTTCATTCTTGAAAGTTTTAATGAAGAAAAATTAAATGCATGTTTTATGTTGCATTTGTATTTTAATTCACCAGAGTTAAATATTTGCCCCAAGGCTATCAGTCTTGGCTTAACTCTCTTCACTATGGATTTTGAGTGCATGCTATTATTAAAAAGTTATTTATTTGTTGTAATTCAACTAGTCTGGAAAATAAAGTCAGTATTACTGATTGACTTTTGTCTTTACTCTAACTTGTATCTTGGGATACCTTGGGTTATATTGGGATGTATTAGGATATGTGGGGATGTCTTGGGATATATTGGGAAGTCTTGGGATATATTGGGATGTCGTAGGATATCTTGGGATATTTCGGGATGTCTTGGGATATTATGGGATGTCTTGGCATATATTAGGCTATATTGGGATGTCTTAGGATATTTAGGGATGTCTTACGATATTTGGGGATGTCTTGGGATATATTGGGATATAGTGGGATGTCTTAGGATATATTGGGATATATTAGGCTATATAATAATAATTTATTTAATCACGTGTTGCCAAGGAGCTTTGACAAGCTCGTTCAAAATGTTTACGTGATGTCGGGATGTCTTAGGATATTTAGGGAAGTCTTGGGATATCTTGGAATATTTTGGATATATTGGGATGTCATAGGATATCTTGGAATATTTTGGGATATATTGGGATGTCTTGGGATATATTGGGCTATATTAGGCTATATTGGGATATATTGGGATGTCTTAGGATATCTTGGAATATTTCGGGATGTCTTGGGATATATTGGGATTTTTCCAGGATATCTTGGGATATCTGAGGATGTCTTGGAATACGTTGGGATACTTTGGAATATATTAGGTTATCTTGGAATATTGTAGAATATATTGGGATATCGTATGACGTTCGCTGACGTAATTATGCGACTAAAAGTACCAGAATACTTTGCCAGTATCGTAGCAGTGAAAGATAGAAGGTAGTGGCAAAGCATTCTGGTAGTTACAACGCCATGGTGCAAATGAGATATTCTCGCAGCAACTTTATCTAATGCTCATTGTTTAAAAAATTAACAGAAATAAATGTAAAATAATATTTCTAAACCAGCTAGGCTACTTTTCCGTTATCAAACTAAATATTTACTATACTTTTTCTTAAACTTTTCAGTTATTAAAAAAATCATATTTTGCGCGCATTACAAGATTATGAAATTAAATCAGTTGCATTTCATCATTAGTGCATTACAATAAATTAAACCAAAGGCATTACTGCGCAACTAGTCTTAAGATAATTTCGGATATATCACCGCGTTTCGTATGCTGGTGTTCAAAATTCACTAGAATCCCCCCGACTTTTGAAATTCGCACTTTGTCGACGACGTAGTACGATTGTGGCTTCCGTACGCTGACGCTAACCCCGACGAACTCACGAGGCTTTACGAAGATAGGTGTTGGTAACATCACATCGAAACCGTGCGACGCGCTGAGCTCTTCAAACGTTGATGTATACTTGCCGTTGATACTCTGATTAATGCCTTCGATCTCCATGGCAACTTCGTACTCGCCGTCGTCTGCGTCGCCTAGCAACCGTAGACCATGAAACATCGCGGGGGTGTCGACTTCAAACCGAAGATAACTAGTGTTCGACATTCTAAAACGCCAATTATTGCCGCGATCTTCGTCGACCTTCTGTGACAACCACGACGTCCAATCGTTAAGCCAGCCTTGGTGGGAAGATTTCAACGAAGCACGACAACATGTTGCTCTTAGAAAATAAGAACGCGGTTTGACGTTGGGCCACAGCAATTCACTAGGATCCAGTCCCTCAAACTTCTCCAGTATTTGCGCCACTTCGGCGCTCAGCAAGCCAACAGGAACCACGTGTTGTGTGAATTCAATTTTCGACATTAACAGGAAGCGTAATTGATAAATATCGTCACCCAGAAACAATCTTCGGTTCTCGTTATTAATATCTAGTTTATTTAACACACACTGATTATTACTCCATTTTAGAATAGCTTGGAATAACTCGAGTTCACTGATTTTCAGCGTGTCTCGCTTCAATAGATCGCTCAGGGTGTCTTTGTTGATGTCGACGAAAGCTTCCGATTCAAGGGTTATTGGCGTACGAAGATCGATGATATCCCAGCATTTCTTCTCAAGTTCTGTCTCGTTATATTGTATAGCCAGTTCCAGAACAGAGAGTACATTATCGGGGTTAAGATTATCAGCAATAACTCCAATACATTTCTCGTTCAGGAAAGCAACCATGTACTTCTTGGCAAGATAGATCAGATTAAAAGCGATCTCTGGTATTGTTGTACATTCATCTGTGTACAAGAATCGGAGGAAAGCTTCTAATGTTTCTTCATCTGCGTCAGGAAGATGAATAACTGAGTTATTCTCAGCTAAATCTCCATAAAACATGGCGTAAAACACAGCACTACTTGTGGCTAGCACATACTTATGTGCGTAGAATTTCTTCACTGATTCTCCACAAGTAAACGCGACGTCGCTCATGAAGGAATTATTAAACATATAACAATTTCTTTCTAGCACTGTCTTCTTAGTTGACTGCCAATCGCTTTGTGAAGCCATCACTGACTTAAAAAGTGGTCTGGATAACCTAATATTCTCACACCGATGATGAAATGATTTGTATCCAGCTGTCCAGCTGCGTAAAGAAATAGTCCAGGGTAGTTATGCGGCAGGTCTTAAACTCGGTGGCTTATAAACCCGGGGTGAACATTCCAAAATATGGACACTGGAGAAAGATGACATCCTTAGTCGTAGATTGCAGAGTTGCGAAATGCGATTCTGGCGATAGACGGAGAGAATCAGACAGACCAAATTAGAAAACTGTTTGGTGAAGAAGTCAAGGATAAAAAACTTGATTATTACTTACTTACGAATTAACTTGTAAGGTAATATAGATTATTTTTGTGGAAACACCACGTAAAATATTTATTTGCTAAGCTTTCGGGCTGTTGACTCAGGCCTTCATCAGAGCAATAACAACAAGCTGTAAGAATTAACTTGTAAGGGTTATTTTCAAAGAATTAACTTGTAAGGGTTATAGAGAGGTTAAGTTCGACTTCCGATGCGAGTACCAATACTGAATGCGGTTCTGATCATGCGCAGTAGATCATTCAACGACGGCGTATGGGATTTCGATAATCAACACTTCCGAAGTAGAGCGACTTTCGGAAGTGCTCTAATTTTCTTAGCTCTAGGGTGAGAAGCAGATCTTCCTCGTCTATAATGCATGTCATCATATGCTTGCAGAAGTAAGACGTCTTCGAGGTTTATATTACTCGCCATGTTTCACAGTTTCAGTATTCGCATTCGAATTAGCAAGCTTATCGGATTTCGATTTTCGAATATGACAACGAATCGAAAGCGAAAGTGTAGAATATTGTGGTATTCGCATCGGAAGTCAGGCTTAACCCCCTCAATATTAGATTCGCTGCGCTATGTAAACAGCCCACATATACTATTTATTTATTCCCCACCCCCGTCGTTTAAGTTTTTTTCCCTAGATTAATAGATAGATAGATAGATAGATAGATAGATAGATAGATAGATAGATAGATAGATAGATAGATAGATAGATAGATAGATAGATAGATAGATAGATAGATAGATAGATAGATAGATAGATAGATAGATAGATAGATAGATAGATAGATAGATAGATAGATAGATAGATAGATAGATAGATAGATAGATAGATAGATAGATAGATAGATAGATAGATAGATAGATAGATAGATAGATAGATAGATAGATAGATAGATAGATAGATAGATAGATAGATAGATAGATAGATAGAAAAACTTTATTTAAACACGCTGACCCCGTGAACCGAAGCTGATTTCCACAAGGGGCGTGTACAAAAGAAGTATACAGATATAGAATTTAAAAGCTATTTACAAAAATATATAAGATATATAGTATTAAATGAACTGACTTAATTATCTAGTATAGTAATCTATTTACAGGTACATCTATAAATGCATTAGTTATCAATGTGAGTAGCGATTTTCTTTCGAAAGGAAGAAAGTGATTTGCTTTCTCTAATATTTCTTTTGGAATAGAATTCCAAAGGTATGCTCCATCATACATAAAACTTTTTTTCATATTATTACTGTGAAATTAAAGTAGTGTGCTGCGTGAAATACAGATCGATATATAATAAGGTTTGATACTGCCGAAATTATTGAACGTGTAGTCTAAAGTTTCGAGCGAAGGCCCTTTGCCCTTCGTCAGTTTCTCTCTGACGAGGGGCCTTCGCTCGAAACGTTAGAAATCCACATTCAATAATTCGGGCAGTACTCAAACCTTACTATATTTTAACATGCATACTGGTTGTTTCAGTGTTACCATTTTTCCGTGTGCTCTTAATTTTTACACATATCATTTGATTCATTTCTTAACAGGAATCAAAATAATTTCATAGATTTGCCTATGTTTAACGTTAAAATACGACTTAGCTCCAAAATAGATCGTCAGGCCCCGGTTTGTTACAGATGTTTTCTCGTTCGTTCCAAAAAATGACCGTGGTCCTCTGGCGTCAACACTTATATCAATATCTTCGTAAGGCTTGATCAAAATAGGTGTTGGAAACACAACTTCGAAATTAAACAATTCCACGCCGTCCAACGGCGACGATTGACCTACAGGAAGCACAAACTCAGAAGTATACGTTCCACTGATCTCTACTCCTTTAACCTCCACGTTAACGTCATATTTTGCGCCCTTTCCATCACCGAATAAGCGTATTCCGTACAACATAGCCGCCTTATTGACACTAAAACAAAGAAAAGCAGGCTTTCTCCAATGATACCAACGACTGTCATCAGAATTTTTTGAGAAAAACGTAGGAAATAGATAAGTTAACCAACTTAAGTCAGGCGCGTTCATATCAGCTTGGGAAAATCTTGGAAACCTGATATAATCTGACCGAGTTTCGTCTATACTCCAACTGAGATTTTTACTTTCAAGACCCATCAGCTTCTGGTAAATAGGAACGATTTCATCGTTTGTAAGTAAGTCCGTGGGAGGGACGTTTTGTGCGAACTGCTCTTTGGACATTAACAGAAATCGTAGTTCATACACGGCATCGCCAAGGACTAGTCTTTTATTTTCACGAGTGTTTGTTAAATTCGCCTTGGAACATTGATGATCGCTCCATCTCAAAACTGCTTTAAACAATTCGATCTCTCCAATCCGTAACGTGTCTCGCTTCAGCAGGCTTATTAGGGTTGTTCTGCTAATGCTTATAAAATTCTTGGAAGCAAGAGCTTTGCTTGTGTGCGTATCAATACAATTCCAGCATTTTTCTTGTAGTTCTTGGTTTTCCAAATGCTGTGCTTCTTCGAGAAGAGAGAACGCATTCTCCCCGGTCGTATCAACCTGTAGAACTTCCACACATGCTTGTTCAAGGGAAGGAATGACAAATCTCTGAGCTAGCTTCGTCAGTTTCAAAGCAATCTGTGGCGTCATTGTACATTGGTCTGTGTACAAGAAACGAAGGAACTCTATCAAGCTCTCAGCATCCGCTTCTGGTAGATGAACAACTGATAAGTCCTTGGAGTGTGTAGCTTCATAAAACATTTTGTAAAAGACCGTACTCCTTGTTGCAAGAATATGTTTGTGAGCGTAAAACCACTTCCGTCTTGATTGCTCAAAGGTAAACTTGATATCGCTCATCACAGTGTTATTAAGTAAATAAAGATTTCTTGCCAGAGTGGTTTTTTTAGTTGACTGCCAGTCTTTAGAGTGTACACATTGTACAGCTACTAACAACAGAATCAGTACAAGATACTGAGACATTATCTGGAACAAACGCTTGACCTAGTCAAAGCCGACAACGATTGCTATGCAGTTGTTAAGGCTCTCGACAGCATACCACGTGACTACCCTATATTTTGAACATACCGCGGGCGCAGAAGTGCAATTGTCGCAATATTATTACTCGGGCTACCTATGCCGAGTCTAGGTTTCCCCCCGGGTTTTTTTCCTTCCTTTTTGGATGCCACGGTCTTGCATTTTTGCACTTTTGGCTTCCGCTAATATTCATACTTCCGGCTAATGGTTTGTCGTGTGACGGAGTGAGGCCGTGAGGCATGTTGTAAGTCCTTTGCCCCTTTCGCTTTTGGAGTTGGACAAAAAGTTGAACAGCTTTGCCTTTTGATGATGAAGGTGTTCTTGCACGTTGTTGGTATATTTTGAAAGTGACTGGCTGACTTTGTAGTTTATTTAATAACAGTGATGTGGCTGACAAACTCCTTGGTCGTAAATATGTTCACCTCTGTAAAGTATGCACCACATTCACCCGTCGTCGATCTGATCTTCCTCGGCCCACTCCCACCTTTGCTTGCGCGGTATAGAGCCTCTCTACTTTACGCAATGCCAGTAACCCGAGTTAACGCCTGACCCAGGCGTCTTGTTATTATTATAAGACAAGAAACAAACGTGAAAGTACAAACTCTATACAACTAAAACATGAATAAGTGATTGCTATACATACTTACATAGTGTTTAATAACTTATTTCAACTTATCAAAACTATGTCAAACGACATAGCACGTTCCTGAAAAGCCTGCGTGGCTAGTTCCTGAACAGGCTTTCATATTTTATATACGTGTAGTATTTTCTTCCGACATGCGGCCAAGGTGAAATTTTAATCGGATGAATAACTGGTAAAAGACACATGCACACTACAGACCAAGGTACGAGACAAAGTTTACCAGACTGACAACAACTATAGCCTGCGTGGCTGGGGTTCTGTTTGCGCGGGCGGGTCTGCATGTGGGCCTCCCGCCTAAACAGAACACCGCCCACGCAGGCCACAACAACCAATTTTCGTTCTCGGGAAAAGACAACCTCAGTCGGCGGTCTCCGCCTTAGAGGCCCACGCGAAGTCTTGCGGAGGAGAGAGTCAGTCGGCTCACCTCGTAGGTCAGGGGGGACGCAGGTTTTAGGAACAGATTGCCTGGTATGCATGAGGTCAACAAGAGGTCCCAGGAAATTTAAATGATCTAGAAAATATTAAAGTGCCACGGTTTAACTTTCGTTATCACTTCCGCTTTGGTTCCACAAGTTCAGTGTTATTCAAGTTCTCAATCTTATTTCGTCAACCATTCTCCTGTCCTTTTTCTTCATGGCTTCACAAAGCGATCAAGATTGGCAGTCAACTAAGAAGACAGTACTGGAAAGAAATTTTTTACATGTTTAATAATCCCTTCATGAGCGACGTCGCGTTTACTTGTGGAAAATCAAAGAAGAAATTCTACGCACATAAGTATGTGCTAGCCACAAGTAGTGTTGTGTTTTACGCCATGTTTTATGGACGTTTAGCTGAGAAGAACCCAGTTATTCATCTTCCTGACACAGATGAAGAAAGCTTTGAAGAGTTTCTACGGTTCTTGTACACAGACCAGTGTACATTGACACCAGACAACTCTCTCAAGGTCATGTATATCGCCAAGAAATACATACTTCCCTCGCTGGCAGAGAAATGTGTCGCAGCTATTCAAAGCAATATGAAACCAGAAAACGTGGTTACAGTTCTTGAACAAGCCATCCAATTTGATGAGAAAGAAACGGAGAAGAAATGCTGGCAGATGATAGACATGGAAGCAAGTAAAGCAGTAGCATCAGACGCATTCAACCAGATCAGTCAAGAAACTTTAATTAACTTATTAAAGCGAGAGACACTGAGTATTAAGGAAATTGAATTGTTCCAAGCTGTGTTAAAATGGAGCGACTGGCGCTGTAAGAAAAATGGTTTGGAGGCAACTGGTGAAAATAAAAGATCAATTCTTGGTGATGCTGTATATCAAATACGATTCTTCTCAATGTCACAGAAAGAATTTGCGCGATATGTTTCTTCGTCTGGTGTGCTTACCACTGAAGAAATTGTTCCGATTTTCCATAAATTTAGTGGATTAACATCTGATGTCGCAAGCTCAAACTGGACACTTTCCTACAGACGGCCGAAAACATTAGAGAAAACATTAGAGAAAATTCGATGTAACAGGTTTCCCTCTGGATCATGTCTGGGATACCTATTTTACCACGGTGCTCCCATGCATTGTCTTTCGTTCAGTGTCAACAAACCTGTTACATTTGATGGTGTTCGTTTGTTTGGTGGTGAAAATGGCAGTACATATCAAGTCACACTGAAAGTCAATGGTTCAAACGTTAGTGGTACTTACACCTCAGAACTGAACAACGAAGACTGGAGTGGATTTGATGTCATGTTATCAAAACCCATTCCAGTTGATGCGAACAAGATTATAACAATGGCTGCAACTATTACAGGACCAGGTTCATGCTATGGTATCAACGGAAAATCATCAGTTGAAGTGGACGCAGTTACAGTGATATTCACAACTGTGACTGGGTTCGCCCGAATGTCAAATGAAACAACTGCAACAGATGGTCAATTTCATCAAATAATCCTCTCCGTCTAGTACTCTAGGTTTGGTAGACGCGGCATCAGTGTAAGAAAAAATATAACATGAGAAGAAAAACAGTAATTATGTAACATTTCAGCACCATGAATTGAGCAATGAACACGCTTTTCAAACGAAACGAATTCATAAATAAAATAAATAAATAATGAAAACAATATTAATGTTCCGAACAAATTTTTCAGATTTTCTCTTTTCTGTATTTATAACAGTTTTCTTTAATTTTTCCTTAATCAGTATCTTGTAGTTGTCATAGAAAATACGATAGCCTGGGAAATTCTTAATAACTTTATTTATCCAAATGACCACAAAAATATCAATGTTCACTAGTACGAACATACACGTCAACAACATAAATTGACACTGCAACGCGCCGCAAAAGTCAGAAGTCTCCGCCCTAATATTAATTATGCTAATCATGCAGTTTCCATGACAGTAGTCGTTAATTTTAAAAACAAGTCATTGGTTGATAGCAGTTGGTAAAACTAGATTTTAAAGTATAAAGATTGTTAATAATAATCACAATAATTCTATACTTATAATGAATGCTTTTTAGCTCCATCTTTACTGTGAAATATTAATTCTTGTTACTACGGTTCCGGTTTGAGCGTAGACACGCGTAATTTGACGACACACGTTTCACACGGGAAACTAACATGTTGCTAAGCGGAAACTGTAACTTTACTAAGGCCAAACGCCATTGTTTCTTCGTGCAAACGTCGCGTTGTGGGGTTTGTCAGCGTAATGGCCGATCGGAAAAGCACTGTGGAGTTCTTAGTTTCACTTGACGAAGATTTAATTGTGTATAAGGATGAGTTATAAACATGCCCACATTTGCTTTGAAAATTTGGTGCTCGTTTCAAATTGAAACAATACCGTTTGGCCTTAGTAACGTTACAGTTTCCGCTTAGCAACATGTTAGTTTCCTGCGGGAAACGTGTGTCGTCAAATTACGTGTGTCCAAGCTCAAACCAGAACCGTAGTATTATCATTCTGATGACATTTCATATCCCGACAAAACGTTAGTCGTATTAAATTATGTTAAAAATTCATGCCTTTCCAATTTTGTGTTGACTGTTCATTTTTCTTGGCAATACTATTCATATCTTACGCCTGAGCACGCATTGTTATAAACTAAGCACAAGAGATTACGATGTTTATGTCATGATAAAAGCAGTGAACCATTTAGTGGTTGACATATTTAGTCAGAAGATTTCATGATTATCTCCAAGGCCCTGTTTACATGAAGTGGATTGAGTGTTCAAGTCAAATCTCTAATGTTGTTTCTCCTTGTTGCGTTTACATGAAGAAGCTAGATTGAAAGTTTCCGATCTGATCAAAACGAATGGCTGAATACACGAAGTTGAGTGGATTAACTTGAGATTCAGGCAAGAATTGGCTTGAATATATATTTCTAACCTGGTTCATGTAAACACGGTTTCACTTAAAAATGACTTGACTTACGCATGCGTGAAATTGGTAAAAGTTCCAAAACCAAAAATAGTGTTCCAAACAGATCGGATTCTTCATGTATGTGTCGGATTGACTGAACTGTCGTTTTTGAAATCCTATTCGACTGTGAATCCACTTCGTGTAAAGGCAAGAACTTACACTGCGAAAGTCGACGAAAAAATCAGTCGACTTGACCAAGATATCAACAGATCAACTCACATCTTCGGGCTTGCGGTTCAAAGCGAGTTTTATCCAATTTAATTGCCTGAGATGTTCTCTCGATAACTTATAAACGCTTATCCGTGACAATGTGCAGTGTTTGAATAGAAACGGAGAAAAGTCTCGGTTGACTAGTTTCCAGGAAATCTGAGATAAAAATATTAAACTGCCACGGTTTAACTTTCTTTATTACTTCCGCCTTGGTTCCGCCAGTTCAGTGTTATTCAAGTTCTCAATCTTATTTCGACAACCATTCTCCTGTCCTTTTTCTTCATGGCTTCACAAAGCGATCAAGATTGGCAGTCAACTAAGAAGACAGTATTAGAAAGAAATTGTTATATGTTTAATAATCCCTTCATGAGCGACGTCGCGTTTACTTGTGGAGAATCCGTGAAGAAATTCTACGCACATAAGTATGTGCTAGCCACAAGTAGTGCTGTGTTTTACGCCATGTTTTATGGAGATTTAGCTGAGCAGAACTCAGTTATTCATCTTCCTGACACAGATGAAGAAAGCTTTGAAGAGTTTCTACGGTTCTTGTACACAGACCAGTGTACATTGACACCAGGCAACTCTCTCAAGGTCATGTATCTCGCCAAGAAATACATACTTCCCTCGGTGACAGAGAAATGTGTCGAGTTATTCAAAGCAATATGAAACCAGAAAACGTGGTCATAGTTCTTGAACAAGCTATCCAGTTTGATGAGAAAGAAATGGAAAAGAAATGCTGGCAGATGATAGATTTTGAAACAAGTAAAGCAGTAACATCAGACGCATTCAACCAGATCAGTAAAGAAACTTTAATTAACTTATTAAAGCGAGAGACACTGATTATTAAAGAAATTGAATTGTTCCAAGCTGTGTTAAAATGGAGCGATTGCCACTGTAAGAAGAATGGTTTGGAGGGAATTGGTAAAAATAAAAGATCAGTTCTTGGTGATGCCATATATGAAATACGATTCCTTTCAATGTCACAGAAGGACTTTGCGCAATATGTTTCCTCGTCTGGCGTGCTTACCGATCATGAAATTGTTCCGATTTACAACGAATTTAATGGCTTAACATCTGATGTCCCAAGCTCAAACTGGAAACTTTCCCACAGACAGCCGAAAACGTTAAAGAAGATTCGATGTGACAGATTTCCTCCTGGATCCAGATCTATAGGGCTATGGTCGTTATCTAACATAGATGCTCCACACTGTATTTCGTTCAGTGTCAACAAGTCTGTTACATTTCATGGTGTTCGTTTGTTTGGCGAATATGGCAGTAAAGTCAGTAAATATGAAGTGACACTGGAAGTCAATAGTGCAAAAGTTAGTGGTACTTACACCTCAGAAGTGAACGACAACGGCATGTGGAGTGGATTTGACGTCATGTTATCAAAACCCATTTCAGTTGATGCAAACAAGATTATAACAATGGCTGCAACTATAAAGGGACCAGGTTCATGCTATGGTGTCAACGGAAAATCATCAGTTGAGGTGGACGGAGTTACAGTGACATTCAAAACTGTGACTGGGTTAGGAATATCAAATGAAACAACTGCAGCACAGGGTCAAGTTCATCAAATAATCCTCTCAGTCTAGGACTCTAGGTGTGGTGGCGGAATCAGAGTAAGACAAAACATAACATGAGAAGAAAAACAGTAATTATGCAACATTTCAGCACCATGAATTAAGCAATGAACACGCTTTTCAAACCAAACGAATTCATAAATAAAATAAATAATGAGAACAATATTAATGTTCGGAACAAATGTTTCAAATTTTTTCTTTGCTGTAATTATAAGAATTTTCTTTAATTTTTACTTAATTATCTTGTAGTTGTTAATTTTTTAGGAACAGGTCATTGATAGCAGTTGGTAAAACTAGATGTAAATATATTTACTTCTTACTAAACAAGTTTTTAAAGTATAAAGATTGTTTATAATTATAAACTATTCATATCTTACGGCTGCATGTGTATGCATTGTTATAAACTAAGCGCGAGAAATTACGATGTTTAAGTCGTGATAAAGGCAGTGAACCATTTAGTGGTTGACATATTTAGTCAGAAGATTTCATGATTTTCTCCGAGGCCCTGTTTGCATGAAGTGGATTGAGTGTTCAAGTCAAATCTTGCATGTTGTTTCTCCTTGTTGTGTTTACATGAAGAAGATTGAAAGTTTTCGATCTGATCGAAACGGGTGGCTGAAGTCAATCCACGAAGTTGAGTGGTTGATTTGAGATTCAGACAAGAATTGGCTTGAATGTTTTCAACCTGATTCATGTAAACACAGTTTCACTTGAAATTGACTTGATACGCATGAGTGAAATTGGTGCGTGTCTTGCAACATGGCGGACATTGAAGAAAGCACAGAAAAGTTTCAAAACCAAAAATAGTGTTCCAAACAGATCGGATTCTCCATGAAAACATGTGCTGGATTGACCGAACTGGCGTTTTTGAGATCCTATATTCGACTGTGAATCGAATGTAAAGGAAACACCACTTAAAATATTTATTTGCTAAGCTTTCGGGCTGTTGACTCAGGCCTTCATCAGAGCAATAACAACAAGCTGTAAGAATTAACTTGTAAGGGTTATAGCGAGGTTAAGTTCGACTTCCGATACGAGTACCAATACTGAATGCGGTTCTGATCATGCGCAGTAGATCATTTATCGACGGCGTATGGGATTTCGATAGTCAACACTTCCGAAGTAGAGCGAATTTCGGAAGTGCTCTAATTTTCTTAGCTCTAGGACGAGAAGAAGCTCTTCCCCGTCTATAATGCATCACCATGTCATCATATGCTTGCAGAAGTAAGACGTCTTCGAGGTTTATATTACACGCCATGTTTCACAGTTTCAGTATTTGCATTCGAATTAGCAAGATTATCAGATTTCGAATATGACAACGAATCTAAAGCGAAAGTGTAGAATATTGTGGTATTCGCATCGGAAGTCAGGCTTAACCCCCTCAATATTAGATTCGCTGCGCTATGTAAACGGCCCACATATACTATTTATTTATTCCCCACCCCCGTCGTTTCAGTTTTTTTTCATAGATAGACAGATAGAAAAACTTTATTTAAACACGCTGACCCCGTCAACCGAAGCTGATTTCCACAAGGGGCGTGTACAAAAGAAGTGTACAGATATAGAATTTAAAAGCTATTAACAAAATTATATAAGATATATAGTATTAAATGAACTAACTTAATTAACTAGTATAGTAATCTATTTACAGGTACATCTATAATTGCATTAGTTATCAATGTGAGTAGCGATTTTCTTTCGAAAGGAAGAAAGTGATTTGCTTTCTCTAATATTTCTTTTGGAATAGAATTCCAAAGGTATGCTCCATCATACATAAAACTTTTTTTCATATTATTACTGTGAAATTAAAGTAGTGTGCTGCGTGAAATACAGATCGAAATTTAGTAAGGTTTGATACTGCCGAAACAGAGAACGTTGTAGTCTAACGTTTCGAGCGAAGGCCCTTCGCTCTTCGTCAGTTTCTCTCTGACGAGGGGCCTTCGCTCGAAACGTTAGAAATCCACATTCAATAATTCGGGCAGTACTCAAACCTTACTATATTTTAACATGCATACTGATTGTTTCAGTCTTACCATTTTTCCGTGTGCTCTTAATTTTTACACATATCATTTGATTCCTTTCTTAACAGGAATCAAAATAATTTCATAGATTTGCCTATGTTTAACGTTAAAATACGACTTAGCTCCAAAATAGATCGTCAGGCCCCGGTTTGTTACAGATGTTTTCTCGTTCGTTCCAAAAAATGACCGTGGTCCTCTGGCGTCAACACTTATATCAATATCTTCGTAAGGCTTGATCAAAATAGGTGTTGGAAACACAACTTCGAAATTCAACCATTCCACGCCGTCCAACGGCGACGATTGACCTACAGGAAGCACAAACTCAGAAGTATACGTTCCACTGATCTCTACTCCTTTAACCTCCACGTTAACGTCATATTTTCCGCCCTTTCCATCACCGAATAAGCGTATTCCGTGCAACATAGCTGCCTTATTGACACTAAAACAAAGAAAAGCAGGCTTTCTCCAATGATACCAACGACTGTCATCAGAATTTTTTGAGAAAAGCGTAGGAAATAAGTAAGCTAACCAACCTAAGTCAGGCGCGTTCATATCAGCTTGGGAAAATCTTGGAAACCTGATATAATCTGACCGAGTTTCGTCTATACTCCAAATGAGATTTTTACTTTCAAGACCCATCAGCTTCTGGTAAATAGGAACGATTTCATCGTTTGTAAGTAAGTCCGTGGGAGGGACGTTTTGTGCGAACTGCTCTTTGGACATTAAAATAAATCGTACTTCATAGACGGCATCGCCAAGGACTAGTCTTTTATTTTCACGAGTGTTTGTTAAATTCGCCTTGGAGCATTGATGGTCGCTCCATCTCAAAACGGCTTTAAACAATTCGACCTCTCCAATCCGTAACGTGTCTCGCTTCAGCAGGCTTATCAGTGTTGTTCTGCTAATGCTTATAAAATTCTTGGAAGCAAGAGCTTTGCTTGTGTGCGTATCAATACAATTCCAGCATTTTTCTTGTAGTTCTTGGTTTTCCAAATGCTGTGCTCCTTCGAGAAGAGAAAACACATTCTCCCCGGTCGTATCAACCTGCAGAACTTCCACACTTGCTTGTTCAAGGGAAGGAATGACAAATCTCTGAGCTAGCTTCGTCAGTTTCAAAGCAATCTGTGGCGTCATTGTACATTGGTCTGTGTACAAGAAACGAAGGAACTCTATCAAGCTCTCAGCATCCGCTTCTGGTAGATGAACAACTGATAAGTCCTTGGAGTCTGTAGCTTCATAAAACATTTTGTAAAAGACCGTACTCCTTGTTGCAAGAATATGTTTGTGAGCGTAAAACCACTTCCGTCTTGATTGCTCAAAGGTAAACTTGATATCGCTCATCACAGTGTTATTAAGTAAATAAAGATTTCTTGCCAGAGTGTTTTTTTTAGTTGACTGCCAGTCTTTAGAGTGTACACATTGTACAGCTACTAACAACAGAACCAGTACAATATACTGAGACATTATCTGGAACAAATGCTTGAGCTAGTCAAAGCCGACAAAAAGATTGCTATGCAGTTGTTAAGGCTCTCGACAGCATACCACGTGACTACCCTATATTTTGAACATACCGCGGGCGCAGAAGTGCAATTGTCGCAATATTAATTATTACTCGGGCTATCTATGCCGAGTCTAGGTTTCCCCCCGGGTTTTTTCCCTTCCTTTTTGGATGCCACGGTCTTGCATTTTTGCACTTTTGGCTTCCGCTAATATTCATACTTCCGGCGAATGGTTTGTCGTGTGACGGAGTGAGGCCGTGAGGCATGTTGTAAGTCCTTTGCCCCTTTCGCTTTTGGAGTTGGACAAAAAGTTGAACAGCTTTGCCTTTTGATGATGAAGGTGTTCTTGCACGTTGTTGGTATGTTTTGAAAGTGACTGGCTGACTTTGTATAGTTTATTTAATAACAGTGATGTGGCTGACAACTGCCTTGGTCGTAAATATGTTCACCTCTGTAAAGTATGCACCACATTCACCCGTCGTCGATCTGATCTTCCTCGGCCCCCTCCCATGCACCTTTGCTTGCGCGGTATAGAGCCTCTCTACTTTACGCAATGCCAGTAACCCGAGTTAACGCCAGACCCAGGCGTCTTGTTATTATTAGAAGACAAGAAACAAACGTGAAAGTACGAACTCTATAAAACTAAAACATGAATAAGTTATTGCTTTACATACTTACATAGTGTTTAATAACTTATTTCAACTTATCAAAACTATGTCAAACATAGCACGTTCCTGAAAAGCCTGCGTGGCTAGTTTCTGAACAGGCTTTCATATTTTATATACGTGTAGTGTTTTCTTCCGACATGCGGCCAAGGTGAAATTTTAATCGGATGAATAATTGGTAAAAGACACATGCACACTACAGACCAGGTACGAGACAAAGTTTACCAGACTGACAACAACTATAGCCTGCGTGGCTGGCGTTTTGTTTGCGCGGGCGGGTCTGCATGTGGGCCTCCCGCCTAAACAGAACGCCGCCCACGCAGGCCAGACAACCAATTTCGTTCTCGGGAAAAGACAACCTCAGTCAGCGGTCTCCGCCTTAGAGGCCCACGCGAAGTCTTGCGGAGGAGAGAGTCAGTCGGCTCACCTCGTAGGTCAGGGGGGACGCAGGTTTTAGGAACAGATTGCCTGGTATGCATGAGGTCAACAAGAGGTCCCAGGAAATTTAAATGATCTAGAAAATATTAAAGTGCCACGGTTTAACTTTCGTTATCACTTCCGCTTTGGTTCAGCAAGTTCAGTGTTATTCAAGTTCTCAATCTTATTTCGACAACCATTCTCCTGTCCTTTTTCTTCATGGCTTCACAAAGCGATCAAGATTGGCAGTCAACTAAGAAGACAGTACTGGAAAGAAATTCTTACATGTTTAATAATCCCTTCATGAGCGACGTCGCGTTTACTTGTGGAAAATCAAAGAAGAAATTCTACGCACATAAGTATGTGCTAGCCACAAGTAGTGTTGTGTTTTACGCCATGTTTTATGGACGTTTAGCTGAGAAGAACCCAGTTATTCATCTTCCTGACACAGATGAAGAAAGCTTTGAAGAGTTTCTACGGTTCTTGTACACAGACCAGTGTACATTGACACCAGACAACTCTCTCAAGGTCATGTATATCGCCAAGAAATACATACTTCCCTCGCTGGCAGAGAAATGTGTCGCAGCTATTCAAAGCAATATGAAACCAGAAAACGTGGTTACAGTTCTTGAACAAGCCATCCAATTTGATGAGAAAGAAACGGAGAAGAAATGCTGGCAGATGATAGACATGGAAGCAAGTAAAGCAGTAGCATCAGACGCATTCAACCAGATCAGTCAAGAAACTTTAATTAACTTATTAAAGCGAGAGACACTGAGTATTAAGGAAATTGAATTGTTCCAAGCTGTGTTAAAATGGAGCGACTGGCGCTGTAAGAAAAATGGTTTGGAGGCAACTGGTGAAAATAAAAGATCAATTCTTGGTGATGCTGTATATCAAATACGATTCTTCTCAATGTCACAGAAAGAATTTGCGCGATATGTTTCTTCGTCTGGTGTGCTTACCACTGAAGAAATTGTTCCGATTTTCCATAAATTTAGTGGATTAACATCTGATGTCGCAAGCTCAAACTGGAAACTTTCCTACAGACGGCCGAAAACATTAGAGAAAACATTAGAGAAAATTCGATGTAACAGGTTTCCCTCTGGATCATGTCTGGGATACCTATTTTACCACGGTGCTCCCATGCATTGTCTTTCGTTCAGTGTCAACAAACCTGTTACATTTGATGGTGTTCGTTTGTTTGGTGGTGAAAATGGCAGTACATATCAAGTCACACTGAAAGTCAATGGTTCAAACGTTAGTGGTACTTACACCTCAGAACTGAACAACGAAGACTGGAGTGGATTTGATGTCATGTTATCAAAACCCATTCCAGTTGATGCGAACAAGATTATAACAATGGCTGCAACTATTACAGGACCAGGTTCATGCTATGGTATCAACGGAAAATCATCAGTTGAAGTGGACGCAGTTACAGTGACATTCACAACTGTGACTGGGTTCGCCCGAATGTCAAATGAAACAACTGCAACAGATGGTCAATTTCATCAAATAATCCTCTCCGTCTAGTACTCTAGGTTTGGTAGACGCGGCATCAGTGTAAGAAAAAATATAACATGAGAAGAAAAACAGTAACTATGTAACATTTCAGCACCATGAATTGAGCAATGAACACGCTTTTCAAACGAAACGAATTCATAAATAAAATAAATAATGAAAACAATATTAATGTTCCGAACAAATTTTTCAGATTTTCTCTTTTCTGTATTTATAACAGTTTTCTTTAATTTTTCCTTAATCAGTATCTTGTAGTTGTCATAGAAAATACGATAGCCTGGGAAATTCTTAATAACTTTATTTATCCAAATGACCACAAAAATATCAATGTTCACTAGTACGAACATACACGTCAACAACATAAATTGACACTGCAACGCGCCGCAAAAGTCAGAAGTCTCCGCCCTAATATTAATTATGGTAATCATGCAGTTTCCATGACAGTAGTCGTTAATTTTAAAAACAAGTCATTGGTTGATAGCAGTTGGTAAAACTAGATTTTAAAGTATAAAGATTGTTAATAATAATCACAATAATTCTATACTTATAATGAATGCTTTTTAGCTCCATCTTTACTGTGAAATATTAATTCTTGTTACTACGGTTCCGGTTTGAGCGTAGACACGCGTAATTTGACGACACACGTTTCACACGGGAAACTAACATGTTGCTAAGCGGAAACTGTAACTTTACTAAGGCCAAACGCCATTGTTTCTTCGTGCAAACGTCGCGTTGTGGGGTTTGTCAGCGTAATGGCCGATCGGAAAAGAACTGTGGAGTTCTTAGCTTCACTTGACGAAGATTTAATTGTGTATAAGGATGAGTTATAAACATGACAACATTTGCTTTGAAAATTTGGTGCTCGTTTCAAATTGAAACAATACCGTTTGGCCTTAGTAACGTTACAGTTTCCGCTTAGCAACATGTTAGTTTCCCGCGGGAAACGTGTGTCGTGATCAAATTACGTGTGTCCAAGCTCAAACCAGAACCGTAGTATTATCATTCTGATGACATTTGGCATATCCCGACAAAACGTTAGTCGTATTAAATTATGTTAAAAATTCATGCCTTTCCAATTTTGTGTTGACTATTCATTTTTCTTGGCAATACTATTCATATCTTACGCCTGAGCACACATTGTTATAAACTAAGCCCAAGAGATTACGATGTTTAGGTCATGATAAAAGCAGTGAACCATTTAGTGGTTGACATATTTAGTCAGAAGATTTCATGATTATCTCCGAGGCCCTGTTTACATGAAGTGGATTGAGTGTTCAAGTCAAATCTCTCATGTTGTTTCTCCTTGTTGTGTTGACATGAAGAAGATTGAAAGTTTCCGATCTGATCAAAACGAATGGCTGAATCCACGAAGTTGAGTGGATTAACTTGAGATTCAGGCAAGAATTGGCTTGAATATATATTTCTAACCTGATTCATGTAAACACGGTTTCACTTAAAAATGACTTGACTTACGCATGCGTGAAATTGGTGCGTGTCGTACAACGTGGCAGATAGAAAGCACAGAAAAGTTCCAAAACCAAAAATAGTGTTCCAAACAGATCGGATTCTTCATGTAAACATGTGTCGGATTAACTGAACTGACGTTTTTGAGATCCTATTCGACTGTGAATCGACTTCGAGTGAAGGCAAGAACCTACACTGCGGAAGTCGACGAAAAAATGAGTCGACTCGACCAGGATATCAACTCACACCTTCGGGCTTGCGGTTCAAAGCGAGTTTTATCCAATTTAATTGCCTGAGATGTTCTCTCGATAACTTATAAACGCTTATCCGTGACAATGTACAGTGTTTGAATAGAAACGGAGAAAAGTCCCGGTTGACTAGTTTCCAGGAAATCTGAGATAAAAATATTAAACTGCCACGGTTTCACTTTCGTTATCACTTCCGCCTTGGTTCAGCAAGTTCAGTGTTATTCAAGTTCTCAATCTTATTTCGACAACCATTCTCCTGTCCTTTTTCTTCATGGCTTCACAAAGCGATCAAGATTGGCAGTCAACTAAGAAGACAGTATTAGAAAGAAGTTGTTATATGTTTAATAATCCCTTCATGAGCGACGTCGCGTTTACTTGTGGAGAATCCGTGAAGAAATTCTACGCACATAAATATGTGCTAGCCACAAGTAGTGCTGTGTTTTACGCCATGTTTTATGGAGATTTAGCTGAGCAGAACTCAGTTATTCATCTTCCTGACACAGATGAAGAAAGCTTTGAAGAGTTTCTACGGTTCTTGTACACAGACCAGTGTACATTGACGCCAGACAACTCTCTCAAGGTCATGTATCTCGCCAAGAAATACATACTTCCCTCGCTGACAGAGAATTGTGTCGCAGTTATTCAAAGCAATATGAAACCAGAAAACGTGGTTACAGTTCTTGAACAAGCTATCCAGTTTGATGAGAAAGAAATGGAAAAGAAATGCTGGCAGATGATAGATTTGGAAACAAGTAAAGCAGTAACATCAGACGCATTCAACCAGATCAGTCAAGAAACTTTAATTAACTTATTAAAGCGAGAGACACTGATTATTAAAGAAATTGAATTGTTCCAAGCTGTGTTAAAATGGAGCGATTGGCGCTGTAAGAAGAATGGTTTAGAGGCAACTGGTGAAAATAAAAGAGCAGGTCTTGGTGATGCTGTATATCAAATACGTTTTCTATCAATGTCACAGAAAGAATTTGCGCAATATGTTTCCTCGTCTGGCGTGCTTACCAATGACGAAATTGTTCCGATTTACAACGAATTTAATGGATTAACATCTGATGTCGCAAGCTCCAAATGGAAACTTTCCTACAGACGGCCGAAAACATTAAAGAAAATTCGATGTAACAGATTTTATTCCATGCGTGAATATAGTATATTTCCTATATTATATGATGGTGGCGATGCCCACTGTCTTTCGTTCAGTGTCAACAAGCCTGTTATATTTCATGGTGTTCGTTTGTTCGGTGGTGACAATGGCAGTAAATATGAAGTCACACTGGAAGTCGATGGTGCAAAAGTAAGTGGTACTTATACTTCAGATCTAGAACAGAACAACGATGACTGGAGTGGGTTTGATGTCATGTTATCAAAACCCATTTCAGTTGATGCAAACAAGATTATAACAATGGTTGCAACTATTATTGGACCAGGTTCAGGCTATTATTCGAACGGAAGCTCATCAGTTGAGGTGGACGGAGTTACAGTGACATTCACAACTGTGACTGGGTTAGGAATATCAAATACAACAAGTGCAACAAAGGGTCAATTTCATCAAATAATCCTCTCAGTCTAGTACTCTAGGTGTGGTAGACGGAATTAGAGTAAGACAAAACATAACCTGAGACGAAAAATAGTAATTATGTAACATTTCAGCACCATGAATTGAGCAAAGAACACGCTTTTCAAACCAAACGAATTCATACATAGAATAAATAATGAAAACAATATTAATGTTTCGTACGAATCTTTCAGATTTTTTCTCTTATGTATTTATAAGAATTTTCTTTAATTTTTACCGTTAATGATCTTGTAGTTTGTTAATTTTAGAAACAGATCATTGGTTGATAGCAGTTGGTAAAACTAGATGTAAATATATTTACTTCTTACTGAACAAGTTTTTAAAGCATAAAGATTGTTTATAATAATCACAATAATTCTACTTATAATGAATGCTTTTATCTCTATCTTTACGTAATGGATAAAGCATGAGCAGCTGATCTGTATGTGTTACACGGTCTGTATATCACTATTTAACAAATAGATTCCATTTTGCCGTTGTCTGTTCAGTTATAGATGCACAGATGACGTCACAACGTGGTAAGAACAAAAAAGTGGCCCACGAGACGCAGTCGAGTGGGTCACTGATGTTCTTACCACGTTGTGACGTCTTCTGTGCATCTATAACTGAACAGACAACAAAAAAATGGAATCTATTTGTTTTATACAATACAAAAACTTAAAAGGTTTTTAAAAAAAACCTGTCGGGTTTTGGGGCATGAAGAAAGAAAAAAGCAAGTCAGCTGACGTGATCTGACGTGATCCATGTGTCTGTCCTCTAATAGATCATGGCCAACAACCAATGAAAACACGCATAGCAACAAGGGTATTGTATAAATCTATATACATCTATTGTTATAATTAAAAATATCTAAATAACCAAAATAACCAAACTTAAAATAGATGTCACCACATAATGCAAACTCTGTAAAGAAAGCCATATTTGCAAACTAGAGGAAGCCAAAACGTTATAAACTCTTTGCTTCTAGTCTTGGCTTCCTCGTCACTATTATTCTATATATCTCAAACCGTAACCATCCATGTATGTATATTGTGACGAATTCAATAAACTCATTCTTAGTCTTAGCGCGCTGCCTCTCACCAAAAAGTTAAGCCCGGGTTAGACGGGGTTAGTACTTGGATGGGTGACCGCTTGGGAATGACCCCGTTGTGGGGCTTGGACTCATGTGAGTAGAGTTGTAGTTGATCTCTCCTGTGCTTCGAGGGTTTTTCGCCGGGTTCTCCGGTTTTCCTCCCTCCATAAAATCAACACCTAACATCTAAGCTGTGATCCGTGGTCTGAACTGTGTCGTTGGCGGCTGCTTGGAGCGTCTTTGATATGCCTCGACACGGCCACGTTGATCTGCGTCCTTCGCAATTCAGCCGCTGGCTGCAAGTAAGGATGATTAGCCACCCAGTCCTTTATCCTTTATCCTTTATGTGATTTACAAGGCGAGCTGCAAGCGAGCCGTAGTAAATCAGATACAGATCGGCTGCGAATGCTTTATCGTATTTATCAAATGGGCGCATCTAAATAGCCATGTTTTCAAACTATTTTTCAAGTTGGAGTGATTTTAACTAAGTAAATTGAGGAAAAAATTTATGTAAATCAGGACGAATCTGTATGCGATTTACAGATATTGATTAAACATTCATTTCTTTTGAATTTTCTTCATGAATTATTAATGAATTTGATAATTAAAATATTAATTTTTGTTATTATCATTCTGATGATATTTCATATATCGACAAAACGTTAGTCGTTTGTTGTATTAAATTATGTTCAAATTTCATGCCTTTCCAATTTTGTGTTGACTGTTCATTTTTCTTGGCAATACTATTCATATCTTACGCCTGTGTATACATTGTTATAAACTAAGCACAAGAGATTACGATGTTTAGGTCATGATAAAAGCAGTGAACCATTTAGTGATTGACATATTTGGTCAGAAGATTTTATTATTTTCTCTCCGAGGTCCTGTTTACATCAAGTGGATTGAGTGTTCAAGTCAAATCTCGCACGTTGTTTCACAGTGTTGTGTTTACATGAGGAAGATTGAGAGTTTTCGATCTGATCGAAACGGATGGCTGAAATCAATCCACGAAGTTGAGTGGATTGACTTGAGATTCAAGCAACGATCGACTTGAACGTTTCCAACCTGATTCATGAAAATGACTTGATACGCATGAGTGAAATTGTTGCGTGTCTTGCAACGTGGCGGACATTGAGAAAAGCACAGAAAAATTTAAAACCAAAAATAGTGTTCCAAACAGATTTGGATTGACTGAACTGGCCGTTTTGAGATCCTATTCGACTGTGAATTCACTTCGTGTAAAGACAAGAACTTACACTGCGATAGTCGACGAAAAAATCAGTCGACTCGACCAGGATATGAACTCACACCTTTGGGCTTGCGGTTCAAAGCGAGTTTTATCCAATTTAATTTCCTGAGATGTTCTCTTGATAACTTATAAACGCTTATCCGTGACAATGTACAGTGTTTGAATAGAAACGGAGAAAAGACCCTGTTGACTAGTTTCCAGGAAATCTGAGATAAAAATATTAAACTGTCACGGTTTCACTTTCGTTATCACTTCCGCCTAGGTTCCGCCAGTTCAGTGTTATTCAAGTTCTCAATGTTATTTCGTCAACCATTCTCCTGTCCTTTTTCTTCATGGCTTCACAAAGCGATCAAGATTGGCAGTCAACTAAGAAGACAGTGCTAGAAAGAAGTTGTTATATGTTTAATAATCCCTTCATGAGCGACGTCGCGTTTACTTGTGGAGAATCTGTGAAGAAATTCTACGCACATAAGTATGTGCTAGCCACAAGTAGTGCTGTGTTCTTCGCCATGTTTTATGGAGATTTAGCTGAGAAGAACTCACTTATTCATCTTCCTGACACAGAGGAAGAAAGCTTTGAAGAGTTTCTACGGTTCTTGTACACAGACCAGTGTGCATTGACAGCAGACAACTCTCTCAAGGTGATGTATCTCGCGAAGAAATTCATACTTCCCTCGTTGACAGAGAAATGTGTCGCAGCTATTCAAAGCAATATGAAACCAGAAAACGTGGTTACAGTTCTTGAACAAGCCATCCAGTTTGATGAGAAAGAAATGGAAAAGAAATGCTGGCAGATGATAGATTTGGAAACAAGTAAAGCAGTAACATCAGACGCATTCAACCAGATCAGTCAAGAAACTTTAATTAACTTATTAAAGCGAGAGACACTGATTATTAAAGAAATTGAATTGTTTCAAGCTGTGTTAAAATGGAGCGACTGGCGCTGTAAGAAGAATGTTTTAGAGGCAACTGGTGAAAACAGAAGATCAGTTCTTGGTGATGCTGTATATCAAATACGATTCCTCTCAATGTCACAGATAGAATTTGCGCAATATGTTTCCTCGTCTGGCGTGCTTACCAATGACGAAATTGTTCCGATTTACAACGAATTTAATGGATTAACATCTGATGTCCCAAGCTCAAACTGGAAACTTTCCTACAGACAGCCGAAAACGTTCGATGTAACAGATTTCCTCCTCGATCTGGATCTATAGGGCTATGGTCGTTACCTAACCCAGATGTTCCACACTGTCTTTCGTTCAGTGTCAACAAGTCTGTTACATTTCATGGTGTTCGTTTCTTTGGCGAATATAAAGTCAGTAAATATAAAGTCACACTGGAAGTGAATGGTGCAAAAGTAAGTGGTACTTACACCTCAGAACAGAACAAGGAAAGTTTGAGTGGATTTGATGTCATGTTATCAAAACCCATTTCAGTTGATGCAAACAAGATTATAACAATGGCTGCAACTATTAAAGGACTATATTCATGCTATGGTATCAACGGAAAATCATCAGTTGAGGTAGACGGAGTTACAGTGACATTCACAACTGTGACTGGGTTAGGAATATCAAATGGAACAACTGCAACACAGGGTCAATTTCCTCAAATAATCCTTTCAGTCTAGTACTCTAGGTGTGGTAGACGGAATTAGAGTAAGACAAACCATAACATGAGACGAAAAACAGTAATTATGTAACATTTCAGCACCATGAATTAAGCAAAGAACACGCTTTTCAAACCAAACGAATTCATAAATAAAATAAATAATCAAAACAATATTAATATTCCGAACAAATTTTTCAGATTTTTTCTTTTCTGTATTTATAAGAATTTTCTTTAATTTTTACTTAAATATCTTTATTTGTTAATTTTAGAAACAGGTCGTTGGTTAATAGCAGTTGGTAAAACTAGATATAAATATATTTACTTCTTATTGAACATGTTTTAAAGTACAAAGATTGTTAATAATAATCACAATAATTCTACTTATAATGAATGCTTTTATCTCTATCTTTACTGTAAAATATTAATTCTTGTTATTATCATTCTGATGATATTTCATATCTCGACAAAACGTTAGTCGATTGTTCTATTAAATTATGTTCAAATTTCATGCCTTTCCAATTTTGTGTTGACTGTTCATTTTTCTTGGCAATATTATTCATATCTTACGCCTGTGTATGCATTGTTATAAACTAAGCACAACAGATTACGATGTTTAGGTCATGATAAAAGCAGTGAACCATTTAGTGGTTGACATATTTAGTTAGAAGATTTCATGATTATCTCCGAGGCCCTGTTTACATAAAGCGGATTGAGTGTTCAAGTCAAATCTTGCATGTTGTTTATCCTTGTTGTGTTTACATGAAGATGATTGAAAGTTTCCGATCTGATCAACACGAATGGCTGAAGTCAATCCACGAAATTGAGTGGATTAACTTGAGATTCAAGCAACGATCGACTTGAATGTTTCCAACCTGATTCATGTAAACACGGTTTCACTTGAAAATGACTTGATACGCATGAGTGAAATTGCTGCGTGTCTTGCAACATGGCGGACATTGAGAAAAGCACAGAAAAGTTCCAAAACCAAAAACAGTTTTGCAAACAGACCGGATTCTCCATGTAAGCATGTATGTGCTGGATTGACTGAACTGACGTTTTTGAGATCCTATTCGACTGTGAATCGACTTCGAGTAAAGACAAGAACTTACACTGCGGAAGTCGACGAAAAAATCAGTCGACTCGACCAGGATATCAACTCACACCTTCGTGCGGTTCAAAGCGAGTTTTATCCAATTTAATTGCCTGAGATGTTCTCTCGATAACTTATAAACGCTTATCCGTGACAATGTACAGTGTTTGAATAGAAACGGAGAAAAGACCCTGTTGACTAGTTTCCAGGAAATCTGAGATAAAAATATTAAACTGCCACGGTTTCACTTTCGTTATTACTTCCGCCTTGGTTCAGCAAGTTCAGTGTTATTCAAGTTCTCAATCTTATTTCGTCAACCATTCTCCTGTCCTTTTTCTTCATGGCTTCACAAAGCGATCAAGATTGGCAGTCAACTAAGAAGACAGTGCTAGAAAGAAGTTGTTATATGTTTAATAATCCCTTCATGAGCGACGTCGCGTTTACTTGTGGAGAATCCGTGAAGAAATTCTACGCACATAAGTATGTGCTAGCCACAAGTAGTGCTGTGTTTTACGCCATGTTTTATGGAGATTTAGCTGAGCAGAACTCAGTTATTCATCTTCCTGACACAGATGAAGAAATCTTTGAAGAGTTTCTACGGTTCTTGTACACAGACCAGTGTACATTGACACCAGACAACTCTTTCAAAGTCATGTATCTCGCCAAGAAATACATACTTCCCTCGCTGGCAGAGAAATGTGTCGCAGTTATTCAAAGCAATATGAAACCAGAAAACGCCGCTACAGTTCTTGAACAAGCTATTCAGTTTGATGAGAAAGAAATGGAAAAGAAATGCTGGCAGATGATAGATTTGGAAACAAGTAAAGCAGTAACATCAGACGCATTCAACCAGATCAGTCAAGAAACTTTAATTAACTTATTAAAGCGAGAGACACTGATTATTAAAGAAATTGAATTGTTCCAAGCTGTGCTAAAATGGAGCGATTGGCGCTGTAAGAAGAATGGTTTAGAGGCAACTGGTGAAAATAAAAGATCAGTTCTTGGTGATGCCATATATGAAATACGATTCCTATCAATGTTACAGACAGAATTTGCGCAACATGTTTCTTTGTCTGGCATGCTTACTACTGAAGAAATTGTCCCGATTTTTCATGAATTTAGTGGATTAACATCTGATCTCCCAAGCTCAAACTGGAAACTTTCCTACAGACGGCCGAAAACATTAAAGAAAATTCGATGTAACAGATTTTATTCCATGCGTGAATATAGTATAATTGCTATATTATATGGTGATGGCGATGCCCACTGTCTTTCGTTCAGTGTCAACAAGCCTGTTATATTTCATGGTGTTCGTTTGTTTGGCGCCATTGGCAGTGAATATGAAGTCACACTGGAAGTCAATCGTGCAAAAGTAAGTGGTTCTTATACCTCAGAACTGAACGACGAAGGGATGTTTGGGTTTGATGTCATGTTATCAAAACCCATTTCAGTTGATGCGAACAAGATTACAACAATGACTGCAACTATTAAAGGACCAGGTTCATGCTTTGGTGTCAACGCAAAATCATCAGTTGAGGTGGACGGAGTTACAGTGACATTCAAAACTGTGACTGGGTTAGGAATATCAAATAAAACAACTGCAACACAGGGTCAATTTCGTCAAATAATTATCTCAGTCTAGGACTCTAGGTTTGGTAGACGAATGAGTGTAAGACAAACCATAAGATGAAAAGAAAAACAGTAATTATGTAATATTTCAGCACCATGAATTGAGCAAAGAACACGCTTTTCAAACCAAACCAATTCATAAATAAAATAAATAATGAAAACAATATTAATGTTCCGAACAAATTTTTCAGATTTTTCTTTTCTGTATTTATAAGAAATTCTTTAATTTTTACTTAATGATCTTGTAGTTGTTAATTTTTTAGGAACAGGTCGTTGGTTGATAGCAGTTGGTAAAACTAGATGTAAATATATTTACTTCTTATTGAACAAGTTTTTAAAGTATAAAGATTGTTAATAATACTCACAATAATTCTATACTTATAATGAATGTTTTTTAGCTCCATCTTTACTGTAAAATATTAATTTTTGTTATTATCATTCTGATGATATTTCATATCTTGACAAAATGTTAGTCGTTTGTTATATTAAATTTTGTTCAAATTTCATGACTTTCCAATTTTGTGTTGACTGTTCATTTTTCTTGGCAATACTATTCACATCTTACGCCTGTGTACGCATTGTTATAAACTAAGCACAAGAGATTACGATGTTTAGGTCATGATAAAAGCAGTGAACCATTTAGTGGTTGACATATTTAGTCAGAAGATTTCATGATTTTCTCCGAGGCCCTGTTTACATGAAGTGGATTGAATGTTCAAGTGAAATCTCGCACGTTGTTTCACAGTGTTGTATTTACATGAAGAAGATTGAAAGTTTCCGATCTGATCAAAACGAATGGCTGAATCCACGAAGTTGAGTGGATTAACTTGAGATTCAGGCAAGAATTGGCTTGAATATATATTTCTAACCTGATTCATGTAAACACGGTTTCACTTAAAAATGACTTGACTTACGCATGCGTGAAATTGGTGCGTGTCGTACAACATGGCAGACAGAAAGCACATAAAAGTTCCAAAACCAAAAATAGTGTTCCAAACAGATCGGATTCTCCATGTAAGCACGCATGTGTCGGATTGACTGAACTGGCGTTTTTGAGATCCTATTCGACTGTGAATCGACTTCGTGTAAAGGCAAGAACTTACACTGCGGAAGTCGACGATAAAATCAGTCGACTCGACCAGGATATCAACTCACACCTTTGGGCTTGCGGTTCAAAGCGAGTTTTATCCAATCAGTTAATTGCCTGAGATGTTCTCTCGATAACTTATAAACGCTTATCCGTGACAATGTACAGTGTTTGAATAGAAACGGAGAAAAGACCCTGTTGACTAGTTTCCAGGAAATCTGAAATAAAAATATTAAACTGCCACGGTTTCACTTTCGTTATCACTTCCGCCTTGGTTCAGCAAGTTCAGTGTTATTCAAGTTCTCAATCTTATTTCGTCAACCATTCTCCTGTCCTTTTTCTTCATGGCTTCACAAAGCGATCAAGATTGGCAGTCAACTAAGAAGACAGTATTAGAAAGAAGTTGTTATATGTTTAATAATCCCTTCATGAGCGACGTCGCGTTTACTTGTGGAGAATCCGTGAAGAAATTCTACGCACATAAGTATGTGCTAGCCACAAGTAGTACTGTGTTTTACGCCATGTTTTATGGAGATTTAGCTGAGCAGAACTCAGTTATTCATCTTCCTGACACAGATGAAGAAAGCTTTGAAGAGTTTCTACGGTTCTTGTACACAGACCAGTGTACATTGACACCAGACAACTCTCTCAAGGTGATGTATCTCGCCAAGAAATACATACTTCCCTCGCTGACAGAGAAATGTGTCGCAGCTATTCAAAGCAAGATGAAACCAGAAAACGTGGTTACAGTTCTTGAACAAGCCATGCAGTTTGATGAGAAAGAAATGGAAAAGAAATGCTGGCAGATGATAGATTTGGAAACAAGTAAAGCAGTAACATCAGACGCATTCAACCAGATCAGTCAAGAAACTTTAATTAACTTATTAAAGCGAGAGACCCTGATTATTAAAGAAATTGAATTGTTCCAAGCTGCGTTAAAATGGAGCGATTGGCGCTGTAAGAAGAATGGTTTAGAGGCAACTGGTGAAAATAAAAGATCAGTTCTTGGTGATGCTGTATATCAAATACGATTCCTATCCATGTCCCAGAGAGAATTTGTGCAAAATGTTTCTTTGTCTGGCGTGCTTACCGCTGAAGAAATTGTTCCTATTTTCCATAAATTTAGTGGATTTGATGCACCAGACTCAAAGTGGAAACTTTATCACCGACAGCCGCCGAGATTGATTCGATGTGACAGATTTATCTCTGCATCTTCATTATGGGGTTATTTAACTTACGATGCTGATACCCTGCACTGCCTTTCGTTCAGTGTCAACAGACCTGTTACATTTCATGGTGTTCGTTTGTTTGGTGACAATGGTCAAGAACATGAAGTCACACTGGAAGTCAATGGTGCAAAAGTAAGTGGTACTTACACCGGCTCAGAACTGAACGACGTATGCGTGAGTGGATTTGATGTCATGTTATCAAAACCCATTTTAGTTGATGCAAACAAGATTATAACAATCACTGCAACTATTACAGGACCAGTTTCATACTGTCGTGCCGACGGAAAATCATCAGTTGAGGTGGACGGAGTTACAGTGACATTCACAACTGTGACTGGGTTCGCCCGAATGTCAAATGAAACAACTGCAACAGATGGTCAATTTCATCAAATAATCCTCTCCGTCTAGTACTCTAGGTGTGGTAGACGCGGCATCAATGTAAGAAAAAATATAACATGAGAAGAAAAACAGTAACTATGTAACATTTCAGCACCATGAATTGAGCAATGAACACGCTTTTCAAACGAAACGAATTCAAAAACAAAGTAAATAATGAAAAGAATATTAATGTTCCAAACAAATGTTTCAAATTTTTTGTTGTCTGTAATTATAAGAATTTTCTATAATTTCTACTTAATTATCTTGTAGTTGTTAATTTTTTAGGTACAGGTCGTTGGTTGATAGCAGTTGGTAAAACTAGATGTAAATATATTTACTTCTTATTGAACAAGTTTTTAAAGTATAAAGATTGTTAATAATACTCACAATAATTCTATACTTATAATGAATGTTTTTTAGCTCCATCTTTACTGTAAAATATTAATTTTTGTTATTATCATTCTGATGATATTTCATATCCCGACAAAACGTTAGTCGTTTGTTGTATTAAATTATGTTCAAATTTCATGCCTTTCCAATTTTGTGTTGATTGTTCATTTTTCTTGGCAATACTATTCATATCTTACGCTTGTGTATGCATTGTTATAAACTAACCACAAGCGGATTACGATGTTTAGGTCATGATAAAAGCAGTGAACCATTTAGTGGTTGACATAATTAGTCAGAAGATTTCATGATTATCTCCGAGGCCCTGTTTTAGCTGTTTACATGAAGTGGTTGAGTGTTCAAGTCAAATCTCTCATGTTGTTTCTCCTTGTTGCGTTTACATGAAGACGATTGAAAGTTTTCGATCTGATCAAAACGAATGGCTGAATCCACGAAGTTGAGTGGATTAACTTGAGATTCAGGCAATAATTGGCTTGAATATATATTTCTAACCTGATTCATGTAAACACGGTTTCACTTAAAAATGACTTGACTTGCGCATGCGTGAAATTGGTGCGTGTCTTGCAACATGGCGGACATTGAGGAAAGCACAGAAAAGTTCCAAAACCAAAAATAGTGTTCCAAACAGATCGGATTCTCCATGAAAACATGTGCTGGATTGACTGAACTGCGTTTTTGAGATCCTATTCGACTGTGAATCGACTTCGTGTAAAGACAAGAACTTACACTGCGGAAGTCGACGAAAGAATCAGTCGACTCGACTAGGATATCAACTCACACTTTCGGGCTTGGGATTCAAAGCGAGTTTTATCCAATTTAATTGCCTGAGATGTTCACGTTCTCTCGATAACTTATAAACGCTCATCCGTGACAATGTACAGTGTTTGAAAAGAAACGGAGAAAAGACCCTGTTGACTAGTTTCCAGGAAATCTGAGATAAAAATATTAAACTGCCACGGTTTCACTTCCGTTATCACTTCCGCCTTGGTTCAGCAAGTTCAGTGTTATTCAAGTTCTCAATCTTATTTCGTCAACCATTCTCCTGTCCTTTTTCTTTATGGCTTCACAAAGCGATCAAGATTGGCAGTCAACTAAGAAGACAGTATTAGAAAGAAGTTGTTATATGTTAAATAATCCCTTCATGAGCGACGTCGCGTTTACTTGTGGAGAATCCGTGAAGAAATTCTACGCACATAAGTATGTGCTAGCCACAAGTAGTGCTGTGTTTTACGCCATGTTTTATGGAGATTTAGCTGAGCAGAACTCAGTTATTCATCTTCCTGACACAGATGAAGAAAGCTTTGAAGAGTTTCTACGGTTCTTGTACACAGACCAGTGTACATTGACACCAGACAACTCTCTCAAGGTGATGTATCTCGCCAAGAAATACATACTTCCCTCGCTGACAGAGAAATGTGTCGCAGCTATTCAAAGCAAGATGAAACCAGAAAACGTGGTTACAGTTCTTGAACAAGCTATCCAGTTTGATGAGAAAGAAATGGAAAAGAAATGCTGGCAGATGATAGATTTGGAAACAAGTAAAGCAGTAACATCAGACGCATTCAACCAGATCAGTCAAGAAACTTTAATTAACGTATTAAAGCGAGAGGCACTGAATATTAAAGAAATTGAGTTGTTCCAAGCTGTGTTAAAATGGAGCGACTGGCACTGTAAGAAAAATGGTTTGGAGGAAACTGGTGAAAATAAAAGATCAGTTCTTGGTGATGCTGTATATCAAATACGATTCCTTTCAATGTCGGAAAAAGAATTTGCGCAATATGTTTCCTCGTCTGGCGTGCTTACCAATGACGAAATTGTTCCGATTTACAACGAATTTAATGGGTTAACATCTGATGTCGCAAGCTCAAACTGGAAACGTTCCTACAGACCGCCGAAAACATTAAAGAAAATTCGATGTAACAGATTTTCCTCTGGATTATGTCTGGGATATCTAGTCAGTTACAAAGGTCCTCCCCACTGTCTTTCGTTCAGTGTCAACAAGCCTGTTATATTTCATGGTGTTCGTATGTTTGGTGCCAATGGCAGTAAATATGAAGTCACACTGGAAGTCAATGGTGCAAAAGTTAGTGGTACTTATACCTCAGAACTGAACGACACAGGCATGGGGTTTGGATTTGATGTCATGTTATCAAAACCCATTTCAGTTGATGCAAACAAGATTATAACAATGGCTGCAACTATTACAGGACCAGGTTCATGCTATGGTGCCAACATAAAATCATCAGTTGAGGTGGACGGAGTTGCAGTGACATTCAAAACCGTGACTGGGTTGGGAATATCAAATAGAACAACTGTAACACAGGGTCAATTTCATGAAATAATCCTCTCAGTCTAGTACTCTATAGGTTTGGTAGACGGGATCAGAGTAAGACAAAACATAACATGAGAAGAAAAACAGTAATTATGTAACATTTCAGGACCATGAATTAAGCAATGAACACGCTCTTCAAACCAAACGAATTCATAAATAAAATAAATAATGAAAACAATATTAATGTTCCGAACAAATTTTTCAGATTTTTCTTTTCTGTGTTTATAAGAAATTCTTTAATTTTTACTTAATTATCTTGTAGTTGTTAACTTTACTAGAAACAGGTCGTTGGTTGATAGCAGTTGGTAAAACTAGATGTAAATATATTTACTTCTTATTGAACAAGTTTTTAAAGTATAAAGATTGTTTATAATAATCACAATAATTCTACTTATAATGAATGTTTTTTATCTCCATCTTTACTGTAAAATATTAATTCTTGTTATTATTATTCTGATGATATTTCATATCTCGACAAAACGTTAGTCGTTTGTTGTATTAAATTATGTTCAAATTTCATGCCTTTCCAATTTTGTGTTGACTGTTCATTTTTCTTGGCAATACTATTCATATCTTACGCATGTGTATGCATTGTTACAAACTAAGCACAAGAGATTACGATGTTTAGGTCATGATAAAAGCAGTGAACCATTTAGTGGTTGACATATTTAGTCAGAAGATTTCATGATTATCTCCGAGGCCCTGTGTACATGAAGTGGATTGAATGTTCATGCAAGTCAAATCTCGCATGTTGTTTCTCCTTGTTGTGTTTACATCACAAGAAAATTGAAAGTTTCCGATAAACGAATGGCTGAATCCACAAAGTTGAGTGGATTAACTTGAGATTCAGGCAAGAATTGGCTTGAATATATATTTCTAACCTGATTCATGTAAACACGGTTTCACTTAAAAATGACTTGACTTACGCATGCGTGAAATTGGTGCGTGTCGTACAACGTGGCAGACAGAAAGCACAGAAAAGTTCCAAAACCAAAAATAGTGTTCCAAACAGATCGGATTCTTCATGTAAACATGTGTCGGATTGACTGAAATCCTATTCGACTGTGAATCGACTTCGTGTAAAGGCAAGAACTTACACTGCGGAAGTCGACGAAAAAATCAGTCGATTCGACCCGGATATCAACTCACACCTTCGGGCTTGCGGTTCAAAGCGAGTTTTATCCAATTTAATTGCCTGAGATGTTCTCTCGATAACTTATAAACGCTTATCCGCGACAATGTACAGTGTTTGAATAGAAACGGAGAAAAGACCCGGTTGACTAGTTTCCAGGAAATCTGAGATAAAAATATTAAACTGCCACGGTTTCATTTTCGTTATCACTTCCGCCTTGGTTCAGCAAGTTCAGTGTTATTCAAGTTCTCAATCTTATTTCGACAACCATTCTCCTGTCCTTTTTCTTCATGGCTTCACAAAGCGATCAAGATTGGCAGTCAACTAAGAAGACAGTATTAGAAAGAAGTTGTTATATGTTTAATAATCCCTTCATGAGCGACGTCGCGTTTACTTGTGCACTCTAAAAAATAGTTGGTGAAATTTCACCAGAAACTGGTGAAAATTTCACCAGGCTCCATGTGCCCACTGCACCTACATTATGCTGGTTATTTTCACCAGGAAATCCTGGTGAATTTATTCCAACCACAATCCTGGTGAAGATTACCAGGAAACATTGGTGAATATTCCTGGTTATTTTTAACCAATTCCTGGTTAAACTCACCAATCTGTCCTGGTTAATTTGGTTTCGTTATCTCGTGATTACTTCACCATGTTCCTGGTTAATTTGACCACTATTGTGGTAAAGATCATAGCGTATGTAACTATATTCCTGGTTAATTTTAAAACTATTGTGGTAACAATCACGGGGTATATCACCATATTCTGGTTAATTTGACAACTATTATGTTAAAGATCACTTGGTATATCACCATATTCTGGTTAATTTGACAACTATTATGCTAAACGACATAGGGTTTGTCACCTCATTCCTGGTTATAGAATCGAGTAGCTTCTATGTCTGATTTGACCATCATCAGGTTCTCACACCTTTTACTAGTCAAGATTTGACCATCATTCACGGTTAATTTAGTGTACATACATATACTAATTCATATCTACAATCTAATATATACAAGCTTACTCGACAAGATAAACAAAGCAAATGTTGAACGATGCCCAACGAACATTTATTAATTGCGAGTTACACGTAGTAATTACTACATATATTGAGATATTTATCAAAGACTCTCACTCCATGGCATATGATTAATGCACCAAATAACTGAATACAGTTAACAAGAAAACATTTAATACTGTTAATACTGTTTCGCATCACACATACTGCCGCGCCACTTTTTACTAGAACGCTTAAATTTGTCATCATGCAAGCTTTCAACAATAATAATTTTCTTCCTAAAAAATTGCGATAATTCTCATCATCGCCCTCAAATTGTATATTAATATGGCAAGATTGAAGGTCATAGACCGTAACTTCAATACGTAGTAACATTTCAGTGGAACAATCAACAATTAAAATTTAAAAAGGAACTAGGTTGCTAAGTTACTCTCTTCAAAACTTGGCGTAATAATTCGATTTGAGGAACACGACAGCCTACACGTAGGCGTTCTGTGGGTACCGTACTTCGGTTAAATGGGCTAAAACATGATGGGAATTTATATCGCAAATCTGACTCGCTACGGCAAGAATAACCCTCAATCTTTCTTTGTTGGAAAGTAATAATCTTTCGATTGCTATTTAGGCGAGAAAACGTTGTTGTAGTTAAACTTGGCATGGCAATTGCGGCTAGCTGTTAAATAGCATTAGCCTGTGCCCCAGACCACATACTATACGTGTATGGTTTGTGCAACAAGCTCGAAAAAACTGTCCAGTTACGTCAGGTTTTGTTGGCCTCTTGCAGTGAAAATCAGTTATGCATTCATTATTTTTAACAAAATCAATTATCCATCAAAGGTCAACGCTGTTTCTGTCATTTAAAATTTCAAAGCAAAAGTCAATTTTTTTTTACCAACAAAGCAACACAAATTCTTTCCACAACCAGTTTGATTTTCGACAAACTGCAAGATTCCTTCACGAAATCGAGCGAGTTTATTATAACAAGGAGCTTGACGTCCTGTCAGGAACGGCTCAATGGATAGTAAAATTCTGAGTTAAAACTTGGAGCCACGCCCACTTTTTTAACGACCAGAGTTTTAAAACGTTAATCATCGTTTTTTATGATAAACTGTTTACTAATCTTTTTTCCAAATACTGACACGACCCTGATGCTCCAAATTTCAAACCCTCCAGCACATTTCCCACTGTTAAAACACGCATTGCTATATACGACCGTTTGATGTCTAGACAAGAAGTCAAGCTTTTTTTAGTAAAATTACTCGATTTCGAGAGGAAATCCTGAAGATTGTCAAAAATCGAGCTAGTTGTGGAAAGAATACTTAATGGTCTTGATTTTGTGGTTATTACAAACTAAGCATTGCTTCGCGGGGGAAATGGTGACGTCACGGGACAGTTTTTTTCTGCCTTGTAAGTCTGAATCTCCTTACTGTGTCTCAGAAGCGATAGTAACCTGGAACACAGTTATGTTGTGAATTTTTTCAATGCTGTACGCATAGCAATGACAGATGGGGATGTTTTTTGGTGACCACCAGCATCTTCCAATCCAAACACTACTTTCTGGAAATACTCCCAAGTGATGTGACACTGCCATGGGTAAGTTATGTCCAATATGTAAAACACTTTAAAGCAGACATCGATAGCCTTTAATAAACACGTCTGCTCCAGGGCCTTCCTCTCTACAATTACGAAGCACTGTAATGGCTCTACCAATGTTCCCAAGATTAGTACGTACGGTTGGGTATTTGTAACCTCCTCTAAATATTTCGGCATGTTTGTGCCAATCTAGAAAGGTAATAAATGTAACAGTTTTTTAAGATTTCTCAAAGTATTATAATTTTGTAAAAACACATCAACCACGTGTATTACTGAACTGAAAAATGTGTTATTTGTATAAACATCTTTTACCGGATCGTCCTGATGCAGGCAGACACACAAATAGGTATTTGAATTATCCAAATACTGGCTACTTAAATAGTACACTGTATAGCTCTAATTCTGAGTTGGAGGACATAAGGTTTACTGGTTTACAAACATAATCAATTGTCACACTGTCACTGGCAATTCCTTGCATCTTCTTCGCAGCAAAGTGCTCGTCAGTATAGCGTACCGAATAAAAAAAACCATTATTTTATTCTTCGATCACTTCAGTAACACATTCCCACATATTTGTCACACCAGAATACTACATTAAATGTGTATTTGAAATTTCTTACCGGTTTAACATCAATGTACGATGCCAAAGACTCGTCAATACTTGCCCTTTTCTTCCCCTTTCTTCCAGGGGGAAGAATGCAGGGGAGAAGGCCCAATGAGAGGTTTGTCTTATCGTCTGAAACTGCTTATAAGAAAAAAAAGTTGCATATGAGCCCACTGATATAATTAATTATCCCTGGGCATAAAAAAATTTTCTTTAGAATATTCTATGGAATATTCAATAAGAAATTGCAACCTATTCTATAGAATTAATGTCATATTCTATGGTATATGAAAGTCCTGCTTAATGTTCTATAGCATATTCTGAAATCCAACAGAATATTCTATAGAAGTCCCAATTTCCAATAGAACAATATTCTATAGAATCCTATAGAACATTTTCATAAGGGATATACCATACTGATATATCAATAATCAACAGTACAGTACATTTAAGATAGGCAGTTGATTCCCAAACAGACATTAACAGTTAGGTTAATATATGTTCAAAAGGTATTTATCAGATCCATAACATAATTATGGTGTACGTAGTTTCGAAAAAATATCCATACCCATCCCATGACAGGCAGAAACCTTCACAGAAAAGTTCAATAGAAGGGTTGAATGCATTTTAACGACTTATTTGCAAGGATGCAACATTTAAGAAATAGAAAACATTTTCTATGTTTCCATCGAGTTATAGAAACACGAGTGAAAGTTTGGGAGAACGAGAAATTTAGTGGGAACATGAGCCCACAGGGCGAGTGTTTCCACATAATTTCAAGTTCTCCCAAACTTTCACCAGTGTTTTTATAACGTATGGGAACACATAAAAAATGTTTCATATTTCTTTCATAAAATAACCCGAAGGCGATAAGAAAAATATTGTAACAAAGTTTGTTTATTAAATGATAGAAAGATAATTATCCTTAAGTAACTGTAAAGGAAAGCATTCAATATTCTCATTGTTCTTTTTGTAGATTGCCACACAACTCATTAGTTGACATTTTTGGTAGCTTCATTAATAAAACGTTTGGCAGAAAGTCTGTTTTTCTAAAAAATATGGGAAAGTTCTATGTTTCCATCAAGTTCCTGAAACATAGCTACAGTATTTAATCCTTTAATGCCCAAGAGTGCCTTTAGTATTTACTCTGGCTAACACCAGACAATTTAAATTTACTCTGGCTAACGCCAGACGATTTTACTCATAATAGGAAACCTCCTCTTTTTCTAAATGTTATTTTATGAATAATATTTACATTATATGTTAGACAGTAAACTATATAATTATATATAGTTAACCGTACCTTTTTCAAGTCATTGTACATTTTTCATTACCGTAGTCAATTGTATACAAAACTCAAAAACTGGTTTGTCAGGGATTTCCCCATCATGGTCAAAATTGTTCAATTGTTTGCATAAATAGGCAAATTTATTGGAACCTCTTGTAGTTAAACCTGTACATAAAGGTATACTGTACATTAAGGCCTATTTTCCATCTTGCAAAACAAACATGATGAATCAAGTTCAAAACAGACTAGATTTCTCATAATAATAAGAATTTTAACAGAGAAATCCCGTAACATATTAGACCAATATAATCATACATTTCTGAATTATACTTACGCAATGTTGGTGCATTTACATTCAAGTACAACTGCCAGTTCCCTTGAAGACTGGCATATTTCAGTACTTCGTCGGCATAGGTTGGTGTCCAAACCATGTAGAGCTTATCCGCTACATCCGGAAACAAGGTGCGGAAATCAATTTCTACCTGTTTACACAATATAAAAATGTCATTGTTAACAAATTTAAGAATATTATTTCATGTACAAGTTCAAAGTTAAATGAGTAAGGTGATTGAAGTTTGCATGTGTTTAGGATGGGGGAAATTAGAATTTTCTGTCAAAAACGCTAGCAATCTTCAATTTCTGCATCACACAAATTAAATATTGATGACTGACTACATGTACATGTATATATCATTAATACTCAAAGTCTTGCTTAAGGACTAGCTGTAGGATATTACATGTATTTAAACAGTGTCAATTAAACATAAATATTACGTGACATATTTACAGTGATTACCAGTACCTGTGGCATCATACTCACCATGCCAGGAGTGTCGAACAGCCGTGGGTATTCTCTCAATATATTTTCAAATGATTCGCCGCGGTTTATCCTGATCCATTCTGCCCTTTTTACAGCTGTTTTTTCCATAAATGAATTAACTTGCGTGGTTGGAGATATATTGTGCTTTAGCCACTCTACCATACACTGAAACTGCTCATTAGATATATCAGATTCTAGAAATAAATAAATAGTCTACAGCATACAAAAAACGCACCAACACAGTAAAGGATGCACAATGAGAAATTACATCATACTGTACCTGGTAAAGTAGGAACAACCAATTTTGAGGATGAATGAGAAGTAGTAGTTGAAGCAACAACCTTCACATTGTAACTACGCCTGACATTTCTTAGGCGCTCCTCTATCCATCCTGTCGAAGAATGTTGTCCTTTTCCAGGACTATACCAAGCTTCCTGTATAAAATATACTGTAATTATTATCTATAATTTTAATATCAATATATAGCTACATGTATACAGTATATAATTATACAGTATACTAGCTGTTACAGCTATATGCAATGTTTAACTATATAACATTTCATTTCATATGCATGTACTAGTACTTACAAAACCTTGACCTTCATCATCTTTAAGTGATGGGAACTCATCAATTATGGCTTTAGCCATTCTGGCCTTCACTTCACATTTAGGCCTAGTAAGATAATTGAAATTAAAAAATCTCTTTTAAGAGAATTATACCTGGCATTTTAAGTAATAGTCAAGCAATTAATATACAGATTAGACTCAGTTATTCTGATTAAGTATCAACTTCTGTCCTCGAAACTAATTACACTTGCACAGTCTGCAGTAGCAAATACATGTACATTGTACATGCAATAATTTGTAGACTACACACCTATCTCCAAAGTGTTGTATTATGTGTGCAACAGCTATTCGAACCAACTTCACTCGGCTCATTCTTGTCAGTGCACCTTTCTCTATTTCAGAAATGATGGGTTCCCCAACAGCTGAATTCTCCATCAACATAGCTCGTACATTCTGAAAAAACCCCATCAGTAATGGTTGTTAAGCTGGTTTTCCACTGAGTGATTTTTTATACACGAAACGACTTTCTATTGTTCGAATTCAATAAATTTCTACACACAGGCTAATAAATTTCAGAATAGTTCCAGCTGATCAGATCTCAGAAAACAAAAGAAAGAGTTTTAAGCTGCACTGGCCACCCACCCTGTCGACATCCCAGTGGGTCCCAGACTCTTGGTGTTCCCCCTGTCATGCGTGATTGCTCGTTTGAAAGGAAGGAGCACGCCATGAGAATTGCACCCTTTTATTAGCTGACAGTTGCAGCTTAGCCAATCAAAACAAAATATCCGAGGCATAGCAACACTGCAATTCAACAGCTAATAGTGATAGTAATTTTTTTGGAGTTCTACTTAATCGGTAAAATTTCTTGTAAAATATGGGAGTAATGGGACTATTGTGTAAAAATTAGTGGTGGGCTGTAGTTACGACTGCTGGGCAGCACATCCACTGCCGCCCACTGTGGCCACAACCCTGTGTACATTGTTTTCTGCAGGATATTAGCTAAGAGACCAGACTTTGTTACAACACAAGAGAACCCTTCCCATATTGTTACATACTTAATGTATACATCCTGTAAATACACAAAACTGCCACTTACAAAATCAGACTTAAACTTCTTTTGTGGTCTCGTGCTATTACAGTTGTCCTCTTTATTTGCTTGGGATGGGCCTGCATTAAGACTACAAGGGGGGCTGCACTCCATTCCAGTGTTGTCTGAGTCAGTTTGTATCGGTGGAAGCTATACAGTAAATATGATGTAAATAAAAACAGTATATTGGTTTCAAAGTATAAAAATAATTATGTAGTAATAAGTAATTACCAGTAATAAATAATATTCAAAAAACAAATGGGTTGGTACTTGGTAACTAAGTAAGAACTAATTGTGTAACATCAACCTATGAATAAAATTATTTCTACAGTACGCCCTATTATAAGCCCCCACAGATTAGGTTTCTGGGGTTTCCCAAATTTTTAGGGTTTATATATGGGTTTAGCGCCTGTTCATATGGAGCCGAGTTACCCGGCTAGCCGAGTTACCCGGCAAACCGAGTTACCCGCCACAGTATAGAAATTCAATGCAGAGTGTTTATATGAGACAGGCGGGTAACTCGGCTAGCCGAGATCCCAGCAAAACAGCCGAGAGCTCGGCATGCTGGGATGAAAATATTCCCATATAAACACTCTCTTGCCGGGTAACTCGGCTAGCCGAGTTGAATTCGTCACAACAGCGCACGCGCCACTTATCAAGACAATAGGAAACTACTCATGGAATGTGAAACCATTATAATTCGTGGGCAGCTTTGACGAGTAACTCATCTCATATAAACACTCATCTTTTTTCAACTCGGCTTGCCAGGTAAGTCGCCTAGCCGGGTAACTCGGCTCCATATAAACGAAAACGCCGCAACTTTACACAAATAGCCTTGAAAATGTTCAAAATGTATACTTATACAAATGAAGATTTCGTATTAAAACGAAGCATCTTCAAATGATTATTTTCTTAATTCGCTTTAAACTCAAGTCATTTCAGGGTTTGAAATGCCTGGGCGCCGCCATCTTGTTTTGATGAAGCGTTAGTGAGCTCTAATAATTATGCATGATTAAACGCGTCATCAAAACAAGATGGCGGTGCCCAGACTCTTGGTGTTCCCCCAAAATCTTGATTTGTAAGTACATTTTGAAGGCTATATTTGTCAAAACTTGCGGGGTTTGACGTTTCCTGTAATATTAATTTGTTGTTTCCATAGCTGGCGTAGAATACTTACTGTGCTAAATTGTAACAAGTAGGAATAGACCAATTGCAAAATATGGCAGCAATGTCAAAGAAGTAAGGCTTTTAGTGTTAAATACTGTTGCTAGGACCAGATACATGGTTAGCTAGTTTATTATTCCGAACTTGTTATAGTCAGAAGCTTTCCAAAGAGTTTTTACCCAATTTTTCGAATCTAGCAATCGAATTTGTAAATGCATGCCAACATGTCTAGACTATAATCATTTTAACATGAAGTACAGTGTAGCAGCATTTTAGTCATGAATGTAATAATTTCATTGCAATCACTAATAAGATTCAGATAATTCACCATGCATTGGTGCTACTGTGCATAATATACTGTATACTGTTAAAACAATATGCATTATACCTGTAACTTGATAAAATGCGGCTATAAAAAAGCATGTATTATATATGACTTCAAATGACTTATCAATTGATTGAGATGTTAAAATTGAGTAAAAACTCTTTGAATACATTCCGTCACTACAACTTTATAAGCCATCTAAGGAAAACTGGTTTATAACCGGGGCAAAACTGAAAAGAAAAACTTGTCCTGAAACTTCAGCCAGTATTACTTTTCAATTTTACTGTGAATCACCCAAAATGCACCGTTTTCCCAAAGGAGTTTACAGGGACCATATATTTGGCCCTAATCACAGTAAACCCTAAACAGCATTGCAATTTATGACATCACCACAATATTATTTTGCAATCAAGTGTATTCCATTTAGTGAATCCTGTGTCTTAAAACAATGAAAAGATGCGACTCTTCGGTCTGGTCATATGACTTGGCTGCATGGTATGGTTGGTAATCCAGCAGATTTTCCACACAATTTATGTTCCATAATCTCTGCACTTGTGGTTCTTGCACTACATAGGAGTGTGAGTGTCGATCAAACTTCACAAGGTGAAGTGGCCCAGTAACCAGTTTAATTCCATCCTCCATACAAATCACATAAACAATCCTTTGAAAAACAGGTTCAAGTTCGTCTGTTTTTCCAGTAACAACCACCATATTCTTCTGATACTTATTTCCATGGACAACACACCATTTTGCAAGATAAACCTCATCCAAAAGATGAGCACCAAGTGCAGCCTCCAAAATCCTGGCATTTGGCAACGAAGCCACAAGAACAGACGACCCTGGCCCAACCTCCTGATCTCTTTTGACAAGATCTTTTGCACTCATATTATAACAGAAGTACATCTGCTGTCTATAGCTGAGTGTCTTGAGAATGTTCCTGAAATTGCACACTATATGGCCCAAACGTTTAAAGAATCCATGCTTAGCTTCAAACCGCATTGTCCAGTAGCGTATGAGGGGCCCAAGCATGCGGATCTGACGAGGATAGTGTGTCATGAAGTGGTGTTTGGGCTTTAGATGGCGTGCTGGGAATAACTCTAAGAACAGCTGATGGTGTTCATTGATAAGGTGCTTGAGAAATAGTGTTTCCTCTACAGTTACTTCATATGAAAATATGATGTCCATGCAGTCTAACAGTAACAATAACAATTCAAAGTATTCATTATCTTCAGGTACTCTGTCACCAATTAGCAGAGGAATATGACGTACCAGACACCACATTTGTGCAGCTGTTTGATGAGTTGGACCATCTGGGGTTTGCAGTTTGGAAGCAGAAATAACAGAGGGCTTATTTTTTAAATCTTGTAATCCATAGTCAAAGCTGGTAACCCTGCTATTCAATAAATCTAAAGTGAAAAAGCCTTCTTGTATCAACACAGCAAAGACAAGATGAACCTCCAAACTGCAAATGCCTTCCAAAAGATCATGCATTATGTCAGGAGCAATGTTATTTGTTACATGGAAATTTTCGACATCATTAAGAAGGCACGAGGACTTTACACCGGTCATTGCTGGATTATTAATGCCAATGTCAACTGCATGATCCTCTTCTGTCCGAAGGACATCTGGTCTCTCAATTGAGGAGTACCATGTGTCATTTCTGTGCATCTTGCAGTGCCTGCAATAATGGTTGCCAACGAAACTTTCCACATATCCACAAATACCATTGACACCAAGGTTGTCACCTGAAACCTGAGCAATGCTCACTTTAACAGTTCCATTGTACACATCACTGTCAATGTGCACACCATCAGTCTCCAGCTTCTTAATATCATCAACAAGAGGCCTCAGAATAGCGTCATAACCATATGTCTTCACATCTCCAGCATTAAACATTGAAACAAGAAAGCAATTGGACAAGGATGAGCGATATTTAGGGGGTATGTTCATTATTGTGCAGTAGACCACTCCAATCTTATGCAGACCTGCCTTGGAGCCAAGAGGATTAGCAACCTCACACTCATCAACATACAAGAGAAGCTGAAGATTTTGTGGATTGGAAAAGAAATTGTGCTCTTTACAGTATTGGCCATCATTGAAATCTCTTAAAATGCCATCATTACTGCATTGATACTGTAACACAGTAGACATAAAGTTTTTGCTCTCGAGAATGCATTTCAAAAGTTTCTGAATTGGTACATACTGAAAAGTAATATGCTTGGCATGTTGTTCGACATGACCAGTTGTTCTGTTGTGATGTGGGAAATATCCAACACCAATTGGTACTTCCACAGGCTTGATAAAGAAACCAGAATTTTCAAAATATTTATTTTGCTGGTATGAATTTTGAATATGCTGATATGGAACTTCACAATTTTGAAAGGTTTCAAGCAAATTTTGAACTTCTTCATCATCTTCACCAAATCCCCTTTCTGACAAAAATTTGGATGTTCTTTCCCGTAAACCACCAACAATGTCTTGGAACAAATTAGAAGACTGTGCAACAACCATATCTATGGTTGATTGGACCACACTACTTGAAGATTTCATTTGAGCAATACCAACCGCCGCCATTTCAGTTAGTTTTTCCTGGTTGAACACATCACATATATTATCTTCCTCATCTGAACCATTACAATTGGGATCACTATCATTGCTACCATTTAGTCCCCTATTATTATCATCATCGTCATCGTGCAAATCCTCTTGGTCACTCTGAATTGATTCATGATGTCTATCGATATGTCGTTTTAGTGCATATCGGTACCTAAAAGTACGCTTACATCCATCTTGTGAACAAGTAATGGCACATGTGAACGAATCTCCAAAAATAAGTGCGTGTGTGTTTTTTAGATGTGACATAAGTGTAGTAGAATCTCCATTAATAATATGGCCACACTTGGGACAGACATAACCCATGATAGTCAAATTAGTTTAAATAGTTCCAGTTGAATTTAATTATCTGCTGATTACCTTGTCACCTTTGAGCTTCTTCAGCTTTGCTGAAAACTTCATTCGTGGTCCAACAGCTTTGATCATCTCCTTAATTGTCTCATCATCCAGTAGTAGAAATGCCTCCTCATCAATACAATTCTCTATAAAGCCAAAAAAGAAATAGGTTAAAATTTATATAATTATAGTAACTATGCAGTCCCACAAGTAATGATTTCCTGAGGAATTAATGCATGAGCACTTAAAGAACAAAGGCACTAGCTTTGGTAATTGTTTTAGTTGTATTTTTATGTTTCAACTTCACAAGAAAAAACAACAAGATTAAACATTAAAAACCCCAGAGTTGTCAACATCAGTCAATTCCAGTGATGCCCATCCCCCCCTGGCCACCCCCAGGCATTGATAATTTTTTCATATTTTAATGTAAATTCCCTGGGGTTGGGCACCATCGAAGATAAAAATACCCCCACCCTGGGGGTAGATTAAAATATACTTCCCAAGTAAATTTACTAGTAGATGCATGTAGAATGTATTTTGTAACGATTTTGTAAAAGGCCCATCTACACGCAATGATTTTTCTTCAGGACTATCATATCCTAATGAATCTCTTTGACTCACGATCGCAAGCGAGACATTCTGCACATAGAAACAACTGCATGATCATAACAGTAAGATCATGCCTTATATTATTGTTGTGTACTATAAACAATACTATATTTTTATGCACACAACCCAAAATTTCACAACCCAAATGTATTGCTCTTTAACAGTTTTTTACGGTCAGTAGATTGATCACCAGACAAGGGTAGATGACTGCTACATATAAATATATAATACTTATACAATAAGAAGAAAGATCAACATGCATTGGAGAAACCGTGCGGTTTTAGTTATTCTCCCAGAATAAAAACACCTGTGACAAATGCCCTGCCCTAATGCCTGGGGCTACACAAATACCCGGTCCCCAGGGAGATATGGACACTACAAATCCCCCCACTCCCATGACAAAAAAGCTTGGAAATACCTGGCACTGTCTTGGGGGGGGGGGGGGGGGGAATGGACAACACTGGATTTGACTGATGCATAAAACATCAAAACACATGCAAGAGTAAAACATTAAAACACCAGTGTTAAACAATAAAACACCAGAGTTAAACATTAAAACACAAGGGTAAAACATTGAAACACAAGAATAAAACATTAAAACACAAGAATAAAACATTAAAACACTAGAGTTATACATTAAAACACTAGAGTTGGACGTTAAAACACCAGAGTTAACTAAACCACCAGAGTTGAACATTAAAACACCAGAATTAAACATTAAAACACAAGAGTAAAACATTAAAACACAACAATAAAACATTAAAATACAAGAATAAAATATTAAAACACAAGAATAAAAGATTTAAAGCACAAGAAAAAAACATTAAAAGACAAGAATAAAACATTAAAACACAAGAATAAAACATTAAAACACTCGAGTTATACATTAAAACACTAGAGTTGGACGTTAAAACACCAGAGTTAACTAAAATACCAGAGTTGGACATTAAAACACCAGAGTTGGACATTAAAACACCAAGTTAAACATTAAAACACAAGAAAAAAATATTAAAACACTAGAGTTATACATTAAAACACTAGAGTTGGACGTTAAAACACCAGAGTTAACTAAAACACCAGAGTTGGACATTAAAACACCAGAGTTAAACATTAAAAACACCAGATCGAGTTGAACATTAAAACACCAGAGTTGGACATTAAAACACAAGGTTGAACATTAAAACACCAGAGGTGAACATTTTAAACACAGTTTAAAACGTTAAACATCACTATAAAGAGTCAACACGTCAACAAAAGGTGTAAAAAAGTGCTTTGTCGTCGTTTCCCGCCCAAACATAAAATCAAGTTTTTCTAAAATTTACCTTCAAATACGTCTTTTAAAGTGACCAACTTCCATTCCTCCAGTTTTTCGGCAACAAAACTATCCATCATACTACCGTGTCATTTCGTTTTTTCGTAAATTAAGCATCAAATACCTTCGAAAGCAGACTTTCTTTACAATGGCGGCGAAAAAGTGAGCTGTGACCGAGAGCAGATCGGATCAGCTGATCGGGTGACAACCAATCACAAGCAAGATGATATTTTTTCACCAGATTTGTGTTGTAGCGATTTTGCAGCGATTATGCAGTTAAGATTTGTTAAGATATTAACCAGGATGTTTGTTACAAACAACCAGGATAGGGTTAAAAAAAATTCACCAGGATATTTTCACCAGATATTTTTTAGAGTGTGGAGAATCCGTGAAGAAATTCTACGCACATAAGTATGTGCTTGCCACAAGTAGTGCTGTGTTTTACGCCATGTTTTATGGAGATTTAGCTGAGCAGAACTCAGTTATACATCTTCCTGACACAGATGAAGAAAGCTTTGAAGAGTTTCTACGGTTCTTGTACACAGACCAGTGTACATTGACACCAGACAACTCACGCAAGGTGATGTATCTCGCCAAGAAATACATACTTCCCCCGCTGACAGAAAGATGTGTTGCAGCTATTCAACGCAATATAACACCAGAAAACGCGGTTACAGTTCTTGAACAAGCCATCCAGTTTGATGAGAAAGAAATAGAGACAAAATGCTGGCAGATGATCGATTTTGAAACAAGTAAAGCATTAACATCAGACGCATTCAACCAGATCAGTCAAGAAACTTTGATTAACTTATTAAAGCGAGAGACACTGATTATTAAAGAAATTGAATTGTTCCAAGCTGTGTTAAAATGGAGCGATTGGCACTGTAAGAAGAATGGTTTAGAGACAACTGGAGAAAATAAAAGATCAGTTCTTGGTGATGCTGTATATCAAATACGATTCCTCTCAATGTCCGAAAAACAATTTGCGCAATATGTTTCTTCGTCTGGCCTGCTTACCGCTGACGAAATTATTCTGATTTTCAATACATTTAATGGATTTCATGCGCGTGGCTCAAAGTGGGAACTTCATAAGAGACGGCCAAAAACATTAGAGAAAATTCTATGTGACCAATTTTCTTCTGGATTTGTATCTGTAGGGTTATCTTACAGAGATGCTTCCCATTGTCTTTCGTTCATTGTCGATCAGCCTGTTACACTTCATGGTGTTCGTTTGTTTGGCGATGACAATGGCAGTAAATATGAAGTCACACTAGAAGTCAATGGTGCAAAAGTTAGTGGTACTTACACTTCCGAACGCAAGAAAGATCTCTACAGAAAGGTAAACTCCTACAGAAAGGAAGACTCCTACAGAAAGGAAGACTTCTATAGAAAGGAATACTTCTATGGAAAGGAAGACTTCTATGGAAAGGAAGACTTCTATGGAAAGGAAGACTTCTATGGAAAGGAAGACTTCTACGGATTTGATGTCATGTTATTAAAACCCATTTTAGTTGATGCGAAGAAGAATATAACAATGATTGCTACTATTGAAGGACCAGGTTCATACTGTGATTACAAGAAAAGAGAATCAGTTAATGTTGGGAGAGTTACAGTGACATTCCAAACTATTACTGGGTTAGCAAGAACAAATAAAACGGACACAACATGGGGCCAATTTCATAAACTTATCTTCTCGGTCTGATCCTAGATGTGATAGACGCGATTAGTGTAAGACAAAAGATAACATCAGAAAAAAACTCAATAATTATGCAACATTTCAAACGGTGAATTGAGAAAATATGCTTTTTAAACCAAACGAATTTCTAGATAAAGTAAATAATGAAAACAATATTAATGTTCCGAACAAATTTTCCTGATTTTTTCTTTTCTGTATTTAGAAGAACTTTCTTTAATTTTTACTTAATTATCTTGTAGTTGTTAATTTTAGAAACTGGTCGTTGGTTTATAGCAGTTGGTAAAACTAGATGTAAATATATTTATTCCTTACTGAACAAGTTTTTTTAAGCCAGTAAAGATTGTTTATAATAATCACAATAATTCTACTTATAATGAATGCTTTTATCTCTATCTTTACTGTAAAATGTTAATCCTTGTTATTATAATTCTGATTATATTTCATATCTCGACAAAACGTTAGTCGCTTGTTGTATTAAATTATGTTCAAATTTCATGCCTTTCCAATTTTGTGTTGACTGTTCATTTTTCTTGGCAATACTATTCATATCTTACGCTTGTGTATGCATTGTTATAAACTAAGCGCAAGAGATTGCGATGTTTAGGTCATGATAAAAGCAGTGAACCATTTAGTGATTGACATATTTAGTCAGAAGATTTCATGATTATCTCCGAGGCCCTGTTTTAGCTGTTTACATGAAGTGGTTGAGTGTTCAAGTCAAATCTCGCATGTTGTTTCACAGTGTTGTGTTTACATGAAGAAGATTGAAAGTTTTCGATCTGATCAAAACGAATGGCTGAATCCACGAAGTTGAGTCGATTAACTTGAGATTCAGGCAAGAATTGGCTTGAATATATATTTCTAACCTGATTCATGTAAACACGGCCGTTTCACTTAAAAATGACTTGACTTACGCACGCGTGAAATAGGTGCGTGTCGTACAACGTGGCAGCCAGAAAGCACAGAAAAGTTCCAAAACCAAAAATAGTTTTCCAAACAGACCGGATTCCGTAAACATATGCTGGATTGACTGAACTGGCGTTTTTGAGATCCTATTCGACTGTGAATCGACTTCGTGTAAAGGCAAGAACTTACACTGCGGAAGTCGACGAAAAAATCAGTCGACTCGACCAGGATATCAATTCACACCTTTGGGCTTGCGGTTCAAAGCGAGTTTTATCCAATTTAATTGCCTGAGATGTTCTCTCGATAACTTATAAACGCTTATCCGCGACAATGTACAGTGTTTGAATAGAAACGGAGAAAAGACCCGGTTGACTAGTTTCCAGGAAATCTGAGATAAAAATATTAAACTGTCACGGTTTCACTTTCGTTATCACTTCCGCCTAGGTTCCGCCAGTTCAGTGTTATTCAAGTTCTCAATCTTATTTCGTCAACCATTCTCCTGTCCTTTTTCTTCATGGCTTCACAAAGCGATCAAGATTGGCAGTCAACTAAGAAGACAGTACTAGAAAGAAATTGTTATATGTTTAATAATCCCTTCATGAGCGACGTCGCGTTTACTTGTGGAGAATCCGTGAAGAAATTCTACTCACATAAGTATGTGCTGGCCACAAGTAGTGCTGTGTTTTACGCCATGTTTTATGGAGATTTAGCTGAACAAAACTCAGTTATTCATCTTCCTGACACAGATGAAGAAAGCTTTGAAGAGTTTCTACGGTTCTTGTACACAGACCAGTGTACATTGACACCAGACAACTCACGCAAGGTGATGTATCTCGCCAAGAAATACATACTTCCCTCGCTGACAGAAAGATGTGTTGCAGCTATTCAACGCAATATAACACCAGAAAACGCGGTTACAGTTCTTGAACAAGCCATCCAGTTTGATGAGAAAGAAGTAGAGACAAAATGCTGGGAGATGATAGATTTGAAAACAACTAAAGCAGTAGCATCAGAAGCATTCAACCAGATCAGTCAAGAAACTTTAATTAACTTATTAAAGCGAGAGACACTGATTATTAAAGAAATTGAATTGTTCCAAGCTGTGTTGAAGTGGAGCGACTGGCGCTGTAAGAAAAATGGTTTAGAGACAACTGGAGAAAACAAAAGATCAGTTCTTGGTGATGCTGTATATCAAATACGATTCCTCTCAATGTCCGAAAAAGAATTTGCGAAGTATGTTTCTTCGTCTGGCGTGCTTACCGCTGAAGAAATTATTCTGATTTTCCATAAATTTAATGGATTTCATGCGCGTGGCTCAAAGTGGGAACTTCCTCAGAGACGGCCGAAAACATTAGAGAAAATTCGATGTGACAAATTTTCTTCTGGATTTGTATCTGTAGGGTTATCTTACAGAGATGCTTCCCATTGTCTTTCGTTCAGTGTCGATCAGCCTGTTACATTTTATGGTGTTCGTTTGTTTGGTGATGACAATGGCAGTAAATATGAAGTCACACTAGAAGTCAATGGTGCAAAAGTAAGTGGTACTTACACTTCCGAACGCAAGAAATACTTCTACGGATTTGATGTTATGTTATTAAAACCCATTTTAGTTAATGCGAAGAAGAATATAACAATGGTTGCTACTATTAAAGGACCAGGTTTATACTGTGATTACAAGAAAATAGCATCAGATAATGTTGAGAGAGTTAAAGTGACATTCCAAACTACTACTGGGTTAGCAAGAACAAATAAAACGGACGCAACATGGGGCCAATTTCATGAAATTATCTTCTCGGTCTGATCCTAGATGTGATAGACGCGATTAGTGTAAGACAAAAGATAACATCAGAAAAAAACTCAATAATTATGCAACATTTCAACACGGTGAATTGAGAAAATATGCTTTTTAAACCAAAATAATTCATAGATAAAGTAAATAATGAAAACAATATTAATGTTCCGAAAACATTTTCCTGATTTTTTCTTTTTTGTATTTATAAGAATTTTCTTTAATTTTTACTTAATTATCTTGTAGTCGTTAATTTTAGAAACAAGTCATTGGTTGATAGCAGTTGGTAAAACTAGATGTGAATATATTTACTTCTTACTGAACAAGTTTTAAAGTATAAAGATTGCTAATAATATAATCACAATAATTCTAATTATATAATGAATGCTTTTATCTTTATCTTTACTGTAAAATATTAATTCTTGTTATTATCATTCTGATGATACTCCATATTTCGACGAAACGTTAGTCGTTTGTTGTATTATATTATGTTAAGATTTCATGCGTTCCCAATTTTGTGTTGATTATTCATTTTTCTTGGCAATACTATTCATATCTTACGCTTGTGTATGCATTGTTATAAACTAAGCACAAGAGATTACGATGTTTAGGTCATGATAAAAGCAGTGAACCATTTAGTGATTGACATATTTAGTCAGAAGCTTTCATGATTATCTCCGAGGCCCTGTTTACATTACAGTCAAACCGGATGTTCTTTACCACGCGACCTTGCAATATTGACAGCAACATTGTTTGCAATCGGTACACGGCGACTTATTTGCAAGTTGCTAAAATTCGCATTTTAAATATCGAACTTCACATAACATGAAGTTTACTTAGAGTTAGCTTTTCTGACTTTCAATAGAACTTCATATTATGTGAAGTTCGATATTTAAAATGCGAATTTTTAGCAACTTAGCCGTGTACCGATTGCAATCAACATTGCAATGTTGCTCTCAATATTGCAATGTTGCGCGGTAACGAACATTCGGTTTGACTGTAAGTGGATTGCGTGTTCAAGTCAAATCTCTCATGTTGTTTCTACTTGTTGTGTTTACATGAAGAAGATTGAAAGTTTTCGATCCAAAACCAAAAATAGCGTTCCAAACAGATCGGATTCTCCATGTAAGCATACATGATCATGTGTCGGATTGACTGAACAGTGGCGTTTTTGAGATCCTATTCGACTGTGAATCGACTTCGTGTAAAGGCAAGAACTTACACTGCGGAAGTCGACGAAAAGATCAGTCGACTCGACCAGGATATCAACTCACACCTTTGGGCTTGCGGTTCAAAGCGAGTTTTATCCAATTTAATTGCCTGAGATGTTCTCTTGATAACTTATAAACGCTTATCCGTGACAATGTACAGTGTTTGAATAGAAACGGAGAAAAGACCCTGTTGACTAGTTTCCAGGAAATCTGAGATAAAAATATTAAACTGCCACGGTTTCACTTCCGTTATCACTTCCGCCTTGGTTCAGCAAGTTCAGTGTTATTCGATCATGCAAGTTCTCAATCTTATTTCGTCAACTATTCTCCTGTCCTTTTTCTTCATGGCTTCACAAAGCGATCAAGATTGGCAGTCAACTAAGAAGACAATGCTGGAAAGGAATTGTTACATGTTCAACAATCCCTTCATGAGCGACGTCGCGTTTACTTGTGGAGAATCGGAGAAGAAATTCTACGCACACAAGTATGTGCTAGCCACAAGTAGTGCTGTGTTTTACGCCATGTTTTATGGAGATTTAGCTGAGAAGAACTCAGTTATTCATCTTCGTGACACAGATGAAGAAATCTTTGAAGAGTTTCTACGGTTCTTGTACACAGACCAGTGTACATTGACACCAGACAACTCTCTCAAGGTCATGTATCTCACCAAGAAATACATACTTGCCTCGCTGACAGAGAAATGTGTCGCAGTTATTCAAAGCAATATGAAACCAGAAAACGTGGTTACAGTTCTTGAACAAGCCATCCAGTTTGAAGAGAAAGAAATGGAAAATAAATGCTGGCAGATGATAGATTTGGAAACAAGTGAAGCAGTAGCATCAGACGCATTCAACAAGATCAGTCAAGAAACTTTAATTAACTTATTAAAGCGAGAGACACTGATTATTAAAGAAATTGAATTGTTCCAAGCTGCGTTAAAATGGAGCGATTGGCGCTGTAAGAAGAATGGTTTAGAGGCAACTGGTGAAAATAGAAGATCAGTTCTTGGTGATGCTGTATATGAAATACGATTCCTATCAATGTCCGAAAGAGAATTTGTGCAAAATGTTTCTTTGTCTGGCATGCTTACCGCTGAAGAAATTGTTCCGATTATCCATAAATTTAATGGATTTGATGCACCAGACTCAAAGTGGAAACTTTCTTACCGACAGCCGCCGAGATTGATTCGATGTAACAGATTTAACTCTAGATCTACAGGATGGGTATTTTCATGTTACGATGCTGATACCCTGCACTGCCTTTCGTTCAGTGTCAACAAACCTGTTGCATTTCACGGTGTTCATTTGTTTGGTGGTGACAATGGCAGTAAATATGAAGTCACACTGGCAGTCAATGGTGCAAAAGTAAGTGGTACTTACACGTCAGAACAGAACGAAGGCGTGAGTGGGTTTGATGTCATGTTATCAAAACCCATTTCAGTTGATGCAAACAAGATTATAACAATGACTGCAACTATTACAGGACCAGTTTCATACTATGGTTTCAACGGAAAATCATCAGTTGAGGTGGACGGAGTTACAGTGACATTCAAAACCGTGACTGGGTTAGGAATATCAAATGAAACAACTGCAACAGAGGGTCAATTTCGTCAAATAATCCTCTCAGTCTAGGACTCGAGGTGTGGTAGGCGGGATTAGAGTAAGACAAAACATAACATGAGACGAAAAACAGTAATTATGTAACATTTCAGCACCATGAATTGAGCAATGAACACGCTTTTCAAACCAAACGAATTCATAAATAAAATAAATAATGAAAAGAATATTAATGTTCCGAACAAATTTCTCTTTTCTGTGTTTATAAGAAAATAAGAAATTCTTTAATTTTTACTTAATTATCTTTAGTAGTTAAAGTGGGTTTGATATCAATTGGGACTTTGTCCTGTTTCTTGCTCCCGTTGTCACTGCATTGTATTTATACTTAATGGTTGACAACATATTCAATAAATTCAAATTCAAAATTCAAATTCAAAATTCAAATTCAATAAATTCAATAAATTCAAATTCAAATTCAAACAGCTCATTGGTAAAACTAGATGTAAATATTTTGTTACTCCTTACTGAACAAGTTTTAAAGCATAAAGATTGTTAATAATAATCACAATAATTATAATTATAATGAATGCTTTTATCTTTCTCTTTACTGTAAAATATTAATTCTTGTTATTATCATTTTGATGATACTTCATATTTCGACGAAACATTAGTCGTTTGTTGTATTAAATTATGTTAAGATTTCATGCCTTTCCAATTTTGTGTTGACTGTTCATTTTTCTTGGCAATACTATTCATATCTTACGCCTGTGTATGCATTGCTATAAACTAAGCACAAGAGATTACGATGTTTAGGTCATGATAAAAGCAGTGAACCATTTAGTAGTTGACATATTTAGTCAGAAGATTTCATGATTATCTCCGAGGTCCTGTTTACATGAAGTGGATTGAGTGTTCAAGTCAAATCTCGCACGTTGTTTCTACTTGTTGTGTTTACATGAAGAAGATTGGACGTTTTCGATCCAAAACCAAAAATAGCGTTCCAAACAGATCGGATTCTCCATGTAAGCATACATGATCATGTGTCGGATTGACTGAACTGGCGTTTTTGAGATCCTATTCGACTGTGAATCCACTTCGTGTAAAGGCAAGAACTTACACTGCGGAAGTCGACGAAAAAATCAGTCGACTCCACCAGGATATCAACTCACACCTTTGGGCTTGCGGTTCAAAGCGAGTTTTATCCAATTTAATTGCCTGAGATGTTCTCTTGATAACTTATAAACGCTTATCCGCGACAATGTACAGTGTTTGAATAGAAACGGAGAAAAGACCCTGTTGACTAGTTTCCAGGAAATCTGAGATAAAAATATTAAACTGCCACGGTTTCACTTTCGTCATCACTTCCGCCTTGGTTCAGCAAGTTCAGTGTTATTCAAGTTCTCAATCTTATTTCGTCAACCATTCTCCTGTCCTTTTTCTTCATGGCTTCACAAAGCGATCAAGATTGGCAGTCAACCAAGAAGACAGTACTGGAAAGAAATTGTTATATGTTTAATAATCCCTTCATGAGCGACGTCGCATTTACTTGTGGAGAATCGGAGAAGAAATTCTACGCACACAAGTATGTGCTAGCCACAAGTAGTGCTGTGTTTTACGCCATGTTTTATGGAGATCTAGCTGAGAAGAACTCAGTTATTCATCTTCCTGACACAGATGAAGAAAGCTTTGAAGAGTTTCTACGGTTCTTGTACACAGACCAGTGTACATTGACACCAGACAACTCTCTCAAGGTGATGTATCTCGCCAAGAAATACATACTTCCCTCGCTGACAGAGAAATGTGTCGCAGCTATTCAAAGCAATATGAAACCAGAAAACGTGGTTACAGTTCTTGAACAAGCCATCCAGTTTGATGAGAAAGAAATGGAGAAGAAATGCTGGCAGATGATAGATTTGAAAACAAGTAAAGCAGTAGCATCAGACGCATTCAACCAGATCAGTCAAGAAACTTTAATTAACTTATTAAAGCGAGAGACACTGATTATTAAAGAAATTGAATTGTTCCAAGCTGTGTTAAAATGGAGCGACTGGCGCTGTAAGAAGAATGGTTTAGAGGCAACTGGTGAGAATAAAAGATCAGTTCTTGGTGATGCTGTATATCAAATACGATTCCTCTCAATGTCCGAAAAGGAATTTCTGCAATATGTTTCTTCGTCTGGCATGCTTACCACCGACGAAATTGTTCCGATTATCCATGAATTTAATGGATTTGATGCAGCAGACTCAAAGTGGAAACTTTCTCAGAGACGGCAGCAGGAAGCATTAAAGAAAATTCGATGTAACAGATTTCTTCCTGGATCTCTAGCAGTATGGCCGTCATCTTACAAACGTGCTCCCCACTGTCTTTCGTTCAGTGTCAACCAACCTGCTACATTTCACGGTGTTCGTTTGTTTGGTGCCAATGACTGTGAATATGAAGTCACACTGGGAGTCAATGGTGCAAAAGTAAGTGGTACTTACACCTCAGAACTGAACGACGAAGGCGTGAGTGGGTTTGATGTCATGTTATCAAAACCTATTTCAGTTGATGCGAACAAGATTATAACAATGGCTGCAACTATTATAGGACCAAGTTCATACGTAATTGGTACCAACGGAAACTCGTCAGTTCAGGTGGACGGAGTTACAGTGACATTCAAAACTGTGACTGGGGTAGGAATATCAAATAAAACAACTGTAACACAGGGTCAATTTCGTCAAATAATCCTCTCAGTCTAGGACTCTAGGTTTGGTAGACGGGATTAAAGTAAGACAAAACATAACATGAGAAGAAAATTAAAGCAGTAATTATGCAACATTTCAGCGCCATGAATTGAGCAAAGAACACGCTTTTCAAACCAAACGAATTCATAAATAAAATAAATAATGAAAAGAATATTAATGTTCCAAACAAATGTTTCAAATTTTTTGTTTTCTGTAATTATAAGAATTTTCTATAATTTTTACTTAATTATCTTGTAGTTGTTAATTTTTTAGGTACAGGTCGTTGGTTGATAGCAGTTGGTAAAACTAGATGTAAATATATTTATTTCTTACTAAACAAGTTTTTAAAGTATAAAAATTGTTTATAATAAACTATTCATATCTTACGGCTGTGTATGCATTGTTATAAACTAAGCGCGAGAAATTACGATGTTTAGGTCATGATAAAAGCAGTGAACCATTTAGTGATTGACATATTTAGTCAGAAGATTTCATGATTTTCTCCGAGGCCCTGTTTGCATGAAGTGGATTGAGTGTTCAAGTCAAATTTTTCATGTTGTTTGTCCTTGTTGTGTTTACATGAAGAAGATTGAAAGTTTTCGATCTGATCGAAACGGATGGCTGAAGTCAATCCACGAAGTTGAGTGGATTGACTTGAGATTCAGACAATAATTGGCTTGAATGTTTCCAACCTGATTCATGTAAACACGGTTTCACTTGAAAATGACTTGATACGCATGAGTGAAATTGCTGCGTGTCTTGCAACATGGCGGACATTGAAGAAAGCACAGAAAAGTTTCAAAACCAAAAATAGTGTTCCAAACAGATCGGATTCTCCATGAAAACATGTGCTGGATTGACCGAACTGGCGTTTTTGAGATCCTATATTCGACTGTGAATCGAATGTAAAGGAAACACCACTTAAAATATTTATTTGCTAAGCTTTCGGGCTGTTGACTCAGGCTTTCATCAGAGCAATAACAACAAGCTGTAAGAATTAACTTGTAAGGGTTATAGCGAGGTTAAGTTCGACTTACGATACGAGTACCAATACTGAATGCGGTTCTGATCATGCGCAGTAGATCATTTATCGACGGCGTATGGGATTTCGATAGTCAACACTTCCGAATAAGAGCGAATTTCGGAAGTGCTCTAATTTTCTTAGCTCTAGGACGAGAAGAAGCTCTTCCCCGTCTATAATGCATCACCATGTCATCATATGCTTGCAGAAGTAAGACGTCTTCGAGGTTTATATTACACGCCATGTTTCACAGTTTCAGTATTCGCATTCGAATTAACAAGATTATCGGATTTCGAATATGACAACGAATCTAAAGCGAAAGTGTAGAATATTGTGGTATTCGCATCGGAAGTCAGGCTTAACCCCCTCAATATTAGATTCGCTGCGCTATGTAAACAGCCCACATATACTATTTATTTATTCCCCCCCCCCCCTCCCCCGTCGTTTCAGTTTTTCTGCATAACTTGCATACTGCATATACTGCATGTGAAATAGTAGTAGTAGTAGTAGTAGTAGTAAAACTTTATTTTATGACGGTAGTCATGTTAAGTTGAAAAAACAACTTATCTCACACATGGCCGTCAAGTTAAATTAAATTAATAAGTACTAATTAAAATAGTTTCTCATATAAGATGTTTTGAAAGCTCTTAAGGTTTCACAGTTCCTAATTTCAGGCTTAATGTTATTATACAAAATGGCCCCATTATATTTCAGGTGCTTTCTTGAAATTTCAAGTCTCTTATTAGGTAACATAAGATCACGTCTAGCAGAAGAACGACTCACCCTATTGTTATTTACATAGGAAAACATGTTACATATATATAAAGGTGTTAGGCCATGAAGGGCTTTATATATACATATGTAACATACTAACATTACGGAATTTAGTTCTATCTACAAGTGGCATAATATTTAATGTTTTAAACAATTTCTTTGTATGTGCTCTGTAAGGCTTATCCGAAATTAAAGTAGTGTGCTGCGTAGGCAGTGTTGAAATACAGATCGAAATATAGTAAGGTTTGATATACTGGCGAAATTATTGAACATGTAGTTTAACGTTTCGAGCGAAGGCCCTTTGCCCTTCGTCAGTTTCTCTCTGACGAAGGGCCTTCGCTCGAAACGTTAGAAATCCACATTCAATAATTCGGGCAGTACTCAAATCTTACTATATTTTAACATGCATACTGGTTGTTTCAGTGTTACCATTTTTCCGTGTGCTCTTAATTTTTACACATATCATTTGATTCATTTCTTAACAGGAATCAAAATAATTTCATAGATTTGCCTATGTTTAACGTTAAAATACGACTTAGCTCCAAAATAGATCGTCAGGCCCCGGTTTGTTACAGACGTTTTCTCGTTCGTTCCAAAAAATGACCGTGGTCCTCTGGCGTCAACACTTATATCAATATCTTCGTAAGGCTTGATCAAAATAGGTGTTGGAAACACAACTTCGAAATTAAACAATTCCACGCCGTCCAACGGCGACGATTGACCTACAGGAAGCACAAACTCAGAAGTATACGTTCCACTGATCTCTACTCCTTTAACCTCCACGTTAACGTCATATTTTCCGCCCTTTCCATCACCGAATAAGCGTATTCCGTACAACATAGCTGCCTTATTGACACTAAAACAAAGAAAAGCAGGCTTTCTCCAATGATACCAACGACTGTCATCAGAATTTTTTGAGAAAAGCGCAGGAAATAAGTAAGTTAACCAACTTAAGTCAGGCGCGTTGATATCAGCTTGGGAAAATCTTGGAAACCTGATATAATCTGACCGAGTTTCGTCTATACTCCAACTGAGATTTTTACTTTCAAGACCCATCAGCTTCTGGTAAATAGGAACGATTTCATCGTTTGTAAGTAAGTCCGTGGGAGGGACGTTTTGTGCGAACTGCTCTTTGGACATTAACAGAAATCGTAGTTCATACACGGCATCGCCAAGGACTAGTCTTTTATTTTCACGAGTGTTTGTTAAATTCGCCTTGGAGCATTGATGATCGCTCCATCTCAAAACTGCTTTAAACAATTCGATCTCTCCAATCCGTAACGTGTCTCGCTTCAGCAGGCTTATTAGGGTTGTTCTGCTAATGCTTATAAAATTCTTGGAAGCAAGAGCTTTGCTTGTGTGCGTATCAATACAATTCCAGCATTTTTCTTGTAGTTCTTGGTTTTCCAAATGCTGTGCTTCTTCGAGAAGAGAAAACGCATTCTCCCCGGTCGTATCAACCTGTAGAACTTCCACACATGCTTGTTCAAGGGAAGGAATGACAAATCTCTGAGCTAGCTTCGTCAATTTCAAAGCAATCTGTGGCGTCATTGTACATTGGTCTGTGTACAAGAAACGAAGGAACTCTATCAAGCTCTCAGCATCCGCTTCTGGTAGATGAACAACTGATAAGTCCTTGGAGTGTGTAGCTTCATAAAACATTTTGTAAAAGACCGTACTCCTTGTTGCAAGAATATGTTTGTGAGCGTAAAACCACTTCCGTCTTGATTGCTCAAAGGTAAACTTGATATCGCTCATCACAGTGTTATTAAGTAAATAAAGATTTCTTGCCAGAGTGGTTTTCTTAGTTGACTGCCAGTCTTTAGAGTGTACACATTGTACAGCTACTAACAACAGAATCAGTACAAGATACTGAGACATTATCTGGAACAAACGCTTGAGCTAGTCAAAGCCGACAACGATTGCTATGCAGTTGTTAAGGCTCTCGGCAGCATACCACGTGACACCCAATATTGTGAACATACCGCGGGCGCAGAAGTGCAATTGTCGCAATATTATTACTCGGGCTACCTATGCCGAGTCTAGGTTTCCCCCCGTTTTTCCCCCTTCCTTTTTGGATGCCACGATCTTGCATTTTTGCACTTTTGGCTTCCGCTAATATTCATGCTTGCGGTGAGTTGTTACCCGTGTGACTGAGTGAGGCCGTGAGGCATGTTGTAAGTCCTTTTCCCCTTTCGCTTTTGGAGTTGGACAAAAAGTTGAACAGCTTTGCCTTTTGATGACGAAGGTGTTCTTGCACGTTGTTGGTATATTTTGAAAGTGACTGGCTGACTTTGTAGTTTATTTAATAACAGTGATGTGGCTGACAACTGCCTTGGTCGTAAATATGTTCACCTCTGTAAAGTATGCACCACATTCACCCGTCGTCGATCTGATCTTCCTCGGCCCCCTCCCACGCACCTTTGCTCGCGCGGTATAGAGCCTCTCTACTTTACGCAATGCCAGTAACCCAAGTTAACGCCCGACCCAGGCGTCTTGTTATTATTAGAAGACAAGAAACAAACGTGAAAGTACAAACTCTATAAAACTAAAATATGAATAAGTGATTGCTATACATAGTGTTTAATAACTTATTTAATTTCAACTTATCAAAACTATGTCAAACATAGCACGTTCCTGAGCAGGCTTTCATATTTTACATACGTGTAGAATTTTCTTCCGACATGCGGCCAAGGTGAAATTTTAATCGGATGAATAATTGGTAAAAGACACATGCACACTACAGACCAGGTACGAGACAAAGTTTACCAGACTGACAACAACTATAGCCTGCGTGGCTGGCGTTCTGTTTGCGCGGGCGGGTCTGCATGTGGGCCTCCCGCCTAAACAAAACGCCGCCCACGCAGGCCAGACAACAAACAAATTTCGTTCTCGGGAAAAGACAACCTCAGTCGGCGGTCTCCGCCTTAGAGGCCCACGCGAAGTCTTGCGGAGGAGAGAGTCAGTCGGCTCACCTCGTAGGTCAGGGGGGGGGGCGCAGGTTTTAGGAACAGATTGGCTGGTATGCATGAGGTCAACAGGAGGTCCCAGGAAATTTAAAATATCTAGAAAATATTAAACTGCCACGGTTTCACTTTCGTTATCACTTCCGCCTTGGTTCAGCAAGTTCAGTGTTATTCAAGTTCTCAATCTTATTTCGTCAACCATTCTCCTGTCCTTTTTCTTCATGGCTTCACAAAGCGATCAAGATTGGCAGTCAACTAAGAAGACAGTGCTAGAAAGAAGTTGTTATATGTTTAATAATTCCTTCATGAGCGACGTCGCGTTTACTTGTGGAGAATCAAAGAAGAAATTCTACGCACATAAGTATGTGCTAGCCACAAGTAGTTCTGTGTTTTACGCCATGTTTTATGGACATTTAGCTGAGCAGAACTCAGTTATTCATCTTCCTGACACAGATGAAGAAAGCTTTGAAGAGTTTCTACGGTTCTTGTACACAGACCAGTGTACATTGACACCAGACAACTCTCTGAAGGTGATGTATCTCGCCAAGAAATACATACTTCCCTCGCTGACAGAGAAATGTGTCGCAGTTATTAAAAGCAATATGAAACCAGAAAACGTGGCTACAGTTCTTGAACAAGCCATCCAGTTTGATGAGAAAGAAATGGAAAAGAAATGCTGGCAGATGATAGATTTGGAAACAAGGAAAGCAGTAGCACCAGACGCATTCAACCAGATCAGTCAAGAAACTTTAATTAACTTATTAAAGCGAGAGACACTGATTATTAAAGAAATTGAATTGTTTCAAGCTGTGTTAAAATGGAGCGACTGGCGCTGTAAGAAGAATGGTTTAGAGGCAACTGGTGAAAATAAAAGATCAGTTCTTGGTGATGCTGTATATCAAATACGATTCCTATCCATGTCCCAGAAAGAATTTGCGCAATATGTTTCCTCGTCTGGCGTGCTTACCACTGACGAAATTGTTCCGATTTATAACGAATTTAGTGGATTAACATCTGATGTCGCAAGCTCAAACTGGAAACTTTCCTACAGACGGCCGAAAACGTTAAAGAAAATTCGATGTAACAGATTTCCTCCTGGATCTGGATCTATAGGGCTATGGTCGTTACCTAACCCAGATGTTCCCCACTGTCTTTCGTTCAGTGTCAACAACTCTGTTACATTTCATGGTGTTCGTTTGTTTGGTGATCACAGTGGCAGTAAAGTCAGTAAATATGAAGTCACACTGGAAGTCAATGGTGCAAAAGTGAGTGGTACTTACACCTCAGAACTGAACAAGGAACGTTTGAGTGGATTTGATGTCATGTTATCAAAACCCATTTCAGTTGATGCAAACAAGATTATAACAATGGCTGCAACCATTAAAGGACTATATTCATACCATGGTATCAACGGAAAATCATCAGTTGAGGTAGACGGAGTTACAGTGACATTCACAACTGTGACTGGGGTAGGAATATCAAATAGAACAACTGCAGCACAGGGTCAATTTCATGAAATAATCCTCTCAGTCTAGTACTCTAGATGTGGTAGACGGAATTAGAGTAAGACAAAACATAACATGAGAAGAAAAACAGTAATTATGTAACATTTCAGCGCCATGAATTGAGCAATGAACACGCTTTTCAAACCAAACGAATTCATAACTAAAATAAATAATGAAAAGAATATTAATGTTCCGAACAAACTTTTCTTTTCTGTGTTTATAAGAAATTCTTTAATTTTTACTTAATTATCTTTAGTAGTTAACTTTAGAAACAGCTCATTGGTAAAACTAGATGTAAATATTTTGTTACTCCTTACTGAACAAGTTTTAAAGCATAAAGATTGTTAATAATAATCACAATAATTCTACTTATAGTGAATGCTTTTATCTCTGTCTTTACTGTAAAATATTAATTCTTGTTATTATTATTCTGATGATTGATATTTCATATTTCGACGAAACGTTAGTCGCTTGTTGTATTAAATCATGTTCAAATTTCATGCCTTTCCAATTTTGTGTTGACTGTACATTTTTCTTGGCAATACTATTCATATCTTACGCCTGTGTATGCATTGTTATAAACTAAGCACAAGAGATTACGATGTTTAGGTCATGATAAAAGCAGTGAACCATTTAGTGGTTGACATATTTAGTCAGAAGATTTCATGATTATCTCCAAGGCCCTGTTTACATGAAGTGGATTAAGTGTTCAAGTCAAATCTCGCATGTTGTTTCTCCTCGTTGTGTTTACATGAAGAAGATTGAAAGTTTCCAATCTGATCAAAACGAATGGCTGAATCCACGAAGTTGAGTGGATTAACTTGAGATTCAGGCAAGAATTGGCTTGAATATATATTTCTAACCTGATTCGTTTAAACACGGTTTCACTTAAAAATGACTTGACTTACGCATGCGTGAAATTGGTGCGTGTCGTACAACGTGGCAGATAGAAAGCACAGAAAAGTTCCAAAACCAAAAATAGTGTTCCAAACAGACCGGATTCCGTAAACATATGCTGGATTGACTGAACTGGCGTTTTTGAGATCCTATTCGACTGTGAATCGACTTTCGTGTAAAGGCAAGAACTTACACTGCGGAAGTCGACGAAAAAATCAGTCGACTCGACCAGGATATCAACTCACACCTTTGGGCTTGCGGTTCAAAGCGAGTTTTATCCAATTTAATTGCCTGAGATGTTCTCTCGATAACTTATAAACGCTTGTCCGTGACAATGTACAGTGTTTGAATAGAAACGGAGAAAAGTCCCGGTTGACTAGTTTCCAGGAAATCTGAGATAAAAATATTAAACTGCCACGGTTTCATTTTCGTTATCACTTCCGCCTTGGTTCAGCAAGTTCAGTGTTATTCAAGTTCTCAATCTTATTTCGACAACCATTCTCCTGTCCTTTTTCTTCATGGCTTCACAAACCGATCAAGATTGGCAGTCAACTAATAAGACAGTGCTAGAAAGAAGTTGTTATATGTTTAATAATCCCTTCATGAGCGACGTCGCGTTTACTTGTGGAGAATCCGTGAAGAAATTCTACGCACATAAGTATGTGCTAGCCACAAGTAGTGCTGTGTTCTTCGCCATGTTTTATGGAGATTTAGCTGAGAAGAACTCAGTTATTCATCTTCCTGACACAGATGAAGAAAGCTTTGAAGAGTTTCTACGGTTCTTGTACACAGACCAGTGTACATTGACATCAGACAACTCTCTCAAGGTCATGTATCTCGCCAAGAAATACATACTTCCCTCATTGACAGAGAAATGTGTCGCAGCTATTCAAAGCAATATGAAACCAGAAAACGTTGTTACAGTTCTTGAACAAGCCATCCAGTTTGATGAGAAGGAAACGGAAAAGAAATGCTGGCAGATGATAGACATGGAAACAAGTGAAGCAGTAACATCAGACGCATTCAACCAGATCATTCAAAAAACTTTAATTAACTTATTAAAGCGAGACACTTTGGATATTAAAGAAATTGAATTGTTCCAAGCTGTGTTAAAATGGAGCGATTGGCACTGTAAGAAGAATGGTTTAGAGGCAACTGGTGAAAATAAAAGAGCAGTTCTTGGTGTTGCTGTAAATGAAATACGTTTTCTATCAATGTCACAGAAAGAATTTGCGCAATATGTTTCCTCGTCTGGCGTGCTTACCGCTGAAGAAATTGTTCCGATTTACAACGAATTTAGTGGATTAACATCTGATGTCGCAAGCTCAAACTGGAAACTTTCCTACAGACGGCCGAAAACATTAAATAAAATTCGATGTGACAGATTTTCCTCTGGATCTATATTGCTATGGTCGTTATATAAAACTGTGACTGGGTTAGGAATATCAAATGAAACAACTGCAACACAAGGTCAATTTCCTCAAATAATCCTCTCAGTCTAGGACTCTAGGTTTGGTAGACGGAATTAGAGTAAGACAAAACATAACATGAGACGAAAAACAGTAATTATGCAACATTTCAGGACCATGAATTGAGCACAGAACACGCTTTTCAAACCAATCGAATAAATAATGAAACAATATTAATGTTCCGAACAAATTTTTCAGATTTTTTCTTTTCTGTATTCATAAGAATTTGTATTTTACTTAATTTTCTTGTAGTCGTTAATTTTAGAAACAGGTCGTTGGTTGATAGCAGTTGGTAAAACTAGATGTAAATATATTTACTTCTTATTGAACACGTTTTTGAAGTATAAAGATTGTTTATAATAATCACAATAATTCTACTTATAATGAATGCTTTTAGCTCTATCTTTACTGTAAAATATTAATTCTTCTTCTTATCATTCTGATGACATTTCATATCTCGACAAAACGTTTGTCGTTTGTTGTATTAAATTATGTTTAAATTTCATGCCTTTCCAATTTTGTGTTGACTGTTCATTTTTCTTGGCAATACTATTCATATCTTACGCCTGTGTTTGCATTGTTATGAACTAAGCACAAGAGATTACGATGTTTAGGTCATGATAAAAGCAGTGAACCATTTAGTAGTTGACATATTTAGTCAGAATATTTCATGATTATCTCCGAGGCCCTGTTTACATGAAGTGGATTGAGTGTTCAAGTCAAATCTCTCATGTTGTTTCTCCTTGTTGTGTTTACATGAAGTATTAAGATTGAAAGTTTTCGATCTGATTTAAACGAATAACTGAAGTCAATCCACGAAATTGAGAGGATTGACTTGAGATTCAAGCAAGGATCGACCGTGAATTCATGTAAACACGATTTCACTTGAAAATGACTTGATAAACATGCGTGAAATTGGTGCGTGTCGTACAACATGGCGGACACTGAGGAAAGCACAGAAAAGTTCCGGAGGGTTGTGGTTAGGTTTAGGGTTTCCAAGGGGGTTGTGGTTAGGTTGGAGTGTTGGGGTAGGGAATTCTTTTTTTAAAAATGATGATTACTGTCATTTCTAGGACATTTCACAATTGACGATAATCATCATTTCGAGATGAGAGTATATGCTGACGCTTATCCGTGACAATGTACAGTGTTTGAATAGAAACAGAGAAAAGACCCTGTTGACTAGTTTCCAGGAAATCTGAGATAAAAATATTAAACTTCCACGGATCTATTTTCGTTATCACTTCCGGCTTCGTTCAGCAAGTTCAGTGTTATTCAAGTTCTCAATCTTATTTCGTCAACCATTCTCCTGTCCTTTTTCTTCATGGCTTCACAAAACGATCAAGATTGGCAGTCAACTAAGAAGACAGTGCTAGATAGAAGTTGTTATATGTTTAATAATCCCTTCATGAGCGACGTCGCGTTTACTTGTGGAGAATCCGTGAAGAAATTCTACGCACATAAGTATGTGCTAGCCACAAGTAGTGCTGTATTTTACGCCATGTTTTATGGAGATTTAGCTGAGAAAAACTCAGTTATTCATCTTCCTGACACAGATGAAGAAAGCTTTGAAGAGTTTCTACGGTTCTTGTACACAGACCAGTGTACATTGACACCAGACAACTCTCTCAAGGTGATGTATCTCGCCAAGAAATACATACTTCCCTCGCTGACAGAGAAATGTGTCACAGCTATTCAAAGCAATATGAAACCAGAAAACGTCGTTACAGTTCTTGAACAAGCCATGCAGTTTGATGAGAAAGAAATGGAAAAGAAATGCTGGCAGATGATAGATTTAGAAACAACTAAAGCAGTAGCATCAGAAGCATTCAACCAGATCAGTCAAGAAACTTTAATTAACTTATTAAAGCGTGAGACACTGATTATTAAAGAAATTGAATTGTTTCAAGCTGTGTTAAAATGGAGCGATTGGCGCTGTAAGAAGAATGGTTTAGAGGCAACTGGTGAAAATAAAAGATCAGTTCTTGGTGATGCTGTATATCAAATACGATTCCTATCCATGTCCCAGAAAGAATTTGTGCAAAATGTTTCTTTGTCTGGCATGCTTACCGCTGAAGAAATTGTTCCGATTTTCCATAAATTTAGTGGATTTGATGCATCAGACTCAAAGTGGAAACTTTCTCACCGACAGCCGCCGAGATTGATTCGATGTAACAGATTTATCTCTATATCTTCAGTATGGGGTTGTTTAACTTACCATGCTGATACCCTGCACTGCCTTTCGTTCAGTGTCAACAAACCTGTTACATTTCATGGTGTTCGTTTGTTTGGTGACAATGGCAGTAAATATGAAGTAACATTGGAAGCAAATGGTGCAAAAGTTAGTGGTACTTACACCTCAGAACTGAACGACAAAGGCATGTGGTTTGGATTTGACGTCATGTTATCAAAACCCATTTCAGTTGATGCGAACAAGATTATAACAATGACTGCTTCTGTTGAAGGACCAGGTTCATTCGTTGGTATCAACGGAAAATCATCAGTTGAAGTGGACGGAGTTACATTGACATTCACAACTGTGACTGAGTTGGGAATATCAAATAGAACAACTGCAGGACAGGGTCAATTTCATCAAATAATCCTTTCCGTCTAGTACTCTACTGGTTTGGTAGACGGGATTAGAGTAAGACAAAATATACCATCAGAAGAAAAACAGTAATTATGTAACATTTCAGCGCCATGAATTGAGCAAAGAACACGCTTTTCAAACCAAACGAAGTCATAAATAAAACAGTGATAACAATAGTATATTCCAACCAAATTTGTATATATATTTTTCTCAGTTTCTGTATTCAGTATAAGAATTTTTTAATTCTTACTTTATTATCTTGTAGTAGTTAAGTTTTTAAAGTGCAAAGATTGCTGTTAATAATAACACATAATAAATTTCTGTTTAGAATGAATGCTTTAAAACTGTAAAAAATACTGTAAAAAATCATATCTTACGTCATAGCTACGTCATTACCTACGTCATAGCTTACGTCATAGCTTACGTCATAGTTTACTTCATAGTTTACCTTTGCCGTTTACACACAAGAGAATAAATCTAAAATAAAAACTTCCCGGTTTAGTCGCGTATCTGCAGATTCTGAATCGAGAAAAAAGATGTCGAAACTCTGTGTCTTAGAAAATTTTTCATGATTCCTTACACCGTGTCTGAATGAATACTTTTGAATCCAAAACAATACGCTGCAGTGTAATAAGGGTATTTTTATTTGACAGTTCTAACCGGGAGTTGCAATAGCTCAGTGGCTAGAGTGCTGCAGGGGGCGGTTGTACGAAGGCCGGATAGTGCTATCCACTGGATAGCGATTTTTTCAACCTTCGTAAAAATGGCCGAAGAGCTGTGATACTACGCATCTGGAGCCCACAATAGATCATAAAAACTTCAGTTTATAAATACCAAATCCTAATCTGAAGTCATAACAATCAACGGCCAATTTTACGAAGGTTGAAAAAATCGCTATCCAGTGGATAGTGCTATCCGGCCTTCGTACAACCGGTCCCTGGTACGTAATAAGCCAGAGACCGACCTTGGGTTCGGTTCCCGGTTGGAGTAGTCAGATTAAAGAAATACCAAATGGTTTTCCGTGTTGGATACTCTGATCCAAACACGCGGGAAATTGCGAGACTGGAGAAAAGCGTAACAAAACACGAGCCGTAGGCGAGTGTTTTTAGCTTTTCGAAAGTCGAGCAATTTCCCAAGTGTTTGGATAAGAGTCTCCAAACACGGAAAAAACCATTTGGTATTTCTTTTATAAAATAATCACAAGTGAATATGATATACTGTCCGACATTTTCAAAAAATCGTTTTGGCGGGAATTTTCCGTGTTTGGATACTCTGATCCAAACACGGCAATTAACCAATCAGGGCTCGCGTAGTATACATGTTATTTTATAAATAACTTTACTCTACGGCAATAATTCGACTTCATTGAACTTAATCTTCTTCATTTATTATGATACGAAATTATGATGCACTTCTTCATTTATGATACTGCGAGCTGTGGATGATTATTCAACTCATTCCTGTCCGAGGGCTTTCCCAGAGGTGAATAAAATCGTCTGGCGTTAACCAGAATAAAGGGTTGAAGTTAGATTCCTACGTTCTCTGTTTCGGCAGTATATCTACACTGCAAATTCTCAAAAACTTGTTTTAAAAAAAAAATACTTGTTTTAAGATTTTCTTGTCCCGTTTGCAAGATAATAATCTTACTGCAGTTTCTTGACAAGATATTTTCTTTTAAAACAAGATTAAATATCTTAAAACAAGAACTAAAATCTCAAAACAAGAAAAATTATCTTGACAAGAATTGGAGGTTTTGCAGTGTAACCTAAGTTACTATATTTCGATTGTTGTTTCAACACTGCCTACGCAGCACGCTACTTTTAAAATACGAAAGACCGATTCGGACAGGAAAGAGTTAATTAGTATCTTTTTATTTACATGATTGTACTTTTTCTAATATTGTAATTACTAATTGGGGAATATTTCTAAATCTGTATTTGGTAGACACAGGACCCTGTTGATAACAGTACATTTTGTACTGATAGGCGGCTTTCCTGTTTTTAAATATTCGTAATTTAATAATAATAATAACACTGCTGGAGGACAACTAAACATTTGTAAATACATAGTGTGAACGGTTATTCCGATAAATCCGAATACTGTTGTAACGTATCCGAATACTCGGTACGAAGTGAATCCGAAAACATTTAAGAATCCGAAAACTTTTCACTATTGTAAACGTGATCTTACTAGTAATGATGTACGAATCTGTTGTCAAAGCTGACCTTGACAACGCAACTGCCCAGTTCGAACTTGTCCTGATCCGGGGTCAAAGTCCGTAACTAACAAAGGTCTCCTCAACACGTGTGATACTAGCAGATAAAAAGTCAAACAATACACGAGCTGTTCCTTCTCGTTTTCTCTTCAAATCAAGCCAAGCAACATTTAGAACATCATCAAGTCGAAGTCGACCTTGACAGTGGTCACAGTGCAACGGGGTGTAGTCTGTTGTCCAAGGTCAAACTCACTGGTCTCCTGCTAATATAAATACAAGATCAAATTCCAATTCTCTCGGATAGTCATTACTTCCACCTGGGCTTTCAGAGTTATATCCTTGCAAGGAACATCGCTGATCTTGATTTTAAATATCTTATCCAAGACTTGCTTGTTATTGCTCAATATGGCTCAACGACCCGACTGGCAATCCATGAAGACAACCGTCTTGGAAAGAAACTGTCACATGTTTAATAATCCATTAATGAGCGATATCACATTCACTTGTGGAGAATCCAAACTGATATCTTTTTTCGCTCATAAATACGTCCTGGCTACAAGCAGTCCTGTGTTTTATGCCATGTTCTATGGCGATTTAGCTGAGAAAGTCTCGACCATTCATCTCTCTGATGCTGATGAAGAAAGCCTGCACGAGTTTCTTCACTTCTTATACACCGACCAGTGCATATTGACACTAAACATTGTGTTTCCAGTGATGTATTTGGCTAAGAAATACATGATTTCCTCGCTCACTGAGAAATGTCTCGAAGTCATTCAAGAAAGTATAAAGCCAGAAAATGCCCTCACAATCCTTGAACCGATGATACTGTTCGACGAAGCTGAAATCGTCAAGAAGTGTTGGGAGGTTATAGATATGTATACAAGCCAAGCAATGAGCTCTGAAGCCTTGAATGATATTCACAGCAAGACGCTTATCACTCTACTCAAGCGGAACACGCTTAATATCGCAGAGGTCGAATTATTCCAAGCCTTGGTGAGGTGGAGCGAGTATCAATGCTTAAAGAATGACTTAAAGCCAAGTGATGAAAACAAGAGAGCAATTCTTGGAGATTCCCTGTCTCACATACGTTTCCTCTCAATGACACAAGAAGAATTCATGAAAAATGTTTCATCGTCTGGTTTACTTACACATGAAGAAATCGCTTTAATTTTTGAGACTTTTGAAGGCTTCGAGGCACCTAGTTTAAAATGGAACCAACCAAAGAGACAACTCCATTCATCTAACTTACAATATTTCGCAAGGTTTTCTAGTGCTGATATCAAGTCACCGACTACGGCCTGGAATTATGCAGGCAAACAAGATCGTCTTTCATTCAGTGTTAACACCCCCGCTGTGTTTCACGGCGTGCGGTTGTTCGGTGATACAAACGGCAGTAATTATGATGTGTCATTGACCGTCAATAGTGTAAATATTACTGGTACTTACACTTCAGAACTCAAAGATAAAGGGATTTATGGATTTGATGTGATGTTACCTGCACCTACTGCTATTGATCAAAATATGATTGTAACAATGGCTTCCACAATTGCTGGACCTAATTCCTATTATGGTAATAACGGTGAAGCACTGGTAGAGGTTGATGGGATCACTGTGGTATTCAGGGATGCACCGGGATCATCGAATGGAACTGGAGTAGCACAGGGACAGTTTGCACAAATCATCCTCTCGTTTTAACTTTTCTGCGCATTTGTTTACATCGATGCACGTAAGCTGCTGACCATGAGAATTTCGTGCTCACTCTGGATCCGGGAGATAGCAAACCCTCTTACTTCCTGTTTTTATTTCTACTTTTACTTTCGTTCATACTTCCGTCGTACTTCCGCTTTGCAGTTTTCATCACAGAGTGTGAGTGATACCAACTTTGATCTAACTTATCTCAACATATTATTGTTCGTAATGGCTTCACAAACCAATCAAGACTGGCAGTTGACTAAGAAGACAGTATTGGAAAGAAATTCTTATATGTTTAATAATCCACTTATGAGCGACGTCGCGTTTACTTGTGGAGAATCAAAGAAGAAATTTCACGCACATAAATACGTGTTAGCCACCAGCTCTCCAGTTTTCTACGCCATGTTTTACGGACATTTAGCTCAGAGAAACCCAGTTATTCATCTTCGTGATACAGATGAAGAAAGCTTTGAAGAGTTTCTGCGTTTCTTGTACACAGACCAGTGTACATTAACACCAGAGATTGCTGTTTCTGTGTTGTACTTAGCCAAGAAATACATGGTTCCTTTGCTGACAGAGAAATGTGTTGAAGTCCTTGCCAGTGGCATAAAGCCTGAAAATGTGTTCACAGTTCTTGAACAAGCGATACACTTTGACGAGAAAGAGTTGGAAGAGAAATGCTGGGAAGTTGTTGAGAAGCAGACAAGCAAAGCGGTGACCTCGGCAGTCTTTGATGACATCAGCCAAGCGACGCTTACTGATTTACTGAAGCGAGAGACGTTGAAGATCGCAGAAGTTGAATTGTTCCAAGCTGTTTTAAAGTGGAGTGACCGCCAATGTTTGAAGAATGGTTTAGAGGCAACTGGTGAAAATAGAAGATCAGTTCTTGGTGATGCGATATATGAAATACGTTTTCTGTCAATGACGGAGAACGAATTTGCGAAGCATGTTCATTCGTCTGGACTGCTTACGACTGAAGAAATTGTTCAAATTTATGGGATGTTTAATGGACTAGATTCACCTGGTTTAAAGTGGGAAATATCCCAAAGACGACAAACTGTTGTTAGGTTTCCAAGATGTTCCATATCTGACATAGCATTTTCTTGGGTTTACAGTGGTGGTCCTGATTGTCTTTCGTTCAGTGTCAACCAGTCTGCTACATTCCATGGTGTTCGTTTGTTTGGTGATAAAAACGGCAGTAAATATGAAGTCACACTGGAAGTTAATGGTGCAAAAGTTAGTGGTACTTACACGTCAGAACTGAACGAAGGCGTGAGTGGATTTGATGTCATGGTATCAAAACCCATTTCAGTTAATGCAAACAAGGTTACAACAATGGCTGCAACTATTAAAGGACCTAGCTCAGACTATGTGACCAAAGGAAGGCCTTCTGTGGAGGTTAATAAAGTCACTGTAACATTTAGTGATGCAACTGGATCCACGAATGGAACTAGTGTATCAAATGGTCAATTTTATCAGATAATTCTCTCGATCTAGCCGTGGTTTGTAAATAGGAAAAAAGACATTACATGTAACTCTATATTATGATTGCATATGATTAACAAAAAAATTGTATAAATTTTTCATGTATTTAAAAATGATGCGATAAATTGAGATATGATTCGAGACTATGTTATTTGTAAGAGAATAAGAATTGACAAAATAAAATTGTTTCCATGTTTAGCCTTGTTTGTTTCTCATCATGTTGGGAATAGTATTAGTTTCACAGGTACAAATAAATGAATATATTTACTATATATAAAATAGGTTGCCTCTTACGCATCATGCTGTGATTGGTCAGTTACCGTGTTTATACCAGGCTATGCAAACACAGTTGTGATGTCACGGCACATTTCTTAGCCTTATTTCATAAAAGAAATAAAAAAGCGCTCTATGTTTATATATCTTGATGCAAACACTCGAGTGAGTTTGGGAGAAATCGAAACTCACTTACGGCTCGGGTTCACATAAACTTTCAAATTCTCCCAAATCACACTCGTGTTTGCACCAGAGTATATAAACACGGACAGCCATTTTCTATTAAGCATTGCAGAAAGGTGATGAACTGCGCATTTATTTACATCGATGCACGTCAGCTGCTGACCATGAGAATTTCGTGCTCACTCTGGATCCGGGAGACAGCAAACCCTCTTACTTCCTGTTTTTATTTCTACTTTTACCTTCGTTCATACTTCCGTTGTACTTCCGCTTTGCAGTTGTCATCACAGTGTGCGAGTGATACCAACTTTGATCTAACTTATCTTAACATATTATTGTTCGTAATGGCTTCACAAACCAATCAAGACTGGCAGTTGACTAAGAAGACAGTATTGGAAAGAAATTCTTATATGTTTAATAATCCACTTATGAGCGACGTCGCGTTTACTTGTGGAGAATCAAAGAAGAAATTTCACGCACATAAATACGTGTTAGCCACCAGCTCTCCAGTTTTCTACGCCATGTTTTACGGACATTTAGCTCAGAGAAACCCAGTTATTCATCTTCGTGATACAGATGAAGAAAGCTTTGAAGAGTTTTTGCGTTTCTTGTACACAGACCAGTGTGCATTAACACAAGAGATTGCCGTTTCTGTGATGTACGTAGCCAAGAAATACATGGTTCCTTTGCTGACAGAGAAATGTGTTGAAGTCCTTGCCAGTGGCATAAAGCCTGAAAATGTCGTCACAGTTCTTGAACAAGCGATACAGTTTGACGAGAAAGAGTTGGAAGAGAAATGCTGGGAAGTTGTTGAGAAGCAGACAAGCAAAGCGGTGACCTCGGGTGCCTTTGATGACATCGGCCAAGCGACGCTTACTGGTTTACTAAAGCGAGAGAGGTTGAACATCGCAGAAGTTGAATTGTTCCAAGCTGTTTTAAAGTAGAGTGACCGTCAATGTTTGAAGAATGGTTTAGAGGCAACTGGTGAAAATAAAAGATCAGTTATCGGGGAGGGGATATATGAAATACGTTTTCTTTCAATGACACAGAAAGAATTTGCGCAGTATGTTCATTCATCTGGATTGCTCACAACTGAAGAAATTATTCAAATTTATGGGAAGTTTAATGGACTAGATTCACCTAGCTTGAAGTGGAAGCTATCCCAAAGAAGACAACTACCTGTTGTTAGGTTTGCAAGATGTTCCGTATCTGACATACAACATCACGTTGGTAGAACGTCTGGGTGGAGTTACGAGCGTAATAAACCCGATTGTCTTTCGTTCAGTGTCAATCAGTCTGTTACATTTCATGGTGTTCGTTTGTTTGGTGATGCAAATGGCAGTAAATATGAAGTCACACTGGAGGTCAATGGTGCAAAAGTAAGTGGTAGTTACACCTCAGAACTGAACGAAGGCATGAATGGGTTTGATGTCATGTTATCAAAACCCATTTCAGTTGATGCGAACAAGATTATAACAATGACTGCAAATATTAAAGGACCTAGGTCAGACAGTGTGACCACGTCCAAAGGAAGGCCTTCAGTGGAGGTCAATGAAGTCACTGTAACGTTTAGTAATGCACGTACTGTGTTCTCAAATGGAACTATTGTATCAAGTGGTCAATTTTATCAGATAATTCTCTCGACCTAGGCGCGGTTCGTAAATAGGAAAAAGAACAGTATTAACAAGAAGATTGTATATAACTATATGCAAATGCAACTGATGTATCACGGGACGGGGTCAATTCTATCAGACAATTCTCTTGAGCTAGGCGTGGTTCGTAAATAGAAAAAAAGTAATGACAAAGACATTACATATAACTATATTATGATTGCATGATTAACTAAAAAAATGTATAAATTTTCATGTATTTAAAAATAATGCGATAAATTCAGATATGATTCAAGACCATGTTATTTGTGAGAGAATAAGAATTCACAAAATAAAATTGTTTCCATGTTTAGCCTTGTTTGTTTCTCATCATGTTGGGAATAGTATTAGTTTCACAGGCACAAATAAATGAATATATTTACTATATATAAAATAGGTTGCCTCTTACGCATGCTGTGATTGGTCAGTTACCGTGTTTATATCAGGCTATACAAACACAGTTGTGATGTCACGGCTCATTTCTTAGCCTTATTTCATAAAAGAAATAAAAAAGCGCTCTGTGTTTATATATCTTGATGCAAACACTCGAGTGAGTTTGGGAGAAATCGAAACTCACTTAATTACGGCTCGGATTCACATAAACTTTCAAATTCTCCCAAATCACTCTCGTGTTTGCACCAGACTATATAAACACGGGCGTCCATTTTCTATTTCTTAAGCATTGCAAAAAAGTGATGAACTGCGCATTTATTTACATCGATGAACGTCAGCTGCTGACCATGAGAATTTCGTGCTCACTCTGGATCCGGGAGATAGCAAACCCTCTTACTTCCTGTTTTTATTTCTGCTTTTACTTTCGCCCATACTTCCGTTGTACTTCCGCTTTGCAGTTTCCATCACAGTGACTGAGTGAGTGATACCAACTTTGATCTAACTTATCTCAACATATTATTGTTCGTAATGGCTTCACAAACCAATCAAGACTGGCAGTTGAATAAAAAGACAGTATTGGAAAGAAATTCTTATATGTTTAATAATCCACTTATGAGCGACATCGCGTTTACTTGTGGAGGAGAATCAGCCAAGAAATTTCACGCACATAAATACGTGTTAGCGACCAGCTCTCCAGTTTTCTACGCCATGTTTTACGGAGATTTAGCTGAGGAGAACCCAGTTATTCATCTTCGTGATACAGACGAAGAAAGCTTTGAAGAGTTTCTGCGTTTCTTGTACACAGACCAGTGTACATTGACACCAGAGATTGCCGTTTCTGTGATGTACGTAGCCAAGAAATACATGGTTCCTTTGCTGACAGAGAAATGTGTTGCAGTCCTTCAGAGTAGCATAAAGGCTGAAAATGTCGTCACAGTTCTTGAACAAGCGATAAAGTTTGACGAGAAAGATTTGGAAGAGAAATGCTGGGAAGTTGTTGAGAAGCAGACAAGCAAAGCCGTGACCTCGGCAGCCTTTGACAACATCAGCCAAGCGACGCTTACTGGCTTACTGAAGCGAGAGACGTTGAAAATCGCAGAAGTTGAATTGTTCCAAGCTGTTTTAAAGTGGGGTGACCGTCAGTGTTTGAAGAATGGTTTAGAGGCAACTGGTGAAAATAGAAGATCAGTTCTTGGTGATGTGATATATGAAATACGTTTTCTGTCAATGACGGAGAAAGAATTTGCGCAGTATGTTCATTCGTCTGGACTGCTCACAACTGAAGAAATTATTCAAATTTATGGGAAGTTTAACGGACTAGATCCACCTAGCTTGAAGTGGAAAATATCCCGAAGACGACAACAAACTGTTGTTAGGTTTGAAAGATGCTCCTTATCTGACATAGCATTTTCTGCCTGGGGTTACGATGGTAAACCTGATCGTCTTTCGTTCAGTGTCAACCAGCCTGCTACTTTTCATGGTGTTCGTTTGTTTGGTGCGAATGGCAGTGAATATGAAGTCACACTGAAAGTCAATGGTGCAAAAGTAAGTGGTACTTACACCTCAGAACTGAACGAAGGCGTGAGTGGGTTTGATGTCATGTTATCAAAACCAATTTCAGTTGATGCCAACAAGGTTATAACGATGGCTGCAACTATTAAAGGACCTTACTCAGGCAAGGTGACCAAAGGAAGGCCTTCAGTGCAGGTCAATGAAGTCACTGTAACATTTAGTAAGGCAACTGAACCTACGAATGGAACTAATGTATCAAATGGTCAATTCTATCAGATAATTCTCTCGATCTAGGCGTGGTTTGTAAATAGGAAAAAAGACATTACATGTAACTCTATATTATGATTGCATATGATTAACAAAAAAATTGTATAAATTTTTCATGTATTTAAAAATGATGCGATAAATTGAGATATGATTCGAGACTATGTTATTTGTAAGAGAATAAGAATTGACAAAATAAAATTGTTTCCATGTTTAGCCTTGTTTGTTTCTCATCATGTTGGGAATAGGATTAGTTTCACAGACACAAATAAATGAATATATTTAATATATATAAAATAGGTTGCCTCTTACGCATCATGCTGTGATTGGTCAGTTATCATGTTTATATCAGGCTATGCAAACACAGTTGTGATGTCACGGCACATTTCTTAGCCTTATTTCATAAAAGAAATAAAAAAGCGCTCTGTGTTTATATATCTTGATGCAAACACTCGAGTGAGTTTGGGAGAAATCGAAACTCACTTAATTACGGCTCGGGTTCACATAAACTTTCAAATTCTCCCAAATCACTCTCGTGTTTGCATCAGGCTATATAAACACGGGCGGCCATTTTCTATTTCTTAAGCATTGCAAAACGGTGGTGAACTGCGCATTTTCTTTTATATCGATGCACGTCAGCTGCTGACCATGAGAATTTCGTGCTCACTCTGGATCCGGGAGACAGCAAACCCTCTTACTTCCTGTTTTTATTTCTACTTTTACTTTCGTTCATACTTTCGTCGTACTTCCGCTTTGCAGTTTTCATCACAGTGTGTGAGTGATACCAACTTTGATCTAACTTATCTCAACATATTATTGTTCGTAATGGCTTCACAAACCAATCAAGACTGGCAGTTGACTAAGAAGACAGTATTGGAAAGAAATTCTTATATGTTTAATAATCCACTTATGAGCGACGTCGCGTTTACTTGTGGAGAATCAAAGAAGAAATTTCACGCACATAAATACGTGTTAGCGACCAGCTCTCCAGTTTTCTACGCCATGTTTTACGGAGATTTAGCTGAGGAGAACTCAGTTATTCATCTTCGTGACACAGATGAAGAAAGCTTTGAAGAGTTTCTGCGTTTCTTGTACACAGACCAGTGTACATTAACACCAGAGATTGCTGTTTCTGTGTTGTACTTAGCCAAGAAATACATGGTTCCTTCGCTGACAGAGAAATGTGTTGAAGTCCTTCAGAGTAGCATAAAGCCTGAAAATGTCGTCACAGTTCTTGAACAAGCGATACACTTTGACGAGAAAGAGTTGGAAGAGAAATGCTGGGAAGTTGTTGAGAAGGAGACAAGCAAAGCCGTGACCTCGGCAGCCTTTGATGACATCAGCCAAGCGACGCTTACTGGTTTACTGAAGCGAGAGACGTTGAACATCGCAGAAGTTGAATTGTTCCAAGCTGTTTTAAAGTGGAGTGACAGCCAATGTTTGAAAAATGATTTAGAGGCAACTGGTGAAAATAGAAGATCAGTTCTTGGTGATGCGATATATGAAATACGTTTTCTTTCAATGACACAGAAAGAATTCGCGCAGTATGTTCATTTGTCTGGACTGCTCACGACTGAAGAAATTGTTCAAATTTATGGGAATTTTAGCGGACTAGATCTACTTAGCTTGAAGTGGAAAATATCCCAAAGACGAGAAACTGTTGTTAGGTTTGCAAGATGCTCTGTGTCCGACATACTAAATTCTGAGTGGAATTTCGATGGTAATAAATCCGATCGTCTTTCGTTCAGTGTCAACACGCCTGCTACATTCCATGGTGTTCGTTTGTTTGGTGATGCAAATGGCAGTAAATATGAAGTCACACTGGAAGTCAATGGTGCAAACGTAAGTGGTACTTACACCTCAGAACTGAAAAAGGAAGGGATGAGAGGGTTTGATGTCATGTTATCAAAACCCATTTCAGTTGATGCAAACAAGATTATAACAATGGCTGCAACTATTAAAGGACCTAATTCAGACAGTGTGAAGTTGTCTAAAGGAAGGCCCTCAGTGCAGGTCAATGAAGTCACTGTAACATTTAGTAATGCAACTGGATCCACAAATTTTACTAGTGTATCAGCTGGTCAATTCCATCAAATAATTCTCTCGATCTAGGCGTGGTTCGTATATACGAAAAAAACAGTAGTAACAAAGAAATTGTATATTATGTATTGTATGCAATTAACTAAAAATATGTGTACTCAAAAATGATGCAATGAATTGAGATTTGATTCACAATGTGTTACTTGTAAGAGAATAAGGATTGACAAAATAGAATCATTTATATAGCCTTGTTTGTTTCTCATCATGTTGGAAATAGTATTAGTTTCACAGGCACAGATATATAAATATATTTACTATATATAAAATAGGTTGCGTCTTACGCATGCTGTGATTGGTCAGTTATCGGGTTTATATCAGGCTATGCAAACACAGTTATAACGTCACGGCTCATTTCGTAGCCTTATTTCATAAAAGAAATAAAAAAGCGCTCTGTGTTTATATATCTTGATGCAAACACTCGAGTGAGTTTGAGAGAAATCGAAACTCACTTACGGCTCGGGTTCACATAAACTTTCAAATTCTCCCAAATCACTCTCGTGTTTGCATCAGGCTATATAAACACGGGCGGCCATTTTCTATTTGTTAAGCATTGTAAAAAGGTGGTGAACTGCGCATTTTTTTACATCAATGCGTGTCAGCTGCTGACCATGAGAATTTCGTGCTCACTCTGGATCCGGGAGATAGAAAACCCTCTTACTTCCTGTTTTTATTTCTACTTTTACTTTCGTTCATACTTCCGTCGTACTTCCGCTTTGCAGTTTTCATCACAGTGTGTGAGTGATACCAACTTTGATCTAACTTATCTCAACATATTATTGTTCGTAATGGCTTCACAAACCAATCAAGACTGGCAGTTGACTAAGAAGACAGTATTGGAAAGAAATTCTTATATGTTTAATAATCCACTTATGAGCGACGTCGCGTTTACTTGTGGAGAATCAAAGAAGAAATTTCACGCACATAAATACGTGTTAGCCACCAGCTCTCCAGTTTTCTACGCCATGTTTTACGGAGATTTAGCTGAGGAGACCTCAGTTATTCATCTTCGTGACACAGATGAAGAAAGCTTTGAAGAGTTTCTGCGTTTCTTGTACACAGACCAGTGTACATTAACACCAGAGATTGCTGTTTCTGTGTTGTACTTAGCCAAGAAATACATGGTTCCTTCGCTGACAGAGAAATGCGTTGAAGTTCTTCGCAGTAGCATAAAGCCTGAAAATGTCGTCACAGTTCTTGAACAAGCGATAAAGTTTGACGAGAAAGAGCTGGAAGAGAAATGCTGGGAAGTTGTTGAGAAGCAGACAAGCAAAGCGGTGACCTCGGCAGCCTTTGATGACATCAGCCAAGCGACGCTTACTGGTTTACTGAAGCGAGAGCCGTTGAAAATCGCAGAAGTTGAATTGTTCCAAGCTGTTTTAAAGTGGAGTGACCGTCAATGTTTGAAGAATGGTTTAGAGGCAACTGGTGAAAATAAAAGATCAGTTATCGGAGATATGGTATATGAAATACGTTTCCTGTCAATGACACAGAAAGAATTTGCGCAGCATGTTCATTTGTCTGGACTGCTCACGACTGAAGAAATTAATCAAATTTATGGGAAGTTTAATGGACTAGATCTACCTAGCTTGAAGTGGAAAATACCACGAAGACAACAACAAACTGTTGTTAGGTTTGCAAGATGCTCCTTATCTGACATAGAATTTTCTGCCTGGATTAATGGAGGTGACCTCGATTGTCTTTCGTTCAGTGTCAACAAGCCTGTTACATTTCATGGTGTTCGTTTGTTTGGTGATAAAAACGGCAGTGAATATGAAGTCACACTGGAAGTCAATGGTGCAAAAGTAAGTGGAACTTACACCTCAGAAATGAACGAAGACATAAGTGGATTTGATGTCATGTTATCAAAACCCATTTTAATTTCTCAGAACGAGGTTATAACGATGGCTGCAACTATTAAAGGACCTTGGTCAGACCGTGTGAACAATGGAAGGCCTTCAGTGAAGGTCAATGAAGTCACTGTAACATTTAGTAAGGCAACTGCATCCGCGAATGGAACTGACGTATCAAGGGGTCAATTTTATGAGATATTTCTCTCGATCTAGGCGTGGTTTGTAAATAGGAAAAAGACATTACATGTAACTCTATATTATGATTGCATATGATTAACTAAAAAATTGTATAAATTTTTCATGTATTTAAAAATGATGCGATAAACTGAGATATGTATGATTCAGGCTGTGTTACTTGTAAGAGTAAAATGGTTTTTTATCGAGCCTTGTTTGTTTCTGATCATGTTGGGAATGGGTCGTCCCAGAAAAGATCCATGCTCCCCCCACAGAGGAAATTTGTGCTGTCCGAAGAGGGAGGGGGTAAAATTAACTACAGATTTGCTTAAGTTATTGTAGGATATCCGAAAATGAGGGGAGAACATTTCCTTCGTGGGGGGAGTATGGATATTTTCTGGAATAACCCAATAATATATTAATCGAAATATAGTAACTTTTGGTTAAAATACTCATTAATAATTCATGACGAAAATTCAAAAGAAATCAATACCGTAGCAGTGGTTGTAAATCGGATACAGCATCGTCCTGATTTACATGAACTTTAGCTTCGATTTTCTCGGCTAAAACAGACCGTATCCCCAAAATAGTTGGTCAACTTGATTACTTAGATGCATTTGTATTTTAAGAAAGATACAGCATTCGCATCCGAGCTGTATCTGATTTACTACGGCTCGCTTGCAGCTCGCCTTGTAAATCAGATACAGCTCGGCTGCTCGTGCTGTATCTATTACTTAGATATACTGCCGAAACAGAGAACGTAGGAATCTAACGTTTCCAGGGAAGGCCCTTCGTCAGAGAGAAACGTCTGACGAAGGGCCTTCGCTCGAAACGTTAGATTCCTACGTTCTCTGTTTCGGCAGTATATCTAACCTAAGTTACTATATTTCGATTGTTGTTTCTACACTGCCTACGCAGCACACTACTTTTATTTCAGTAATATATTAGTTTCATTGTCACAGATATGTACGCAGTACTCTACTTTTTATAAAATACATTCTGTTGCTGTCCATACGCTTCTGAGAAAATCATATTCTTAAATACGCGTGAGCGTCTGTCGTTGCTAGGCAATATTATTATTATACCTACGCGTCGTTAATTAATTACAAAGATATGCGAAGCCGAAGATCAGGCCATAGGCAACCGATCAATATTTGTTTAAAGAAAGATCAATCGGGAGCCTTGAGGGGTGGTCTTTACACGAAGCAATGTACTGTAGTAAGCCGTGAGAATGTTACTGTGGTGGAGGACTAGAATGAGGAGAGAATATGCTACCAAAAGCAAGTCACAAACCGATAGACAGTGTCGTGACGTTTGAGAAACACAAACCCTTGACAACTGTGGACTATGAACAACAAATTGATTATTTAACTGAATGGATTAATGATTGGGATAACACGGAGGTACTGTAAGAACATTCATCTTTATAAACAAACATATTTAGTACTCAGTTCAGAATGTTTTCCTCTACATAACAGACCAATTTCTCTTTCCATGATTTTGTAATTATAGGAGCAATCGGCTTCGTTTGTATAATATGATATCATGTCTAAGCCTTGATAATTATGAAGAGAAACTCTCGTGATATATTCTCAACATATTTCTCACAGAGTTCAAAACGTTTTCTTCTACATAACAGACCAATTTCTTTTTCCATGATTTTGTAATTACATGTATAGTAGCAATCGGCTTCGTTTGTATAATATGATATCATGTCTATTAAAGCCTTGAATATGTGAAGAGAAACTCTCGTGATATTCTTACACGGATGTATTGTATAAGAACATTAATTTCTCACAGAGTTCAAAAGGTTTTCTTCTACATAACATGCAGACCAATTTCTCTTTCCATGATTTTGTAATTATAGTAGCAATCGGCTTCGTTTGTACAGTATAAATATGATATCATTGTTGCGAGCCTTGAATATGACGGAAACTTTCGTGATATGCGGACGGCTGCGAAGTGAACGCAAAAATTGAAAGTGCGAGCTCAAATCCCACTCGATTCAATACATTCTTCGCGTTGACGTCTCATAATATCGTGATATTTTCCCATCGTGTTTCTCTGAGGAAGATTCTGTAATAGAGTTAAAGTCTTGAATAGTTTTCACAGATTCAGTAATATTTGTATTAAACAATACTTGAACCCAGTAGCATATAACACATCTGTCATTTCTTCCGTACTATTCCAATTTGTCAACTTAAAGGTACACAGGATTTTAGGATTGGACTACCATAGTCCTGCAATACAAAAGCGTGTGCGTTGGCCCGGTCAACGGGGCTGACTCGCCTGATGACGGTGGTACTGTGGTGTTAAAACTCACTTACGATTTTATTCACCTCTGGGGAAGCCCTCGGACAGGAATGAGTTAAACTATTATTGGCAAAAAGGAATTGGTTTAGTTTAGGTGCAAACGAATGCGAATCCTAACGATGATTCAAGTCTCCTCTGGCGACCGAGGAAAGAATTTCGTGACACGAGCTATAAGCGATAGCTGAGCTTGTGTAACTATATATCTCCTTTACAGACTCAGACTACTCTTATGGTGTTAATTTTCACACAATATCAATGTTTCTTAAAAGCAACTGATGATAATGTTCACTGGTAAAACGAGGAAATCTTTACTGATAACAAACGGCATTGGAAAGTAAACCTAATCAAACGTATACACCACACCGAAACACAGCTGTATAAATCAACTATGTGTCTGTGTCTATAAATTATATAAATACGAGATGAACTGATGAAGCGTGTTGCGTGTTGAATTACAGACTAATATATTTCAAAATCTCTCAACACCTTGTGGGTCTTATACGTGTTCTGAGGCATTAATAAAGAAAGCAATTTTTAATAAAGCAAATAAAACGTTCTCTGATCAAAACGTTTAATTATAAAGTACAATAGAAATTTTTGTTTGCAATTTTCTCTCTTGCTAAGTAATAAAATACTTAATGAATCCGTGCCTTGTCAAACGTCTCGGCGTTATTAAAAACATTAAAATTTATTAAATTAATCACAGGGATTTAAGTTGAAGAAAAATTCTGCTTGACTCTCAACTCAGTCGGATATGCATACGACTCCAGCTTGCTGTCAGACTTCTTCGTTGGTCTTCTTCTCTCTGAGCGAGATGCCATGCGCCCACCTCAGCATCTGTCTCCGTTCTCATCAGTAGTAACTCTTATTTTCTTTAACAAAAGCACGTCGGCTTTGCGAACAAGTTTGGCGCCAAAACATTAAGATATATTTCCTGGACATCGCGCTTGTTTTTCTAGAAATAACTTCGCGGTTCGGCGCTCTGTGAGTTTCGATCATTTTGCTGAAAGCTTTGCATTCGCTGCTTCTGACATTAAAATTCACAGTTGAATTTGCCCTTTTTACGCTTTTTCTCTTGAGGTAGCAGCCGGTATGATGCAGACGCTCGTATTTCCTTTGCTCAATCCATTAAGTAGACTGGAAACACAAGCGTCTTCACGCAGGCTATCGACGTATAGCTATTCTACCGATAACCCAAGTCTGCATGAAAGATATTTTAAACCTTACGCAACAAAGTAGACTCGTAGCTTTTCAATCATATTAAATACCTGATGACTTCTTCTGTATCTAATGCCTCAATGCATAGCTCAGGTGTCAAAATCATCATTTGCATAACCAATTATGTTAAGTAATTAATCCATTTAATTTCTTCTTTATTGATAGAGGTTCATCTTCATTGAGAAACTCCTGTCAAAATGCGACAAAGAACAAATCCAATTCCTCTGGACTGTGAGTAAAAGAAAAAAAATCATTTGTGCAATTTTTGCAGTTACACGAGCAAGGGTTCTTACACTATGCAATGTTTCTTGCAACGTGTCTCGCTGGTTATTGGCTGATCGCGCAAATTGGTGCGAGATAAGTTGCAAGAGGAGTGTTACACTGCGCAATGCTGCAATAATCCGTTGCAGTGTTTCCGCAATCGCTGCAAAAAAGTAGAACTTGATTCTACTTCGTACAACGCTTGCTGTGACAAAAATGTTGCGAGGCTTGGTGACTGCGGGACAAATTAAATTGAAAGAGGAGTGTTACACTGTGCGAAAATCCGTTGCAGCGTTGCCACAACCATTGCAAAAAGTAGAACTTGATTCTACTTCGTACAACGCTAATGCTGCAACAAAAAAGTTGCGAGACTCGGTGATTGCGGGCCATATTACACCATGTAATTTCTTTCGCAACTTCAATGCGTCGCAACAAAATGGCGAGACAAGTTGCATGAAAAATTTCATAGTGTAACACCGCAGTTACCGCTTTAACTCTTTCATGCGCATTGTTGTTGAACAACTTTATCTTTTTACTCTGTCTAACGCCAGACGATTTTACTCGTCAAGGAGAGACGTCTCAGAAAGCCATCCATGAAAGGGTTAAATATGCTACCTATACAATTTTTTTCCTTTTCTTAAGGTATTACAGCCAACACTGCATCGTGATTTTGTGTTCAGTTCTTTAAGTGCTGATCCAAACAGTGGGTTTAGTCCTATATCTATACCAAGTACAAGAGAGATACATCGCCATGCAAGGTCATTAAGGTCTAAGGTACAAACATAATGATATAATATTGGTTTTATGTTTTTATTGATGGAAAAGAAAACGCAGCTCTATTGTATATAGAAAGCCACAAAAAAATAGTTGTGATGTATTATCAAGGCAGTCATATTTGATTTTCCAATGTCAACTGACTTTCTTCAAGTTAGCCTGAGTAGCAGCTCCAGTTTTTTAGGAGGGAAGGGGTGGGAAGCTTCTTTCTCCTCCACCCAAAAAGCAGGCTACCTTCAAGTTTTAATTAATAACCCACTGTCAATAAGCACACACAAAGCATAGGTCACCTAAGCACACCCCCAACTATTGCAAATGATTACAAATGTACAGTACAAGACTTGTTTTGTGGCTAGTGTTGTTTGTAAACAAAACAAGATCTGCTAATGAAGTTAACTATATACTATATTTTCTCAAATAATAAGCACCCACCCTTTTCCCAAGGCAATTACTTGAGAGTAGGTATATACACTAGTGAAACTATTATTTAATTATTTAATTAATTAATTAAGGGCAAAAAAGTACCATTCTTGAAGAGTGCAGTTTTGCGGAATGAGGTATGTCACATTTAAAATATTTCTTTTACTAATAGTTTTTTTACCTTTATCATTATCATATATATATATATATATTCCATGATGAGCTCCAGTGAAACACCGTGTTTGTAGATTGAACTATATATATATATATATATGATGATGATGATGATGATGATAAAGGTTGTTTCCGAGTGAGTTCTCCAAGTCATTAATTTAATCAATTGCCACATATATATATATATATATATATATATATATAGTAGCGACCATCAACATTTGAGGTAAGCCCACTTATAGTATATATATATATTATATTACAATACAAGAAGTTGTTAATTTATATTATATATATATATATATATATATAATATAAATTAACAACTTCTTGTATTGTAATATATAATATATATATATACTATAAGTGGGCTTACCTCAAATGTTGATGGTCGCTACTGTCAGTTTCATGCTGGGTGATCTTCAGCCACCTGAAGATCACCCAGTGTGAAACTGACAGTAGCGACCATCAACATTTGAGGTAAGCCCACTTATAGTATATTCACTCTATCTTTACGCACTTTTCGACATTTCGCGAACAACACTTTGTTTGTTTGAATATATATATATATATAAAAGAAGTTAATTTATTCTAATTTATTATATATTTTTTGTCTATAGGAGGATGTTCGAACCTGGACTTCATGCTCGGTGTTGCCAATAATGAAATCTCCATCACCAACTTCAGTGACAAGATTCAGGTTACTAAATTATTTTGTATTATTAATTCATGAAGAAACCGATCAGAAATATACTTACTCACCTTCAGCTCGAGTTTACAAAAGAACTACTTATATTGTAAATAGTATACTAAACTTATATTTATGCTTTGTCAGCCTCTGCTATAATATAGCCTCTTTGTTTTAACAAACAACTAAGTTCTACAGATCAATTTACCAACAAGTTATAGTTTTCCTAGAAAACTCTCAATTTCATCTGCTTTTTTACTATAATTGTATGACTTTTTAAATAAACATATACTGTATATTAAAGAACCACAACAAAACATCAAATTATTCGCACTGCCTCATAATATATTATATATATATTTAATATATAATATATTAATATATTCAAATCACTTTGCTAAACAATATGCAGCGATTTAATTTCTCCTTCCCCCAAGCAATTTCAACTTTACACCTTATGTTAAGACAGTAATACCAGTTTAAACGTAAATAGGTATTTTTCAAACGCATAACGGCCTTGACTTCATATTAATATTGAGGCAAAACACGTGTACGGTATGCTAAACTTCTATTTATAGTATTTTATACGTACTTTCTCGTTTCTTGTTCGTTTCAAACGATACCATAGACATCCCCGTTGTCCTCTAGGCTACAAAGTACATAAGCTTTACCATAAGCATTTGCTTCAGCTCACTAAATATCCCAGTTTCAATAGATGTGTTCAAATATCACTCCTTCGGCGCCATCTTGAAATTTGGACCATTGGCTTTTAAATTTGTTGCCATGAGATCTGTGTTCTGATTGGTCAATGTTTGAGCCAATCGTGGTTTCTAAATCAGAGCCATTTCTTGGGATTTTTAGAATTGTAAAAAAAATTCTATGAAATATAGAACTAAAACGGATAACTCAAAGTGACATTGGATTATTTAGTTATAGCAATCTGGGCACTTACCCAAAATAACTTGTAGTGATAGAAATACTAGTGAGAGTACAAGTATCATTCAGAGTACTTCATCAGCGTATTAAATATAAAAGTAGTAGGCAGTGTGCAGATGGTGAACAGTCGGGATTTTAGAGAGCTAAATGCTGACGTTTTAAGCCAAAGTTCTTCATCAGAGTAATATAACAAGTAGAGTACTGTGTAGACAGTGTGTTACGATGTATAGAAAATCTTAAAGATGGTGAATTGTCGGGATTTTAGAGAGCTAAATTCTGACGTTTCAAGCCAAAGTTCTTCATTAGAGTAATATAACAAGTAGAGTACTGTGTAAGTAGTGTGTTATGATGTATAGAAAATCTTAATTAAAGGTGGTAAACTGTCGAGGTTTTAAAGAACGAAATGGCTGAATTTAAAACCCTTTAAAACCCCTAATTAAATTAATGCATAAACGAATAATCAGTGGATAGTAGTATTCTTTTCTCTCAGATTTCTCGGCACTTTACCACCTTTAAGATTTTCTAAATATGAATTAGTGTTTCAAAGAATTAAATTTTCAATTCAGTTACCGAGGTTCACCTGAGGCAAGTGAAGCTACATCAGGAGCTTGGAAGTCTCATCAGAGTTACTTTGGTATTCGGTTTCCTGGAATTAAACCACATGCTCGTAGTGTTTTAAGTGTCAAATCAGCTCCTCCAAAGCTTGGGTATTCACAGATAAAACATCAAATGTTGCGAAGACATATGCAGAGAAAGGAGAAGGAGGAGAGAGATTCTCATGAAGTTGATAACGGAGACACAAAAGAGCATGAAGACGGGTAAGATAAACTCGAAATTTTGAGGTGAGGACTTGCTGAATTATAAAACCAAATTTTTATTAATTTGTTTTTTAGTGAGATTGTGGATTTGCTATCGATCAAGCCTCGTGATTGCTACTCAAAACATTTAACTTTGGTAAGAGTTATACCTCCCTCCTTCCCTCCCTCCTCTTTGTTTCTTCCCTCCATCCTTCCCTCCTTCGTTTCTTCCTTCCTCTCCCCACTCCCTCCCGTGCTTCCTTCCTTCCTTCCTTCTTTCCCTCCTTCCATCCTCCGGTTCCTTCCTTCCTTCCCTCTTTCCTCCCTCCCTCCCTCCCTTCCTCCCGAAATATAATGACTCCTTCATTTTGTCCATTTTCTATTTTGTTACCAGCATCAAATGGAAAATAAAGAAACACAAATTGTTCTAAATTGGTTCGAACACAAATGGAACGGTAAACTATTTTTTTCATAGGAATCACAGTAATGGTATAAAATCCTTTTTGCCCGTGATGTTAATATTCAAAAATACTAAAATCAAAACCCCTTTTTATTCCTTTTAGACTGGAAAAAGAATGAGTTTCTTCACATTTTTCTAAAAACTTTGGAGCCGAGTGAATGGTTTTACATTTCAGGATTAATAGCGGTAATATATATTCACTATGTGCTAGAGGTTTTTGATGAAGAAAATTTGGAGTGCCAAACCAAGACGCACGATAATTTCCTTTTTGATGTTATACCTAAAATGTTTTCTTTTTTCATTAACTACAAACATGATTCTCGTTATAGGTTAGGCAATACCGAAACTTCATCGCGTTGCTGCCGAGAAAATTATCTCGCGTGGTATTCTCGTTTTTAGACGTTAGAGAATTGGCCTTAGTTAGCCAGGTAAGGACACGTCGTTATACAGGGCTTGATTGAGGTTGATGGATGGATGGATGGATAAATGAATAGATGGATGAATGGATGGTTGGTTCGTTAGCTGGTTGGATGAATGGATATATGGATGGATGGATAAATGAAAATGGATGAATGGTTGGTTCGTTGGTTAGCTGGATGAATGGATGGAAGGGGTAACTGAATAAGTAGATGGATGGCTGGTTCGTTGGCTGGAATGAATGTATGAATGGATGGAGTGAATAATTTATTCATCTATCGTGTTGCATATTAAAGGTCCCAATGAGTTTTGTACATCATGGGTAATTGAATCTCTTATATGGTTACTATAGGTATGTCGTGCATGGAATAGCGTTGCAAATGACGAACATTTGTGGAAACAAAAATCTAGTGAAATATATATTGGTAAATATGGTGTTATTTTGTGAGTTTTCTGAAATAGTATTATTGGTTTGCAGAGAAATTATGCCTAACTAACGAAGAGTCCAAATGCATCAGAAGCGTATACATAGCATTCAATAAGGACGATAAATGTAAAATTTCTTTACGTTGAAGATGTACACAAGTTATTAAAACAATTAGTTGTAATTTTTATACATTAAGAAATTAAATACTTAGAAAATATTTAGAAAGCACCATTAATTATAAATATTTAAAAATTATAGAATAGTGTGAATCGATACAGACAGACGAATAGAAACTAGAAAGACAAGATTATAGAATTTGACTTTTGTGATTTTTTTTCTACTGTAACAAACTGCTTAAATGGTTATAACTATCCAATTTTAGGAGTACCATTAAACAGAGTAAAGCATTGGAAAACTGTTTACAAAGAGAGTCTGGAATTGAAAAGAAACTGGTACCTAGGTCACTGTACGTTAATGGAGATATCCGGCCACACAAAGCGGTACGTTTGAATTTAAATATACTACTCGATCAAATCACTCAACAATGAAATTACGAACTAAAATGGGGCTTTTTCTCTCTTTATTTACAGAGTGTTCTCAGTATCTGCTTTTGAAAATCTTATAGCAAGTGGAAGCTACGATAAGACGATAAAGTATGTTGACAAATACATATTAGAATTAAATAAAACATTAAACGCTATACATAACTATGTACTCACGTAATTTGAACACGCAAACAGTTGACTAGAGGCACGTTTGACGTCATTGAACACGCAAAAAGTCGAGAAGGGTCACGACATTTGAAGACATTATAATGGTACATACATTTTTTCAGAGTTTGGGATGCCAAATCAGGAAATCTACTCCAAACGTTGGAAGGACATACGGTTAGTAGTTTAATGTGTGGTTTTATATGAACATTTAAATAAACAAACAAGACTTTTTATACGTGTTCTTCGCTTTATCTGAATGCAGAAAGGAGTCTGGAGCTTATGCTTTCTTTCAAAGACCATTTTAATCAGCGGATCACACGACACATCTATCAGGGTAGGTTTGGTCAACTCTACTTTTTGCTGTTTAATTTAATTTAATTTAATTTAAGATTGTTAGATTCTTAAAAACATTATAAATAATTTCCCTTTGTCTATATTAAATAGGTTTGGAATTTACGAACAAGTAGTTGTGCAAAGTAAGATTCTATTTTCATAGTTACCTCCTTTATTAATATTTCCATTGATACTTGGAACTTGTGTATCACTTCATTTGTGAACTTTGGACTTTAGATTTTGCCATTTTGGACTTTGGACTTTGGACGGACGGACTGACTGACTGACTGACTGACTGACTGACTGACTGACCGACCGACTGACTGACTGACTGACTAACTGACTGACTGACTGACTGACTGACTGACTGACTGACTGACTGACTGACTGACTGACTGACTGACTGACTGACTGACTGACTGACTGACTGACTGACCCACTGACTGACTGACTGACTGACCGACCGACCGACCGACTGACTGACTGACTGACTGACCCACTGACTGACTGACTGACCGACCGACCGACCGACTGACTGACTGACTGACTGACTGACTACCTGCCTCATTCATTTACCATGCTGTCTTTTAGGATCTTAATGAGTCATACAGGACCAGTATGGGCAATGGAAAGAAAAGGAGATATCCTCTTAACTGGATCAGGCGACAAAACAGTAAGTAGTTCTACTATACAAGGCATAAAGTTTTCAATAAGTATTTTTACATGTATATTCACTCTCTTTTTTCTCTTTCTTCCAAGGCTAAAGTATGGAATATAAGACAGTGTGGACTAGTCCATACACTAAGTGGTCACAGTTCATCCGTATTTTGCGTTGATATAGATAGCTTAAACAATCGAGCCTTTACTGGTTCTGCAGATCATGTAAGTTTGTTAAATTTCTGAACCAACCTTTATTTATTTCACCTTTTCCTTCCCCAACGTTGCCATCTGGGACCCTTCTTATTTTACTCTGTCTAACGTCAGACGATTCGATCTACTTGTGATGATGAGAGTAAGGGTTAACTTGTTTATTTGAACTTGCTAACGAATTAATTATATTTTTTGCAGACTGTTCGAATTTGGAATTTGGAAAGTGGGAAATGTTTAAAATATTTTAGTGTTGGGCCGACAACAGGCACAGCAACTGCAGTCACTAGTTTAAGTTACGATCAGGTATAAGCAATATAGTAATGCTTGTCCATTTATATACGAAATAACATCAGCAATTGAACTGAAGTTTGTTTTAAGAGATCTTTAAGTGGTAACATGTCTGAATTAAGAATGTCTTTTCTTCTTTTGCGTTTCCCTTTTTCAGGGTTTTGTGGCAACTGCTTCTGGAAATTGTATTTCTTTGTGGAAACTTGAAAGCAAAGAACGTATCAAAGAACTCTTGGGTCATGACGATAGGTATACCATGCATTAAGACAAGTACGCAACGTAACGCAACGCAACGCAACACAACACACTACACAATACAATACAATAAACACACCACAACGCAGCACAACAGTGCTCAACTATCACTCAAACAGCTTACCATTGCTGTTACATTTAGAGTGGAAGCTGTGAAACTAAAGTTACAAATGGTTCGTGGAAAAATTGAGTCTGGTTTGATTTACAGTGCAGGAAAAGATGGTGTAATCAAATACTGGGATTTTCATGAGTAAGTTATTTTTATTATTTATCATTATATATACTTGTATATAACATGTAAAATACAGTCTATGACCATTTGGACTACAGTATATTATATTTACTGCTTTAAATATAATTGAATTATGTCTTTTTAGAGGTACATGTGTAAAATCTCTTCATGGACATAAAGCCAGCGTCAATTCTCTGTTTGTGGATGATACTAAAATCGTGTCTGCTTCCGAAGACAATAAAGTTCGAATATGGAATTTCTTGCCAAGCACAACGCAGCAGCGAAAAGCGGAGAAAACGAAAAAGAACTTAAAAAATACCAAGAATTACAGACCATAGAAAAGTCTCTAAATTTTATTTCCACTGTCAATTCGCCTTGCATTTATTTGTAAGAATAATTTGTTAGTAAGTTATATTTCCTTGTAAAAACTCGTTATTTAATGTCATGCAAGCACTAGTCTTTTTAAAAATTAAATAATTATCTTTGCCTAAACGTTTCATAATTATTTTCTCTTTAAAAGAATTAAAAAGATTTAATCATAAATTAGCTTAAGTCTTTGTAAATTTATAATCGTAAATTAGCTTCAATTTTTGTAAATGGTTAGTGAGTTTTTCGAAATGTATTAGCAGACTTTGTAATTGTTAAACTATACGTACACATCATTGTTCATGTTAGTAATTATTAAAATAAATTAAAATATTGTTCACCAACAAACCTTTGACTATATATGATGTATGTTAACCATTTCACACATGGCTTTCCGAGACGTCCCCCCTTGACGAGTAAAATCTTTTGGTGTTAGACAGAGTAAAAAGATAAAGTTGTTCCACACCAACATTGCGCATGAAAGGGTTAAAGCGATATTAACGACCATTAATGAAGCTTTTTTGTTTAATTCTCTGTTTGCCTGATTGGTATAAAAACTGGTAACAAAAATGGTTTTACAACCCACCGCCGTTTGGAAGATGGTGCTGGATTATTATCCACTTTCGTTTTGCAATCTTTAGCTGTAAAAATGAAAGAAGTTGAAAAAAAGGCTGATAAACGCACAAATTGATATCATTTTAGAAGACATGCAGTTTCTTGGACTTACCTTCCTTCCATGGAAACAAACATTTCTTAAAATCAGGACATGGTGGTACCTTCATATTCCATCTATTGTCAGTTTTCTCGTCAGGTTTTTTCTTGTCTGGATCACAAACATAAGGCATTCCTGTTTCGGTATCAAATGCGTGAACATATGGAAGCATGTTTAGCACACCAAGTGCAGCTCCTGAAAGACCAACCCCGTATCCTGTATTAAAATCTGTACCAGCATACAGCTGACCACGGATGGCTTCTTCTTTACTAGAAACTGGATAAGAAAAATTTGATTTGAAGATATCCATTTTTAAAAAAATAGAAAGGAAAATTTATGTACTTTTATTCGAATTACTTCCTCGAACCTTTGATAATTTCAATTTAAGAATCAATATGCATAGTTATAGTTCTCATCGGTATTAAGTACCATTTTGTAGAACAAAACTTGAGCGTTCCTGTATTCTAGAGTTCAGAAGTTTTAACTCCTTCATGCACGATTCTCCGAGTCGTCGCCATTGATGAGTAAAATCGTCTGGCGTTAGCCAGATAAAAAGATAAAGTTGTTCCACAATAACAAAGCCCATGAAAAGGTTACCGACTAAAGACAGTTAATACATGCCGCAAGAATTAACAAAACTTAACAAATTACAACCTGAAATACAATACTAATGTACAAAATACAGCTGTTGCATTATCAGGTCTAATATCCTTTGACAACAACACACTATTCAAAACTGACAGTATCAGACATTAGCAGTATTTTAGTTTTTAGATACTGCATAAGTGCCTAGAAAATGAAAATCTATAAGTTACAACAATAATAATAACTACATTCATAAATTATGTCAACTTACTTTTTCTGATTACATCGTTTCTTTTATGGGATGGTTTTGTGGAAGCAAAAACCTTTTTAAACTTGTTAACGTTTTTTGATCCAACTATATATGCAAAAAAATACAGAAATGTTTAGTCATAAAAATAATAAATACGAAAATGAATTGTCTGTTCAGTTATAGGTGCAAATAATCTAAAACGAGTTTTATTTACTAAAGCAAAGCAGAGACTTGAATCCGCTTAGATACGGACATATATATGTGTATGTATTTAAGTAATTTTACAGTTATGAGCATTAGGTTTGAACTTATAAACATTAGTATAGGTACTATTAAGCATAGTTATAAGTAATATTTCATACTTCTTTTTATACCTGTTTACGTAGAGATGCTTCATTAAATCGTTATTATTATTATTATTATTATTATTATTATTATTATTATTATTATTATTATTATAATAGACGTCACAACGTGATAAAACATATCATTTGTTATATAATAACTATAAAATAAAACATCAATATGGCTAACATCATGAGAACTGAAGCGTATACTGTACATTACTTAGAAGTGTCCGTTGTAAAGCTATATACTAGTTTAGTCTAGTTAGAATGTTCATAGGTATACAATATCGTTTTATATATTGTAGACAGTACAAAGTTTAGTAGCTTACCATGTTTAGATGGTCTTGCTTTAACGGTGCAGAGAGTTAGAACGAATAGGGCAATGGTGAGAGGTGACATGTTTTTTTACATGGTTACTCATGTGTTAACAGTACCTGTGCTATTTCGAAATTGAACAAGAGCCTTATACTATAAAATTACGGGACTACGGAAGTTGACATGCGTGTGGCGTGATGCGAGTTTTATAGCAATTTGTTGTCACAAAATCAGGGCGGACATCAATATGAAACTGAGTCAGAATACAATGAAATGAGGAAGTTAATTATTTTTAACTTATAAAAAATACAGAACTACACAAGGCGTTTTACTAAATTAAATATAATATCTATAAATCTTTTAACTAAGGTTGTTGTAGGAACCTGTTTTTCCTAAAATGTTTTAACGCTTCCTTCCATTTTACTCCTAAAATTGTTCTCTTTCGAAGAGCTATATAGAGAGAAAAGAAAAGTATAGAAAAGACTTAAACTGACAACAATACAATACAACACAATACAACACAACACAAAACACAACACAATACAATATACGATACACACAATACAATATACAATACAATACAACACAACACAACACAATACATAACGAATATATAATATATAAATTTAAAACTTTACTCTTAAGCCACCGGTGTTCTTGAGTTCCGTTAGGAAATGGACATGGTTGTAGTTTAATAGGAATCTTGTCACCATCTCCGCGTTTGTAAAGTGTTCTTATCTTTCTATTTATCTTCATTGGCAACTCGTAGAGGAATCGTCCTGGGGTAGTTTCTATGTAGTTTTTCTTCTTCGGTTTAGCTTCAGAATCACATGGGAAAGGAAGATTATTAACAGGATCGTATAACATGCTGTTTTTGCCGATAATGTCGAGCTCTACACGCAAGAAAACATAATAAAATAACTTTACAAAACACTTTAGGCCGATTGGAGAAACGCCGCCCAACCATTGTTTACAATAATCAGTGTTTAACGAGTTTTAAAATATAAATATGAGTGTCCTACGAGTGCCTTGCAAAAAGGCTGGCTATGTCGGTTAATCAACAAATTAGTGTTAATATAATATCATTACCTTGGCATTTTACCAAAACATAAACCAATATTAAATCTACAAGGATATAAAACAGCATTTTTTCCGTTTATTTCATCAAAGAATAAGATCAGAGCTTGTGTGTTTATTCTAACATGTTTTAGCAGGTAGTGTAAACTCAATCAGTACGTTACGGTTCATAGATTTTAGATCTATTATTTATCTGTAGAAACTGAGTTTTTTGAAAGACACTTAACTAACACTCGATCATGGAATACATTGCAATGTTAAAGACTTGGTTATGCTTGTTTGTTTTATTACGTTGGTTTTCCAGTACTCGGTCTGATGTTGCAAATGGTAAGTATATTAATATAGTAACTCTTAAGTACGCGTACATTGATAATTATAGAATTTCTTATATATTTCTTAACTCTCATATCGATTTAAAAGGTTTGTTGATATTATTCAAATATAATATTCATCTTGGTAATTTTGTCAATTATTTACTTATGCTCTTTCCACCAAGTAAGAGTCTTCACGCTTCACTCCCTAAACTCACATTTCCAGCTGCATGTTAACGTTGTTTTCAAGTGTGCCATGCTATCTTAAATCAACTCTATATAATTTTTCGTAACTTTAAACATCCTCAGGCATTTGATAATCCAAGAATGGGGAACTATATCATATCATATCATATATCATATCATATATCATATCATATCATACCATCATCACCATCATCATCATCATCATCATCATATTATCATCATTATTATTATTAATTTCCAGACGAGGATTCCTTAAATATGCCACCTTACAAGGTAGCTCGCGCAGGCCACTATCCAATGGTATATGATCGACTGACAGGAGTCCCATGGCCTTGTGATCCGTTTGGAGATTCCCCCAAAGATAAAGATGCTGAAAAAGACCCATCATTTATCAAGTTATCAAAATGCCCAGAAGAACCAAAAATAAAGAAAACAAAAAAGATTAAAAGACACATAAGACAACATTTGTTAATATGGAAACACTGGAAGAATTTGTTGTAAATTTATGAAATAAGAAATTCATCATGATCATATATAGATAGGCTTTATTTATGTGTCAAGCGGGTAGGAACTGTTTCAAATGGAACTGTTGTTCTGTTTTCTTCCCCTGTCGCAACACTTTATTCATTTATCTTGTTATTTAAATAATTAACTTGATTTTTCTTTTTGTCGCGTTTATTGTAAATTATTGTGTATTGTATTATTTACATTGTGACAAATTCAATAAATCCAAATTCAAATTATGCATGCTAATTGCTACACAAAAAATAGCTAAAGTTATTATAATAATTAAATTGTATTAATTGGCATATAACTTTAATAGAAATCACAACAATTTTGAAAAACTAAATAAAATAAAATAAGTTAAAGTTATAATTAAATTAATATATGTCACAAATGGGTAAAGCAAACGAGTGAGATAACATTGATCACAAAATATAGATTTTATATTTTAATAAATGTATTGTAATGTTTTGTTTTGTATACGCGATTAATTAATTGGATAAATATAAGAGTCTTCTGCCCAACAAAACTATAACAGTAATGTGTTAAAAATGAAAAATAAAAATAAACAAATGTGAGATAATTAATTTTATTAAGTTGACGTCATCGTGTTTATCTGATGAATCAAATCATACAGTAGATATAGTCTCTTCAACCAATTTATTGTTTTACTCTTAGACCGTTCCTCCCAGGAATCGTTTGCAGGTATTAGTGGCAAAAACTTCAATAAAACACATTTATTATAACATTTAACACTTATTATAACACAATTATTATATTATATTGTTTTCAAAAACTCATCAATAATTCATGAGGAAAACTCAAAAGAAATTAAAGTTTAATCAGTGTCTTTATATGTGATAAAGATACCTCCTGATTTACATAAACTTTAGTTTTGATCTTCTCGGTTTAGACAAGGTTATTTTTCAAACTTACTACGCCAATGAACTTACCAAGTGGTTCGTTTTTGAAGCCGTTCAATAAACTCGCAGTTCGTGTTTTATCAGATATAAAAACACTCGGCTTCACCTCGTGTCTTTATATCTGATAAAACACTCCTGCTCGTTTATTAAACAGACATAATAATAAATTAGCATATTTTAACGATCAAGTTAAACGTCTATAACCCAAACTTGTTTACATGCAACATCTTTTTTAAAAATTGTCAGATGTAAGGTTCGATGTTAAAACTTGGCCTTACATTATATATTATTATCATTAAAAAGAACAGTTCGCTTTAGAACTAGATATTATGTGCAGAATTACACTATATATAAACCATTACACATTTACTCAATGTACATTTAAACTTAGCAATGCATGGTTAATGTTTTTTATGATCTTTAAGTTAATATAACTGTGGATTGGTATTTTACTTTGTAAAGTGTTATTTTTTTTATCATAAAAGTTTAAGCATTGCTAATAAAAGTACTGACGTTTTAGTGACTAGAGATTTCTTTACAAATACTTTAATTTGTCGTTATTAGTATTACAGTTATGTTAGGTTAGCATCTTTACGGGTTGTTTAATGGAATTGTTTTTCATTCTTCTATTTCTGGAAATCTAAAAGAATGAAATAAATGATTACTAAGTCATTTTCAATAAATTAAAATTTTATTGAACTCGTTTAGATAGTTTAAATAGTATTACGATTTTATGTAAAACTCTAAATATAATAAATTAAATGTTATAATTTAAATTAATCAATTTAAAATATTTGTTCTATCCTTAGATTATATTTTGACGTGATTAAGTTACTTGAAGCTGTTACGGTATTAGGAGAAACTAATAATTACTTTGTTGAAGGGCTTCGCATAAAACGTCAATATTTCGTTATCAAAATAAATCCCGCAGCTTACCACCTTTTCACTTTGCTTTATCTAAAATACTCTCACCAATAGACGATAATTTAAATTGTTTTTATACAAGTACAACCAGTAATAGGCCGTTATGACATCGTTTTAAAGTAAAAAAATTTCTTTAAATTTCGTAATTGAAAACAATAAAGGTCAATTTGTATGCATAAAAAATAACTTTCTGTGACCATTTTCAACTGAATTAATAGGTGTAGTTTTCGCTGCTACAAGGGATGGACTTTGGACTTCAATAGCATCAATAACCGCTGATCACTTACTTGAGACTTATTGGGCTCATCGACCTGAGTTATTAATATAGGTCTGACCTCCGAGAGTACAACTTCCCATACTAAGAAAACAATTAATAATAAATTAAAAAATAAATGTTCAAACATTTGTCTTAACATTTGTTTTTTTAATACAAATTTTAATATTCCATAAATTTACCAATTTCTTTTTTTTTTGCTATATTCTACGAGAAAGAGCTTCCAAAATTTACAATAAGAATTTTCGTTTTGTATTCTTTTTTTATAAAGATCCATAACATAGGTTAAATTTTGTTCTTTCGTCCTTATCTATAAACTAAATCACTAGGATTTATCCTAGCTAAGTTGTTTTTTTTCAACCGGGTTTATTTTCCCTCATATACTTTTCATATTTTATCAGTGTGTTGTTTTTTTTTACTTTTAAACAACAAAATATTTCAACAATTCCTTGAGAAACGCACTAATGTAAATGTGTATAATTTTTGTTTCAAAAACACTTTCCTATCCGCATAGGTACTTAAGTATATTTTATTTTGGCTAACGCTAAAATTCTATTTTTCTGTTTTAGACTTGAAAAAAGGATTTAGTTGTTTCTATTTTTTAAATAAATATTTAAAAAACATGTTTGAAGTTGTACTTATTTTGGCTTTCATCGAAACAGTTAAAGAAAGAAGGGATAAAATTTTGTAAATATTTATACCATCCGGAGAAAGGCCATCCAAATCCAATATTGCTGTGAAGTCCAAAAGGCCATCCCATAAAAGGTTCAGCAGCAAAACTGTTGCCCATATTAGGACTGTAAGCGTCAACACAGCGCTTGTGAGAACTAGTCTTAGTCTTCTTTATTTTGCCGCGCTTTCCTGTTGCACAAGGAGGAAGCGAAGGTCTAGATAATGGTAGATTTAGGAAATAAAGAATTGCGCTCGATTTATATGCAAGACCTAAATAATGTTGAACAACAATTACTAACGGTAGAAGATCTTTGTAGCCGAGTACACGTAGTAAGATCATTCGACAGAGAGAAACGGTTCTCTCTGACGAAGGGCCTTTGCTCGAAACGTTACAAAAAACGTTCAATATTTTCGGCAGTACTCAAACCTTACTATATTTTGAATTGTATTTCAACACTGCCTATATGCAGCACACTACTTTTATCACACGCAGTAAGTACATTTGCAAGCTTGGTATAACACATTACATAGTCAAATTAAATATGGCGAATCTTGCACAAAAGTTCAAATTCAATATTATTTACTAAAGTATTGTAGTTCCACCTTACCTCAATCCAGGCCCCCAACCAAAGCTTGGACCATAACCAAACGGCCAACCAATGGCTAAACCAATTGGATGAGGTGAGGTTGGAACATCTTCGCGCTTAGATGGTACGGGGATTGGGGCACAGCCGCATCCCAGAGGTCCACACTTACATATTCTAGCCCTTTTTGTATCTTGATGTCCTTTGTTTTCCTTCTTTGTACTCGCGTGTCCCTTTTTGTCCTTCTTACTTCTTGTGCTGCCTTTTACGGTGTTTGGTGCTGGATTACAAATACAGCCAAATGGTCCACAGTTACACGCTGAAAGAGATAGAAAAAAGGTTTATTCAAATACAGACACGAAATCAATAGCAGTTTTAAATGTCATGTTCTTAAAACTTTGCATAGGGCCGCATCAACCACTTCATGCATGAATTTCGGAGACGTCTGCTTTTGACAAGCAAAATCCACTAATCTCGGAAAATCTTCTGGCAGCGTAAAAAGGTAAAGTTGTCCCACAACAACAATGTGAGTGAAAGGGTTAATGCAAAATAATTCTGAATATTTCCAATGCTTTAAATTTATTTTGTTATGCTCTCTGATAAAGTCTCGGGTGGCCGAAACGGAAGTTTACATAAAAAAAAAATCACGAAATCACTTCCTCGACCGCAAGAAAAATTTTGAATCAACGTTAGGATTCATTTGTATTTAACTTTTTCCTGTCCGAATCGGTCTTTAGTATTTCCTATTCTGGCTAACGCCAGACGATTTTATTCACCTCTGGGGTAGCCCTCGGACAGGAATCAGTTATAAACTATCCCTCTAACTCTTTCCTGTCTGAATCGGTCTTTCGTATTTTATTCTGGCTAACGTCAGACGATTTTATTCACCTCTGGGGAAGCCCTCGGACAGGAATGAGTTAAAACTAAACCAATTCTTCTTTTCAAATTTAGTTTTTGTGAGTTCCGATCCTAATCAAACGACTCAGCCCGAGGTTAATCTGATCAACTCGCCTCACGTAATCAGCGCCTTAGTTTGGTAAACCAATGTTAATAGTAGTATATTTACCACTGTGCGGTGACAAGGGATGTTGGAAAGCAGTCCTATCAATAACGTAGCCGTGATCAGTCATTTTCCATTTCGAGCCCAAGGGATAACCGCTTGGGAAGCCAGGAATATTAGTTCCCACAAATCCATACGGTCCAATCCCAGGTACACCTAAGATAACAAAACTAGCCTTTAACCTATTACTGCCTAGGATGTCTGAGGGTTCGTCCTTTGACAAGTAAAATCATCTAGCGTTAGACAGAGTAAAACAATAAAGGGGCCGTTTTTTACCACCTCAGGCAGGAATGGGTTAATCACTTGTTAACTCATTGCTGTCTAGGATGTCTGAGAGTTCTCTCTTTGATGAGTAAAATCATCAGGTGTTAGACAGAGTAAAACAATAAAGGGATCATTTTTGGCCAGCTCAGGCAGGAATGGGTTAATCACTTGTTAACTCATGAGGGTTCTCTCTTTGATGAGTAAAATCATCTAGCGTTAGACAGAGTAAAACAATAAAGGGGCCGTTTTTGACCAGCTCAGGCAGGAATGGGTTAATTACTTGTTAATCCTATTGCTGGCTAGGATGTCTTCTGAGGGTTCTCCCTTTGACATTTTTTCATAACAAACATATTATTTTCCCTTGTCGGTCGGTTACTATCACATTAGTAAATTTGAAGAATCGACTTGAGTTGCTAAAGTAATTAAATTCGTGAGTAACTTACGTTATAAATAAATGGTTTAAACCTAGGAGTATCGGTAGATGTTTGTTGAAGTTAATCATCTGAGTTGGGGTAGTCTTGAGAAAGACTGTTAGTGATAGTGACTGACGTTATAAAGTAAATGGTTTAAACCTAGGAGTATCGGTAGATGTTTGTTGAAGTTAATCATCTGAGTTGGGGTAGTCTTGAGAAAGACTGTTAGTGATAGTGACTGACGTTATAAAGTAAATAGTTTGAACTTAGGAGTATCAGTAGATGTTTATTGAAGTTGATCATCTAGGTTAGTGTAGTCTTGAGAAAGACTGTGTTAGTGGTAGTGGCTGACGTTATAAAGTAAATGGTTTGAACCTAGGAGTATCAGTAGATGTTTGTTGAAGTTAATCATCTAGATTAGTGTAGTCTTGAGAAAGACTGTTGGTGGTAGTGGCTGACGTTATAAAGTAAATGGTTTGAACTTAGGAGTATCAGTAGATGTTTATTGAAGTTGATCATCTAGGTTAGTGTAGTCTTGAGAAAGACTGTGTTAGTGGTAGTGACTGACGTTATAAAGTAAATGGTTTGAACCTAGGAGTATCAGTAGATGTTTGTTGAAGTTAATCATCTAGGTTAGTGTAGTCTTGAGAAAGACTGTTAGTGATAGTGGCTGAAGTTATAAAGTAAATGGTTTGAACCTAGGAGTATCAGTAGATGTTTGTTGAAGTTAATCATCTAGGTTAGTGTAGTCTTGAGAAAGACTGTTAGTGATAGTGACTGGCGTTATAAAGTAAATGGTTTAAACCTAGGAGTATCAGTAGGTGTTTGTTGAAGTTGATCATCTAGGTTAGGGTAGTCTTGAGAAAGACTGTTAGTGATAGTGACTGACGTTATAAAGTAAATGGTTTAAACCTAGGAGTATCAGTAGATGTTTGTTGAAGTTAATCATCTAGGTTAGTGTAGTCTTGAGAAAGACTGTTAGTGATAGTGACTGAAGTTATAAAGTAAATGGTTTGAACTTAGGAGTATCAGTAGATGTTTGTTGAAGTTAATCATCTAGGTTAGTGTAGTCTTGAGAAAGACTGTTGGTGATAGTGACTGAAGTTATAAAGTAAATGGTTTGAACCTAGGAGTATCAGTAGATGTTTGTTGAAGTTGATCATCTAGGTTAGTGTAGTCTTGGCGAATTGCATTATTTAGTAATGATCCCTCTTACCTCTTCCGTATCCTCCGTATCCTCCGTATCCCCCGTACCCTCCATATCCTGCCATAGGATTTAAGCCAATGAGATGTTTGGGGTTGGCGTGTATCTTGCTTCTTAACTCAGCATCATCAAGTCTTTCGTCGATATCATCGATCAAGGTCGCATCAAGCGGATGTCTTCGTAACGCTTTCAGGCTTGACTCCCCAATTATACCTGTATTAAAAGAATAAAAAATAAGTAATTTGCACGTGCGTTAATCCGTCAACTCTTATATTCGCTGTCAAATTTTTATGGCGAACGGCTTAGCTTTCGAATCAGCCTTCCCCCAAGTAATAAGGCCCTTAAAGAATTATAACCATACCTGGTCCAGCATCCTCGTCTTCATTATCAGCTTTATCATCATCACTACCATCATCATTATCATCATCATCTTTATCGTCATCTTCATCATCTTCATCATCATCATCTTCATGAATCTTGGCAGGCGCTCCTGATTCGCTATTTTTTAAAGAAGCATCTTGACTGTTCGGAACAGCTTGTGCACCATCGTTGTTGTCGTTAACAGTTGTGGCCGGGGCCGAAGTCGCTGGGACCGGGTCTACGGTAGCCGGAACTGGGTCTACGGTAGCTGGAGCCGGGGCGATGGCAGCCGGAACTGGGTCGGCGGAAACCGGAGCGGTTGTAGCCGGAGGAGGGGCGGCAACGACCGGAACTGGGTCGGGGGTAGCGGGAACCGGAGCGGTTACAGCCGGAGGAGGGGCGGCAGCGGCCGGAACTGGGTCGGGGGTAGCGGGAACCGGAGCGGTTGCAGCCGGAACAGGATCGGCGGCAGCCGGAACAGGGGCGACGGCAGCCGGAGCCGGGTCGGTTGCAGCCGGAATCGGAGCGGCGGCAGCCGGAACTGGAGCCGAACTGGGCGTAGAAGTAGATGGTGTACTACTGCCGCCCACGTCGCCATTGTTGTTTGTGGCATCGCTATTTTTGTTATTGTTAATCCCCTGTGACGTCGGCGCAGCAGATGATGGTGTAGTTTGGGAATTTTCTTCTGTGGACGGCGTTGGCATATTGTCAGCGGCGTTGTTACTGCTGTTATCGTCTCCCTCATTATTGGAGGCCTGGGAACCATCATCATCATCGTCATTTCCGTTGTTATTGGAAACCTGGGAGCCATCACTATCCTCACTTCCGTTATTAGAAGCCTGGGAACCATCACCATCCTCACTTCCGTTATTAGAGGCCTGGGAATCATCACCATTCTCATTTCCGTTATTAGAAGCTTGGGAACCATCACCATCCTCACTTCCGTTATTAGAGGCCTGGGAACCATCACCATTCTCATTTCCGTTATTAGGGGCCTGGGAACCATCACCATCCTCACTTCCGTTATTAGAGGCCTGGGAACCATCACCATTCTCATTTCCGTTATTAGGGGCCTGGGAACCATCACCATTCTCATTTCCGTTATTAGGGGCCTGGGAACCATCACCATTCTCACTTCCGTTATTAGAGGCCTGGGAACCATCACCATTCTCATTTCCGTTATTAGGGGCCTGGGAACCATCACCATTCTCATTTCCGTTGTTGCCAGCGCCCTGGAAATCCTGGTCTACTCCTTGGTTTCCATCAGCGTTATCATCATCGTCTTCATTGCTACCTGGAGGCGAGGCTAGACTACTCTCACTGTCACTATCAGTGTAGTCCTGGGGACTAGCTGGTTCCGTCGACGAATCAGGTGCTAACGTTGTCTCGCTTTCTTCCGCTGTTTGTCTCGCAGACTTCTCAGTTACCTCATCCTGATCGACAGGCTCATTAGGGGGGTCAAAGGTCGCTCCGTCTTCATCGTGATCGCTAGAAAAGTCATTTTCACCACCATCAGTTTCCGATGCATCATTTGAACCTAAACGATAAACGACTTGAGTTTTTTTACACACGAAACAAACATGTTAAAACTAACATAAGGTCCAACCAGAAAAAATGTAACCATTAGATTAGTGTAGTCTTAAAAAAACTGTAGGTGGTAGTGGCAACTGACGTTATAAAGTGAATAGTTTGAACCTAGAAGTATCAGTAGATGTTTGTTGAAGTTGATTATCTAGGTTAGTGTAGTCTTGAGAAAGACTGTTGGTGGTGACTAACATTATAAAGTAAATGGTTTGAACGCCAACCTAGGTGTATCAGTAGACGTTTGTTGAAGTTGATTATCTACAGTAGGTTAGTGTAGTCGTGAAAAAGACTACTCCAAAACAGTTGGTGGCGATGATTGACGTTATAAATATTTTAATATTTTAATTCAAACAGTAGATAGTATATATTTGTAATTTTCATTAGTATTTAGTTTAGATTTAATTAATTAATTATTTATTTATTTTCACGGCCCCATCAGCTTTTGCTGTATATCGTGATTAAATAGACGCTTAGGAGTATCAGTAGATGTTTGTTGACGTTGATCTTCTTGGTTGTGATTGACGTTATAAAGTGGTTTGAAACTAGGAGTATCAGTATATGTTAGTGAGAATTAGTGACGCTAGGGCCCCTGGGAAGTAGAGATTCTAGGGGGGTCCAGGGGCATGCCCCCCCGGAAAATGTTTGAATTTTGGGTCTCTGAAACGGCATTTCCTGCATTTTGAGGACGCTTTTCTCGTATTTTCGGTTGCGTAAATTTTTATTTTGGTCTCGCATTATTTAAAATCTATCATAATTATATTCAGCCTAGCTGACGCCCGGGCCCAGGCCCCAGTGGGCCCGGGTCTGGCTACGCCACTGTGTTTGTGGCAGTCCATCGTCTAGGTTAGTGTAGTCTTGAGAATTAAAGACTATTGGTGCTAGTGACTGACGTTATAAAGTAAAGTAAGTAAATGGTTTGAGCCTAAAAGTATCAGTAGAATCAACTGAGCAGATGCTTGTGAAATTTGCTCGTCTACGTCAGTGTAGTTCTGAGAAAGACTATTGGTGTTGGTGGACAACAAACACAGTCATTCACTCTCAGTCTTTCACAGTAACGTGAGGCCTGTCTATAGTACCCAAGATAGCCAGTAATTGTGTTTCAAAATGCTGCTAAACCAAAAACAATTTTTGCTATGGTCTTACCAGTTTCTTGATCTGGCACTGGTGAAGTCGCACCACTGTCATCTGGTGCAGCGGTAGTATCAGAAAAGCCTGAAACGTCTTTCATTTTGTCGCTTTCATTATCGTCATCTTCCAAACTTTTCTGTTTGTCAGTCAACTTTGCTGTGTTCATCTCAGGTTCATCAACTTTGAATATCGGCTTGGAGGCTGTTTCATCCTCCATGTTTGAATTATCAACAGCTTTATCGTCGTTTGCAATTGTCTTATCCAAGTCACCATCCTTATTTTTAATCTCTCCGTCATCATTCGTGTCATCATCGTCGTCTTTCGCCTGTTCGTCGTCGTCTTCATCGGTGTCCTCGTCGTCTGTTTCGTCCTTTTTTATACTATTGGTACTGGCAGCTTTTGTTTTTTCGTAGTCAAAAGCTCTGCTGTCATCTGAAAATAGAAATGCTTGTTAGTGAAATGCTTGTTAAGGGCACGGGTGGCGTCTGCTGTTAGCGCGCTGCCTCTCACCAATACTTAAGCCCGGTTAGACGGGGTTAGTACTTGGATGGGTGACCGTCTGGGAATAACCCCGTTCTCGAGCATGGACCATGTGAGTAGAGTTTAGTTGGTCTCTCCTGTGCTTCGAGGGTTTTTCGCCGGATTGGCTCCAGTTTTCCCCCCTCCGCAAAATCAACACCATCTGGGATAGGAGTGGCGCCCCCCCTGCCTTAGGGTAGTAGCCCAGAGGAGCCTTCTGGCTACCTCCGACTACGATCGACCAATAGTAGTAATATAGTATAGTAAATAGCACATTAGCTAATATGCTAGAGGATAAATAAAGTTCAAAAGTCAACTTCAATTTATTCACACTATTTCATCTTTCTCTATTTACAATATATAACATGGAAATTATTAAACAAACAAAAACAAATAAAATAATTTTGAAAAACGTGTACAGTGATCAAAAAAGCAAAAGCTTTCTAGTATAAGTAAACAGTTTTTAAAGTTTATTGTTATTATTATTATTATAATATGATTATTGCTCTCTCACCTGAGTTAAAGCCTAGATATGGAGTGAAGACCCAGGATTGTAAATCACCAGTTCTCTCTTTGATTTCGCTGTTAGTTGGAACAATTGATGATGATTTTTTAACGTCTGTAGATTTGCGAGGTAAAGGAACTCCGCTACAAACTGCGATTACAAAGAAAATCAAAACAACTGATAAAACTGGCTTCATTCTTGTTATATTATTCTCTCATTGAAAACAAAACTTTATTGAACTTTCTGGAAACCGTTGGACGTTAAATCAATCAAATATTATTATCACTAAACGAGATATTCGTTAAGAAATCCCAAAATCTTAACTTAACGTCCTTTGTCTAAATTTATTTCCCCTACCAGGTGGTAAATGATTACCCTAACAAACATTGGAAGAACTACAATAATATTTACAATATAATTACAGGTAGATTTATTCATGTGATCTCAACTGGCATTTCTTTGTTAAACACTTTATTTTTACATGCAGTCTACAAATTGAAATATACAAAACGTTAAAACATACCGTTCAACTCTATAACTCATTCACGTAGTCGTGTTAACATTTTATGCTGGCTAAACATGATGCTTTTATTTAGGTCAACGAACTGTTTTAATTGGACGAGCAAGCGTTTAACTCCTCCTGGGCGCCATCTGACTTTCAAGTCTATGTATTTTCCCTGGCTAACGCCACACGGAAAACCTACCGACGGAAGAGGATTAAACCTGTTTCGTCAATTCGTTTTTGTAGTGTATTTCATCATTTAATCTGTTGAACAACAGATACAGACCGTTATATTCTTGAAAAAAACAGAGCATTGTATTTGATTTTACTTTAAATACATGTGCATGAAATCTCGAATATCATAAAAAATTTAAAAAATTGTGTAAAAGATATTCAAACGACTTGATAAAATATGGTATTTAAATGTTTTATAATGGGTGCGGTATTGTGCAAGAAAATGAGAAATTACATTTATTTAGATTTTTTTTATTCTTTTTTTCTTACAGAAACTGATTGTTTTAATAAGAATTACTAGCGTAATGCCAATTGCAGTACGTTTTACTACCAAAAAAGGGGAAATATTGATTGATTCGTGGTTTCCACTCATTCAAAGAACCTTAAATGAAGGACTTTCAAATAAGAGCATGTGTAGAAATTGAAGTTTGTTTTATTATGCGGAACGTTTGGTGGGTTTAACTTCAACGTACCATTTTGACCAATAGTTAAAATCACCAACAAATAACAGACTTTGTTTAAAATCAGTTTTCTTTAGCATGCTTAAATTTCCAGCAGCACAACAGGAAGAAAATTCCAGGACCTCTACTGATTTTCCAAGCTTAAAATCTTTTTTCTAATCCAATGTTTATCCAGGACTGTGGGAACTTATTTATTCCACTAGTGTTTGATAGAGCCCTTCATAAATAAATAAAAATATAGAAAAAGTTAAATGTTATTCACAGGATAAAATAAATAAAGGTTTTCAATCAACTCTGACATCTCCAACTTCAAAATAAGTAAAAACGAATTCATTGAATTTTGGTGTAAAACCAAAAAGCTATACATATAAAGTTACTCTCTTGGTGCGGGATAAAAATGAGTACGCTTTTTTTCCAAGGAGAAAATTAATTATAAGGCGTTTGTTTTACAGCTGTATATAACGTTCACCGATTTTGAACACGAAGATGATTAAGTTAATTAAGAAAGTTTATTGATTGTAATTTGTGAATAACGTTTAACCTTTTGTATACTTTTATTTATTTCACTATTGTTTCTTTTCCTTGTTTAGCTTTAAATTTTTGTTCTTTCCTTTCCTTTTCGACTTTTTCCATTTCTTCACGGTTGGTACGAGATATTTTCCGTAATAATCGCCACGATGGGGTTGCTTGTTTTCTTTTACGAAATACCAAACGCCATTTTTGTGCCTCCAATTTCGCGAGGGGTCTGGTACCGTCATGACGCGTTTATACTTAGGCTTGGCATGAGTTTTAGTACCACTCTTATTGTCATGTGACTTGACTGGCATGACCGCTCTAAAGAGAATGAAAGAAATTTACCAAAGAAAATAGTTTCCGTCTTTCGGAGTCAAAGAAGGCTGAATTATGTTAATAAATTCTTATTAACCGAGAATGCGGTCATTACGGAGAAATAGGGACTTTAAGATCTACGACGTCAACCTCAACGATGACGTCCTCTCAACAAAATAATTATTTTTAAAAAACAAAGAGAATGAATAATTTTTAGACCCAAGAGTAATCTTAACACCGTCCTCGTTCTTTATACAACATCACTTAAAGAATTTTCACGTCTTCAGGACGACGTCAACGGCCAAAAGATGAGAACTGTTGCTTGAGATTGATTTCTATATGGACACTACAATCATTTTAGCGATACTGGGGCGTTTTGGAAGTCATTAAACTATACCTTCAAATATCAAATATAATAGTTAGTTAAACGTGACTTCTTTAAATTGTAAAACCTATCTTGCGTTTTAACCGCCGTCGTCGTCTTGACAGTACGGACCAAGCTCGTAGTTCGAACGTACATAAAAGACCGAGGCTTTTTGAAACAACATACCTTACATGCTCACTACTGCTCATTACTCACCAATAGTTAAGCCGGTTAGTCGGGGTTAGTACTTGGATGGGTGACCGTCTGGGAACAACCCCGTTCTCGAGCTTGGGACTCAACTGTGTCGTATGGCGGCTGCTTAAAGCGCCTTTGATATGCCTCGACACGGCCACATTGAAAATCCTTAGGAGTAATTTGATTGTAAAGATACACGTTTGATGTATTCTAATTAAAGACCTTTATGCTACGTACTAATAGTGTGACCTCGAGCATGTGACACTGATAGACTCATTATCGTTTTCAATGTTGTTGCTCTTGTTGTTATCGCTTTTGGAATCCTGAAACTCACTTATAGGTTACTGAATTCATAAAAAAATTTATGGTTTTCCTTCATTGTTCTTTTCTAATCAAAATGGATGGCAAAACCCGTAATCGATCAGTCGATTACGGTAAATAACTTTGGCCATATAATAAATATTATAAAGACATAAATAACATGTAAATTAAAGTACAATTTTTACGCGTGTAGGTCTCAAATATTACCTTCGAAAACCGTTGTAATTCATGTTATCCAACGACCAATCTTCATTTGTTGAATCTACATCATAACGTTGAGCTGGATAAATGTCTGTCTGATCTGAATACTGATTTGGACCAGATTCTTCAAAGCCGTTTGTTTGAGTAGTGTAGCCTCCTTGATCAAACTGAGAGTCTTCACCATTTGACTTCAGAAAGTTGTTGCTTTCGTGATTGGATAAATCAACAGAATTTTGCATGTTGTTTTGCATGTTGTTATTGTTACCATAAACGTTCCTAAAATTGCCAAAGTTATTGTTTTCTCCTGAAAATTGTTTTCGAAATGCTCCACACAAGTCTTCCAAACTTCGTTTGCGGCCGCCACTAAAAGCATCTTGAAAGGAAAACGGACGTTTCTTCAAACGTCTACCTACTCCTACTGGCCATCGTCCTCCTCCTCCTAGTCTCCAGCCTCCTCCTGATCCTCCTCCCATGCCTCCTCCTCCAGCCCCTCCCCCTGCTCCTCCTCCAGCCCCTCCCGCTCCTCCACCTGCAGCCCCTCCTCCGCCTGCCATGCCTCCTTCTCCTCCTGCAGCCCCTCCTCCACCTGCAGCCCCTCCTCCGCCTGCCATGCCTCCTCCTCCTCCACCTGCCCTGCCTCCTCCCCCTCCTCCTGCAGCCCCTCCTGCCATGCCTCCTCCTCCACCTGCCATGCTTCCTCCTCCTCCACCTGCCATGCTTCCTCCTCCTCCTCCGGCTGCCCCTCCTCCTGCAGCTCCTCCTCCTGCAGCTCCTCCTGCCATGCCTCCTCCTCCACCTGCCATGCCTCCTCCTCCTCCACCTGCCATGCTTCCTCCTCCGGCTGCCCCTCCTCCTGCAGCTCCTCCGGCTGCGCCTCCTCCCCCACCCCCTCCACCACCTCCTCCTCCATCATCGTCGTCAAAGAAATTACCAAACCAGTCGCAGCCCCAAGCGTTACATCCCTCTCCTAAAACAAACAAGGTATAATCAGGTTATAATAGCGCGACATATTCAGTTATTATTCAACATAAGTAATGTTAACCTCTATAGAGTTGAATAATACTAGGCTACCATTTGCGTTCAAGCGTTTAGCGAATAACTAGTTGTTTTCGAGTTTTGAAACAAACGTTGTCCAATGACAACTATACGTTTGACAGATCAAATCAATAACGAATAGGGCGTGTAACTTTCCGTTGTTATTGCTTCCGTTTCAAGTTTCAACGTTGTGTTGATAGTTTCTCACAGGCCACGGCAAACGTGGAATACAAAATAAATGCGTTGGGCAGGTCATATCGAAGTGAACTACCCTTATAAGACGATCTGCGTTCGCTGATTATTCCAATTCTCGCAATTAAGCCAAAGACAAGTTATGCCAAGCAAACGCTGCCGTGTGAAAAGAACGATGACAAGTATTGACAACGAAAAGTTACAATCCTAATCGTCATTGATTTGATCTGTCAAACGTAGTTTTCATTGGACAACGTTTGTTTCAAAACTCGAAAACAACTAGTTAGGAGCACGGGTGGCGTGTGCTGTTAGCGAGCTGCCTCTCACCAAAAAGTTAAGCCCGGTTAGACGGGGTTAGTACTTGGATGGGTGACCGCTTGGGAATGACCTCATTGTTGGGCTTGGGCTCATGTGAGTAGAGTTGTAGTTGATCTCTCCTGTGCTTCGAGGGTTTTTCGCCGGGTCCTCCGGTTTTCCTCCCTCCATAAAATCAACACCTACATCTTAGCTGTGATCCGTGGTCTTAATTGTGTCGTATGGCGGCTCCCTGGAGTAGCGCCTTTGATATGCCTCGACACGTCCACGTTGAACGGCGTCCTTCGCAATTCAGCCACTGGCTGCAAGTAAGGATGATTAGCCCAGTCCTTTATCCTTTATGCGCTAAACGCTTGAACGCAAATGGTAGTAACATCTCCCTAAGCTTTTAACCTATATGTAAATAAGAGTACCAAATATAAAGTGGCATTAGCAATAAACAACTACAAGAAAACTTGATGTAGATAGATATAATGCTCAACTTACTCAAAGGACTGTTCTGAAAACAATGTTTCATAACGTCAGCCACATATCCAGTTTTAGTCATCTTCCATTTACTTCCTAGTGGATACTGGGGATGAAAGCCTGGGATACCTGTGCCAGGAAATCCACAAGGTCCTAATCCTGGGTGTGGATTATCAGTGAAGGCACATGGGGGTGATCCCTGTTCATGTAAGGACTCCATGGGATCTGGTTGACACATTTCGGAACCATATGAGGTACTGAGACAGCGCATGTGTGGTAGACCACTGGGTGCTTCAACTGGGCTTGGTGGTAGAATGTTCTCAGCTGGTGGACCTGTGATTAATGGCGCTGTGACAGGAGAACTGAACATAGATAACACAGTTGGTGTCATAGTACGGGATATTGCTTTCTGAGATTTAGTTTTTCTGTCTTTAGCTTTGTTCCAAGGTATTGTACTTTGTTTGGAAAATCTGTCAGAGTGGTTCTTATTGTGGAGTGAGTGAACTTGCTTGATGTTTCTAGGAAAGCCTGGTAGAAGAAATAAACAATCACTAAAGTTGGTTTTCCACTTGCGAATAAATTTGCGCGAATCGAATTTTTGTTTTGTCTTATGAGCTCTTGGCTGGAACTAATTAGAAATCTTTCAATATTCACAATAGAAATATCGATTCGCGCAATTTTTTTATATATTTATTTTAATCTTATATTTATCATACGGTGGTCTTTCAAAGTGAAGTCTGCTTTCCAAAAAGCCGTACAAAGAATTAAAAATATTTACATAAAATAGTGCAGCAAAACCAAGAAAACGAACGAACGAACCAACGAACGAACGAACGAACGAACGAACGAACGAACGAACGAACGAACGAACGAACGAACGAACGAACGAACGAACGAACGAACAAACGAACGAACTAACTAACTAACTAAAAAATATAAATAACATTCCATTTCCAATAATAAATAAGATACGAAAGGCATGTCAAAATCGTTTTTCATGTCCTTTCAAACACAATCATAAAAATCAGAGTGGATTTTTGTTCATAGACACTTTTAAGTGTTTACAATCACACCATGCATAAACAAAAGCAGGTGTGCTATTATTCAATTAAGCTACATCTAGATTTGAAATAAAAAAACAATCGCATTCAACTATAAATCAAAGATTAACAAAATCTCATTATTCATAAAGTACACATCGTGTTTAAATTAACATAATTAAATTGTACTAGTTACAACCAGGTTAGTTTCAAGAGTAAATACAGACCATTAGAGTAGCCATCTTTAACGAATTCTTTCACAGGAAGACAGCGACACAACCAAAACTGTGTTATAATAAGAACCGTGGATATTCGTATCCAAGGTTCGTTCATAATGTCGATAAAATAAACAAGGCGATGAATTAGGTGTGTTCCAGGAAGCCTAGTACATCTTTCTACTTGTATTTCGAGTATTTTAAGTCGTCTTTGAATATGACAGTGTTGCTTTTTGTCAAGGGTAGTCAAGCGTGTTGGACTTTTTCAGGTTGTTGGTGACTATTTAGACAAGGCGGATCGTCGGGTGCAGGTACTGAACTATATAGTTCAAGTTATTTTTCACACTATTTAGTAAAACTATTTACGAGAGAAAAATATGTTTTAATTTTGTTTTCTACATGATATTATAATAATTATAATAATTGAAGAGAACATGTTGTGCATTGAGATCAAAGTAACATAATCTTATGAGTTGTTCGCTGCTTATATTTAGGTTAAAAAACTGGATGACAGATGATCAGGGTCGACGCGAATAAATCGGACGAATTTTTGTTCGTTTGTTTGTTCGCTATAGGCTATAGCTAGTCAAATGGTTGAACTCTCTGAGGGCTGGGAAATGGTTAGCCTGAGTATCAGGCGGTTAACCTGAGTATCAGGCTCTCTTGGGGTTGGAGGGGGAGAGAGATATGAAATGGAGGAAGAGGAGGGAAGAAGGGAGGGAAAGAAGAGAAAAATATGTTTTAATTTTGTTTTGTACATGATATAAATTACAATAATTGAAGAATAATATATTGTGCATACAGCCACACAAAGTAATATACGTTTTCCAGTTGTTCTCTGCTTATATTTAGTTTTAAAAATAGATGACAACAGATGATCAAAAATGGACACTCAGAAGACTGCAATAAGTAATAGTTAAAATATGAGCGGCCGACTTTTATGGGCATTTACAATGGCGAGCCGAAAACTTACTTATCAAATTGTAAGTGTAAAGGATGAACACTTTGCTTAAGAGTCGTATAGAAAAGGTTAAATAAGATCATTTTAACTCAGAAAAAGCTGAATTTGAGCCACTAGTGCCTATTAACTTTGATAAAACATTGATGTTTTATTAATCAATGTTTTACCCGTATTTAAAGATGCTGATTAAACAATCATTTCTTTTGAATTTTCGTCATAAATTATGACATAAATAATGAGATATATATCGTCATAAATTATGACATAAATAATGATATATAATAAGCTGTTAGTTAACCTTTTTCACCCGCATTCTTGTTGTGGAACAACTTTATCTTTTTACTCTGTCTAAGGCCACGCAATTGACGGTACCGAGAAAGATGGCGGCGGTACATTTAACCACAATGCTTTGCAACCTCAAATCAGCTCCAATAACAACTAAACATTGTTTATCATACTAAGATGGATTAAGTAAACAAGGACTTCATTCCTACCAAAGTTGATCGTTTTAAAACCATATCTTTCAATAATTTTGCAAGAAACAATAGTTACTGTATGCAAAGGATTGTGGTTAAATGTACCAGACGCCACCTTTTTCGGTACGGTCAATTGTACTCGTCAAGGGAAGACGTCACGGAAAGGCATCATTAATGATACAAATATATACATCCAAACATTATACTTTGTGTATAAGCGTACTTAATTTATTTTTATTTGTTAATAAATTAATTTACATTAAACACTGTATCACAATGTGTACATATATAAAATATAATGTATACTTTTGACTCTCAAGCGCGCATGTAGACGCAGGCTTTAGTATTTTACTCTGTTTAACACCAGATGATTTTACTCGTCAAAGAAAGATCCCTGATAGTCAAGGGGTTAAACAGACGGCTGATTCTTTAGAAAACTCGTTATGGAAAATGATTTTGTAAATTTGGGGAGTTTGGAAAGTTGGTTGGAAAAGGGAATCCATGGCCGGCCGGCCAATGTCCCCCTAGTCCAATATAGCCTTGTCCTCCCATATGTGGGGCTAGACCAATTCCAAACGGCGAAACAAGTCCTTGTCTGTTCATTGCCCAATGTCTGCCTGGTCCTGCTCCACCCCACTCCATTGGGCCCCATCTTGGGAGATGTGGAGTATTAGACGCATGTATTGGATCGTTGGTGAATGCGTATTCGTGTGAATCGAATGGCCATTGGCTGAATGCCCAGTGATGACGTGGAACAAACTGTCTTTTCCTTGGTTTATGCCTACGATGCGTGTGGGGTTTCGTTGTCTGTGATCTAAAAATGACAAGATAGTTAGACTAGTAACACTTGTACGTTATTAATTTATTTAACAAAAGGAAATACAATATAAGCTAAGTGATTACGGTTTAGAGACAGCAAAAAACACAGATTAATTCAGATACAATGTAATTAAGCATGCAATGAGGAACGTAGTACAGTATAGTACAGTACGGTACAGAAAAGTACAGTGAAGTGCAGTACAGTGCAGTTACAGTACAGTATACAGTACAGTATAATGCAGTATACAGTACAGTTGCAGTTACAGTTACACTACGGCACGGTGCAGTGCAGTACAGCATACAATACAGTAACGTACAATACATGTACAGTGCAGTGCAGTACAGTACAGTACACAGTGCATTACACAGTACAGTACAGTACAGTACAATGCAGTACAGTACAATGCAGTGCAGTACAGTACAGTTAATACCATATATTCCAGTACAGAATAATACAATGCAATATAGCGTGGCGTAGTATACAGTACAGTATAATGCAGTATACAGTACAGTTGCAGTTACAGTTACAGTTACACTACGGCACGGTGCAGTGCAGTATACAATACAGTAAAGTACAATACATGTACAGTGCAGTGCAGTACAGTACAGTACACAGTGCATTACACAGTACAGTACAGTACAATGCAGTACAGTACAATGCAGTGCAGTACACAGTACATTACACAGTACAGTACAGTACAGTACAGTACAGAGTACAGTACAGTACAGTTAATACCACGTATTCCAGTACAGAATAATACAATGCAATATAGCGTGGTGTAATACAAAAAATACAATACAATGTACCACATTAATGTAGTACAATCAAATGCATGAACGTGTATCAGTGTTCAATCCACTACAACTTTAGGTTAATAGATGAGGTTACCTTTTAAAGGAGAAAAAAGGACTCGACGGATAAGGCTGTCCGGCGCCATACGTTTGGCCATAATAAGACTGACTAAGTGCAGTACTTTCTTCATATGGTTGATAATAATTCATATAAGAGGATTCATCTGGTTGATATGTAGGTATCATATAATATATAGCCTGACGTTTCCTGGCGTAATATTTACTTCCTTGTTCATCTTTTAGTTTTCCGTCTTTCTCTGATCCTCCATCTAAAAAAACACGATCGTATAACAAAGATAGTACCAGACGTTTGGTGGTGGTGTTGGTGGTGGGTGGTGATTGTAGTAATGGTGTGGTGGTGGTGACATTGATGGTGATGCTGACATTGATGGTGATGGTGACATTGATGGTGATGCTGACATTGATGGTGATGCTGACATTGATGGTGATGGTGACATTGGCGGTGATGGTGACATTGATGGTGATGCTGACATTGATGGTGATGCTGACATTGATGGTGATGCTGACATTGATGGTGATGCTGACATTGATGATGATGCTGACATTGATGGTGATGCTGACATTGATGGTGATGCTGACATTGACGGTGACATTGATGGTGATGCTGACATTGATGGTGATGCTGACATTGATGGTGATGCTGACATTGATGTTGATGGTCACATTGATGGTGATGGTTGCGGTGATAGTGTTGTGATGCTGGTAATAGTGGTGATGTTGATAGAATTACAGTAATGTTGGTGGTGGTGGCATTGATGGTGATGGTGTTGTGATGCTGGTAATAGTGGTGATGTTGATAGACTGATAGTAGTGTTGGTGATGATGGTGGTGGTGACATTGATGGTGATGGTTGTGGTGATGGTGTTGTGATGCTGGTAATAATAGTGATGGTAATAATGGTGGTGGTGATGATGGTGGTGGTAATGGCGGTGGTGATGATGAAGGGTGGTGATGGTGAAGCTCAGACTCAGCAATCAGATACTCAATACTCAGGAAATGTTCAGTTATAAGGCCGAGAACAAACAACCTTTTAATGACAAGTGAGATAAAAGTGAGTAAAAACGCACAACTTGTTCACGGTTGTCAACAGGCGTGAACAATGTTGTGCTGCTCGCCGTGAAGAAAGTTGTGCTGCTCGCCGTGAACAAGTTGTCAACAAGTTGTTCACTTATGGTTCGAACAACTTGCTCACGGATAAATCAACAGTCATGAACAAGTTGTTCCAACAGCACATTTTTATAGCCAACAACGTTGTTCGCACATGATACCACACGTTGTAACAGCATGACGAAATAACAACGATGAACAACAATGTTACAACAATGGTGAACATGGTTGATATATCAACACGTTCTTCGGTTGTTACAACATGCGTGAACAACGGTTGTTGTTTCATCAAGCTGTAACAACTTGTTGAAACAATGATGAACAATGTTGTTCATTTATCAATGTTGTTCACATATGTCAACAAGTTGTTACAGCATTGTTCAGGCATCAATGCTGTGACAACTTGCGAGATTTTTACGCGTGTACACTACTACATCCAAACAAAATCGTTGTTTAAATAACTGTCACCAACCTGGAGGAGCCAAAATTAAGAATGGATAACTGGAATAGCCAGGAAACGAAGCATAATGATAACCAGGACTTGGTAAGAAAGGCCATGGGTTCCCTTTGTCGATTTTTACCTTAGATCTCGAATGATGATGATGCCTGTGTTTTGAGTTGCCAGATTTTGTAATATGTTTAGAATCGATAACCACTAAATGAACAACAACCAACACTAATATCCCAGCAGAAAGTCTTCTGGGGAGCAACATGATATCTCCTTGAGTAGTTATAGACGAGATTAGATGATATTTTTTCTTTTCTTAATACGTTTACTGAACCGAGAGATCCACCCGTTAATCTCGAAGTTTAGTTGAAAACCACAACACCGTATGACTAAAAGTCTTGCTTTACAAACAAAAGATTACAAACAATTGCTTATACAAGATTACTAAAAAGTTCTGATATTTTTGTGGTACATTTACGCCTAGCTGAAGAGCAGAAATTTGGTTCAATGTGGCAGGTTTTAGTTTCGTCCGTTTTGCTATGTTTAGCGACTGTGTCTGCTAAAAGCTTAATGAAGTGGAGAAAAGACAAAATAAAAGAGAAAAAAGAGACGTCAATTGAACAAGATATTACAGATGATGAAGGTTCTTCGATAGTTCCTGTTTATCCAGGTTATCACTTTCAGTATCGTCCTAAATTTTTGCCAGGTATGTTGCTTATGTGAAGAAGAATAATTTCAAATGAAGTCGAATCACTGCTGTTGAGAAAAGTTTTCTGACTGCCCCAACTCTTTCCTGTCCGAATTGGTCTTTAGTATTTTATTCTGGCTAACGCCAGACGATTTTATTCACCTCTGGAGAAGCCCTCGGACAGGAATGAGTTATAAACTATCTCTCTAACTCTTTCCTGTCCGAATTGGTCTTTAGTATTTTATTCTGGCTAACGCCAGACGATTTTATTCACCTCTGGAGAAGCCCTCGGACAGGAATGAGTTAAACCAGAGATTTTGGGTTCGATTCCCGGTTGGGGCAGTCAGAAAACGTTTCTCAACAGCAGTGATTCGACTTCATTTGAAATTCTTCTTCACGTATATACGCTGCTGAAGGACGGCTGCATGTTTATGGCGCACGCTAGCTAATTAATTTAGTAAATTTGCATTGTTAATAACAGGTTGTCGTTGTCTTCTATATATTTATTTAACTCTCTCGATATATTGAAATATTATTGTAACTGTGCAAATAATTTAAAGTTTGCAAAGCCTTTCCCGTCGGTATTCCCAGTGATGAGTAAAATCATCTGGTGTTAGCCAGAGTCAAATACAAATAACATAAGGACATGAGAATCTAATGCCATCTATAAAAAGTTAAGATATTTTCAGTTTGTTCTTAACGCTTTCCCATCGGTAAATTTTAGTATGAATTACTGAGCATACAGCTGATTGTCTACAGAAGACACAACTATTTATTTAATATAAATAAGTTTTGTGGAAACACGTAAAATATTTCTTTGCTAAGCTTTCGGCCTGTTGACTCAGGCCTTAAATATTTTACGTGGTGTTTCCACAAACTTATTTATATTACATTATCGCCATGAAAACGTTCAAAGAATTAACTATTTATTTACTATGCATTGTATTATTTTTCAGATTATAGAATGTCCCCTCGTTTTGACGACGAAGAGAACACGGCAGACCCCGAAGCACGTTCTTTAGGTGTATCCGAAACGAAACCGAATAAGGACAAGGTTAATTTTCGTCGTGAAGTTCTGCTCTGGCCGAGACCATGTGGTTGGGAATGGGATGGCAATATGTATCGATGGGGTCCTTGTAATACTTTCTTCGGAGGACCAGGGTTTCCATGGTAACACTTAAGGATAGATAATTGAGCAGTATACAAAGATAGCATAAGATTGGCCAATAAAAAGCCTCTGGCCAATAGCTTGCTGCCATTAAAGAGAAAAACAACTTATACGCCTAAAGTATAATTAACTGTAGCCAAAGTCAGAACATAATAGATTAAGAATACATTTTATTATTGTAGCCTACTTTCTTATTTCAAGTTTCAATAAAACGGCTATGGGTTTTATCCCAATCCCATAGCCAAATTATCTCAACCACAGCTTTTTAGTGTATTCCTTTTGGTGTCCAGTAAACAGAGCTCAGAAAATGCAACATTGCAACAGCTTAATACAGTAAAAAAATATAGTCAGAAATCGAGAAGACTGAAGACATAAAGACTTAATTTTCTTTTTCTATCAAATGAATGAATACGTGAATTAAGTAAATATGCAGTGTTTTGAAAGTGTTGTAAAATACCTATCCACTATCCAACTTACATTTACAAACAAAATTAAAAGAAGAATTTCTTATAATACAACTAAAATATAAATATAAAATATAAGGATGAAATCGCATAAACATGTTGTTTTTTATCGAATTGAACAAGTGATGATGATAATTTTGATGATGATGATGATGATGATGATAATGATGATAATAATAGTAGTTAGTAACTGAAATCTGTCTCTAGCTAAAATGCGCCCTTTAATGCGCGGCTTGCCGAGACGTGAAGAAAATGAAATTAGTGATTAAATATTACTAACTTCTTATTAACCGAGAGCGCGGTCATTACGGAAAAATATCAGACCGAGGTCTTGACAGTACAGACCGAGCCCGTAGGGCGAGGTCTGTACATAAAGACCGAGGTCTGATATTTTTCCGTAATGACCAAACGGACGAGGTTAATAAGAGGTTTATTATATGGCATTTTGAAACAACACATCTTACATTTAATACCTTGTCACACGCTCGAGGTCACACTATTGTCATTGACATAGACTCATCGTTTTCAATGTTGTTGCTCTTGTTGTCATCGCTTTCGGAATCCTAAAACTCACTGCCAGATTGCTCACCGTCCCACTCATACATAATTTAGTCCTCAGGTTATTGAATTCACAAAATTTTTGCGGTTTTCTTTCGTTGTTTAGTTGCAAACAACATGGCTGACAAAATCCGTAATGGACCGGTCGATTACGGAAAATTATCGACCGGCACGTGACGCGTCTCAGCCAATGAGAACACACGATTTCAACGGAAGTAACTTGTGCCATTATAATAAAACCAGTTATTATTAAAACATCACACCAAAACACGTGAAAGACGGTGAAATTTAATGTTGATGAATGATTAACATGCAACTATAAGCCTATAAATATAATTTCTTTTCTAAGGGCAGCGTAATTTTCATGGAAATCGGGTCTGGAATATATTCCCAAGCTTCGTTTGCTGAACTTCTCTAAATTATCTATAAGAAAAACAAGAAAAGAATAAGATGATTTTATGTCAGCTTATAGACTTTCTTCATAAATGGCCGATGATTTGGAATTGTTTCATATGTGTGGCGTAGGCAGTGTTTTAGATAGGGAAAAGTCAAGTGAAAAGGTGGTAAACTGGCAAGAATAGTTTTGGTAACGAAATACTGACGTTTCGAGCTGGAGCTCTTCTATCCTATATAATTATATATATATAATTATATAGGATAAAAGAGCTCCAGCTCGAAACGTCAGTATATCGTTACAAATAAATAAAATAAAATAAAATAAATAAAAAATTATATAAATAAATAAAATATAATATAAATATATAACATAAATATATATATATAGTTAAAGTTCAAAGACTCAACAGGTTTGATTAGACATTTTATTACTATTTAGTTTCGTGCCACAAATATTGTGTGGTACTCTTCTTTAAATGGTCTAGACCATTTTATCTGAAGAGTACCACACAATATTTGTGGCACGAAACTAAATAGTAATAAAATGTCTAATCAAACCTGTTGAGTCTTTGAACTTTAACTATAATATGCTCTGGATTCCCATCGAGCACTCTGCCAAAAGTTTTTACAACATCTTCTACAGTATATATATATATATATATATATAGATGTGTGTGTGTATGTGTGTGTGTGCGTGTGTGTGTGTGTGTGTGTGTGTGTGTGTGTGTGTGTGTGTGTGAATTGAGTGCGAGGTCTGTACGAGAAAATATTTGAATTAATATTTTATTTAATTTCCTTAAAATTTAACTGCTCTGACTCTCAGCCAATCAAATAAAAATTAACTTTTAATGTATGTTATTAATAGAATAAACAATTAGTCTGCGACTTACCTACCTTCCATATGGGAAGCCATGGCCATAACCCCAAGGATATCCAACACCATGACCATAGTCCCACCCATGTCCAAGACCCGATCCATGCCCCCATCCATGCCCCCAACCATGTCCCCAACCTTGACCATGACCCCACCCGCCATGTCCATATCCAAATCCGTCGTAATGTTTCCTAGTGCCTTTTCCGCCTTCTTTCTTCTCGTCCTTTTCCTCTATAATAATACGAAAATACGTGCAAATAAGTATTGGAAAAATAAAGTAAAACAATGTGAGTGATTAAATGAATAACTTATTGATGACTGATAATCGATTAAGAGGATAATTTTTTCTATACACGTAATTTTGTATGTGTGAAAAGCGTTCAGAATAATTTTCCTTTTGATTCCCTACTCAAAACCTCTATTCTAGCTTTATTATAAAACTTATTCAGTCACTAGACATTATTTTTGAGCGTATTTTACCCAACATAGAAAAAAATTATCTTCTTAATTGATTTATTAATTGATTAAAGGTGATGTACAGTCCGTTCTGCGCATGTCCGCCATAGAGTCCCCAAAACATGACATTCGTAGATAATTACATGAACTACTCAGCTCAATGTAAACCGTGACATGGCAGAAAACCAAGTGATTCGGCGAGGATATCTCTTCGGATTTCTTCTGAAAATGTTTTGTTTTGGGTACAAGTAATGAAGAGGAAGTAAGAAAAGCTTACAATCTTGAATAAGGTATTAGTATATTTTTTGTAAATAAAGATGTAAACATTAGTTTCGTACATGCGCAGAACGGACTGTACGTCACCTTTAAAACACACACCTGGTTGAATAATTACAAACGGATACGGATATCCTCCATATGGAAAGCCAAAAGGTATTCCATGCCCATAAGGCATTCCCAATCCATAATCAAACCCTCCGCCATATGGGTAACCGCCATATGGGTAACCGCCGTATATCTCGCCCCATTGTTTAGCGATTTTTGCTTGGCCAGGTTTCACTTGCTTGATGCTTGCTGCAAACACGAAAAGAGAACGGTTTTCGCCCTTACGAAAATTTCATATAAGAATTCATATACGATTTCATATATGAATTACACATTTCATATATGAAAATGTTCTAATTCCATATATGAAATTTCTTATTCCATATATGAAATTTTTATCTTCATACAAAAATTTCATATAGGGAATAAGAAATTTCATATATCGAATTGGAACATTTTCATATATTAAGTTTGTAATTCATATATGAAATGTCTAATTTCATATATGAAATTACAAACTTAATATATGAAATTGACATTTCATATATGAAATCGTATATGAAGTCTTATATGAAATTTTCGTAAGGGGATCATCACCAATGCTGCCTAGGATGTCTGAGGGTTCTCTCCTTGGGGCGATGGTGGCACAGTGGTTAGTGCATGTGTCTTTCACCTCTGTGACCCGGGTTCGATTCCTGCACGGCGCAGTTATCTGATTAAAAAAATTCACCTTGGCCGCATGTGAGAAGGGTGCTTCCAGTTTGACTCTACCAAACACCACAGGTTTCCTCCGGACTGACCGTCTGGTGTAAGACAGAGTAAAATAATAGAGCCGTTTTTGGCCAGCTCAGGCAGGAGTGGTTAATCACTTCTTAACCAATTGCTGTCTATGATGTCTGAGGGTTCTCTATTTGACGAGTAAAATCATCTGGTGTTATAGACAGAGTAGAACAATAATGGGGCCGTTTTGGGGCAACATCACTAGAAAAGATAACTGACATGTGTTGGATATATTACATAATATACAGTTTGTTTATTACGTTTGTATCCAGTCTTCTTATCTTCTTCTTGTTCTTCTTCATCTTGCTTACTATTCTTCTTTTCCTCTTCATCCTCTTCTTCGCCATCATCTCCGCTGGCTTTATCATCCTCATCTTTCGATTCCTCTTCATCTTCTTTTTCACCCTGTCCATCTTTGACCGTCTCTTCTTTATCATGTACAACCTTCTTGCTGCTCTCTTCTTCGCCTTCATCTTTTGCCTTCCCCTCTTCTTCATTGCCTTCATCTTTTGCCTTCCCCTCTTCTTCATTGCCATCATCTTTTGCCTTCCCCTCTTCTTCTTCGCCTTCATCTTTTGCCTTCCCCTCTTCTTCACTGCCATCATCTTTTGCTTTCGTCTCTTCTTCATCACCATCATCTGGCTTCCCTTTATAATAAATAATAATAATATAATAATAACGATTTAATGACAGTATTTCCACCAGGTGGCTCTTCACCTGCCATAACTGCCTAACAACAATATATGATAATAAATTACACAAAACTACATTATATAAATATACATAAAATCACAATTACGGTAAGACAGTTGTAAGAAAAATTAAAACCCTATTAGCTAATGTTGAAAAGATATTATCCAAAAATCTCAGTTAACATCCGACATCCTGTCTTTTAAGAAGGCTTTAGTCAGTTTGCAGAATTAATTAAAATTCTTGCATTCAGTTATATTCGTGGGGAGAGTATTGAAAAGGGCAGCAGCTGAGTCCTGAAAAGTCCCCTTTTCTAAGGGAACAGTAAGTCTCGTATAGGCACTGTAGATCGAAGATTACGACAATTATTTACAACTTGTAGTGATAGGTAGGACGGCCACAGAGGCCACCTTTATTTTAATAATAAGCAAAATGTACATTAGTATAGTACTTTCAGCTTGTAATAGTTCGTTTGTAAAGTAAAACTAAAGTTAAGCGACTTTATTTATGGAGGGTAACATATGGCAGTATTTAGATAGTGATATCCCAATTGTATTTACTGTATTTAATAAGATCCACAGTTAGCAAGCTAGTTTACACGTGGTCTTTTACCCAATGGCCCCACCACCTTGACGGAACTAGTTTGTAGAATTAACTGGTGGAAACTATGTTGTTGATTTTGCGGAGGGAAGAAAACCGGAGAACCCGTGTGAAAAACCCTCGAGGCACAGACGAAAACCAACAACTCTACTCACATGAAGCTAATCTGGTTACCCATCCAAGTACTAACCCCATTTGACCGGACTTAACTTAAGCAGTGAGAGATTTTTGAAATTTTAAAACAATGTTCTTTCTGTAAGAATTGCTAAAAATAGACTGACATAACCCGCTTAATGAGTTCATTTATATTCTATCTAATTTTTATAGGCACTTTAAAGAATTTAGTAATACCACTTCCAGCATCTTCTTCTTGTCCATCACTATTGTCTTTGCTAGAATTTTCATCTGAATCATCTTCAGCCTTCACTTGTTCGACAGCTTCCGACATAGGGCTGTCCTCTACTCCAAAATCTACAAGTAAATTAAAGAAAATTAAAATTGACCAAACGTTGTTGAAAAGAGTTTTGGGAAATACTGCTTTCTTACTAGTGCGAACATATTTGACATATTACACAAATTTTACTCTTTGAACCATGTTTTGTTTTTGAACCATGTAGACTTGAACCATGTAATATTATACAATTATCGGATGAGGTTGAGCATGATATCAAGAATTATCAAGGCCGAGGTTTGTGTTATCTGCCGAAGCCGAAGGCTGAGGCGGATAACCCAAACAGAGGCCTTGATAATTCTTGATATCATGCGATAACCGAATTCAATAATTGTTTTATTATACAATTATAAATGTAGAAGCCTTTAGAAAGTTTTTTACAAAGTTAGGTAAAAATAGTAAATATTCATACCGTCTTCAGTTCGAGGTTCGCTAACTTTTTTCGCTTTCAAATACAATTTTCTCCTTCAAACACTGCTTTAAACTCTAACAGATGTACGTGTAGCTCGCTTGTTTTTTCTTGGTGGTTTTAGCGTCAACAAAACGTGCCAAATCCGCCGGATTAATCCGCTTCTGTTCTTCACTCCTAAGGACGGCCGCCATGTTTGTTTTGTTTAAACCGCTGGCCAGCGCGTCATAGCTACAGATATCAAGAATTATCTGTAGGTTTTTAGCCAATCACAGTCGAGATTGTATCAGCATTGTATAATAATTTACTTCGTCTAACGCTAAACGATTTTATTTGTCAAAAGACCATGCAGCCTTTAGCAGTGAAAGAGTTAAACTACTCTTCAATCCTAATCTTTCCTTATTTTGCAACGTCAAACTGTGCCAAGAAACTAAATTTGGCACTTAATATCTCCAAAAATACATATACCACATTTATTAAATTTTTTTGGAAATTGGATATTTAAAAGACGATATGTTTAATTAACTCTGTTCAATAAGAAATTTCTACTTCATAGATTTTTCAAATGAAAAACTAAATAACGAAGAAATGTTCTTAATAATTTGGGCTACTGGGATTGTTTTGTATGTATTTGGTTATTATCTTCATGGATAGTTTGATTATTTCCTCTCTGAATTGATCGTTAGTATAGATTTTATTTAGTTCAATGATAAACTATTTTAACAGTTACCTCTGGGGAAGCCCTCGGACAAAAATAGAGTTAAAAAATGTTGTTTTAGTATAAATTAATCTCCCACATAACAATTTAATGTTAAATTAAAGTTAATGTTAAATCGACGAACCTAATTTTAATACAATAATGAATTTGTTATTCATAAATAAACGCTATGCGTACTTAACTGAAGTCGTGTGGTTTACCATTATACTTTACATATTTCAGAAAACGCTATATATACTCGACTTAGGGGCCGATTACATGAGCCGGGTTAGTCCGGCTAACCGGGCTGACTCGTGTCACGAAATTCTTTCCTCGGCCACAAAAGGAGATTTTAATCAACGTTAGGGTTCGTTTACATCTAAACTAAACAAATTTTTCTTTGTAAATTTAGTTTATGCGAGTTTTAAAACGACAGTAAGATCCTAATCAATCGCGTGAGCCAAGTTAACCGGGCTAGCCCGGCTCATGTAATCAGCACGTTAAGTAACGAATCTATTATTATATATATAACAAACGCTATATATGTACTTGATTTATGTTATATCTTACCTTGAGCTAACTGGTCATCACTCATGCCATCCTCCTTATTCAAAGGAACAGCAAGGCAAAAACTCGAAAGTGTTATAAAAACCGTTAAAACAAACCACGAATTCATGTTTTTATAGACAACGTTATCCAAGTTTGAGATCAATGTCTTTTTGCTTTTATGAAAAGTTAAAATCTTAGCAGGTGGTCTTCATCAAAACAGATAACCGAGAAACTGGTACCTGTGCAGCAATTGTTCAAATTTAAAGCAGCCAACGCCTACGACAAACACTCACTCTCTTAGTGGAAGACAAATGCTTATATTATACTCTACTCGTGCATGAAGCCAAGGGGGTCACCCATCCATCCACCCTAACCATACTCAACCGAGGCTTAACTTCAGTCGTGAGATAACCTGCGAGCAGACTCTTGTGGAGGGAGAGAGCGAGAGGAATGCAGGCCAGAGAAAGACTGAGAAACCCTGCACAGGTGCTATAGAATTTTATATATCTGCGTCCTAAATCATGACGCAAAAATTCTCATTGGTCGTTATAACCTCAGTCATAAATGCAAATCTTAAAGTATATATGTTATTAACTTATTCATAAAGGTAAATGTTGTGTACTGAAGTCGCAAAATGCAAAAGATCGGATTTTGGAATGAAATTCGAAATTCGAAAAATACAGTCAAACCATCATCTAGACTTGGAGTGAAACCAGGAAACAGTGTACTTATTGCAATATATTCAGCGAATCTTGCAAGAAGGAAGAGAAAAGCGCCAAAAATATCAGTATGCAAACAATATTAGGAATAATAATGACAAAATATCCAATAATGCACGCACAATGGAAATTTTCCGATCGATCAGTTTCTCGCAGTCGACAAGAAAGAATTGCTATTTGATTTGCTTTGTTCAGTTACACACGAACGAGACACGTCTACTCTGACATGTCTTTATGGGTTGATTGGCTTCATCTCAGAGTCCGAAGAGACTGCGAGCAGGCTAGTGGTGAGAAGCAGCGCGCTAGCAGCACGTACCATCCCCCACGCTCTTTACTGTGGAGAAAGAAAAGTTTAATGATTGCTTTATATATAATACTATTATAAAGATAAATTTCTTTATTATTTTTTATTATTTCTTTATTAAATTTTAATCCCTTAAAGAAGCCTTCACCGTTCAAATGTTTGGAAACATAAAATATTTTTAATAATATTTTATAATGATATAGTGTTTCAAATACTTTATCTTTATTGTTCATATAGTTTGAATAGTAAAATTAATACAGTCAACACCAAAAATAAAATAATAATCTGCCTTTTATTGACTTAATCTTTTTACATCATTAATTATGATTAGTAAAAAGTTCTGTTATAAGAATTCTGTTAGTTCATAAGTGATTGTTATTGGTAACTAAAGACTCATAGGGGTATCATAAAATATTTTTGACAAGAAGTCGTGACTTCTTAATCTAAAGTAGATCTAGGTTGCAATGGTCCTTGGTGACATTTTACTGGTTGCTTACAGGGTAATTCGGATAAGTTGGGTAAGTCGGGTAACTACCAACAATATCACCATCAGCATTATCTTTATCACCACCATCATCATCGTTATCATCATCACCGTCATCATCGCCGTCTCCATCACCATCGCTTGGTGTATCACCACCAGCTTCATCAACTGCGTTCTCACCATCATCCATTGCCTTGGAGACTTCGCTGTGTTTGTTGGCTTTCTCGTCATCACCATCCTGCGCCTTTTCTTCATCATCATCCTTAGCTTTCTCTTCATCACCATCCTTCGCCTTCTCTTCATCACCATCCTTCGCCTTTTCTTCATCACCATCCTTAGCTTTCTCTTCGTCACCATCCTTGGCTTTCTCTTCATCACCATCCTTCGCCTTTTCTTCATCACCATCCTTGGCTTTCTCTTCATCACCATCCTTGGCTTTCTCTTCATCACCATCCTTGGCCTTTTCTTCATCACCATCCTTCGCCTTTTCTTCATCACCATCCTTCGCCTTTTCTTCATCACCATCCTTGGCTTTCTCTTCATCACCATCCTTAGCTTTTTCGTCATCACCATCTGCTGCTCTCTTTACTTTTAAATCCTTGTTTTTTTCAGCACCATCGTCTTTAGATTTCTCATCACTGCCACTATCATCGTCATCATCATCGTCATCATCACCATCATCATCATCATCATCACCATCATCATCTCCATCACCATCTTCATCTTCATTGTCATCATCACTTGATCTCTTTACTGTAACATGTGCGTCTTTTTTCTTAACAATTTTATTTTTCACCTCACCCTCGTCGGTCATGGCTTTCTCGTCTGTAGCGTCTTGGGCTTTGTCTGCTGCAGTATCCTCACCATCATCATCATCATCATCGTCATCATCGTCACCACCATCATGACTCTCGTCTTCACCATCGTTATCACCATTGCTAGCAGCATCATCGACATCACCATCCATATTACCACGATCCCCGCTTTCTCTCTTGACTTTGGCCTTTTCTTCATCACCATCCTTGGCCTTTTCTTCATCACCATCATTGGCCTTTTCTTCATCACCATCCTTGGCCTTTTCTTCATCACCATCATTGGCCTTTTCTTCATCACCATCATTTGCCTTTTCTTCATCACCATCATTGGCCTTTTCTTCATCACCATCATTGGCCTTTTCTTCGTCACCATCATTGGCCTTTTCTTCATCACCATCATTGGCCTTTTCGTCGTCATCATCCTTCGCCTTTTCTTCATCACCATCATTGGCCTTTTCGTCATCACCATCATTGGACTGTTCTTCATCACCATCCTTAGCTTTCTCTTCATCACCATCATTGGCCTTCTCTTCATCACCATCCTTCGCCTTTTCTTCGTCACCATCCTTCGCCTTTTCTTCGTCACCATCGTTGGCTTTTTCGTCTTTATTAAATCTCGTTATTAAATAATCCCCCGCATCTTCTGTAACGGCTGTGGTATAAATTAAATAGATATAAATCAATCAGTCAGTCAGTCAGTCAGTCAAACAGACGGAGAAACAAACAAACAAACAGGGAGGGAGGCAGGCAGGCAGGCAGGCAGGCAGGCAGGCAGGCAGGCAGGCAGGCAGACAGACAGACAGACAGACAGACAGACAGACAGACAGACAGAGGACGGACGGACGGACGAGTCATTCTAAATTAGATGCAAATACTCGCAGCGAGCTGCGAACCATCTTGTGCGATGACTGGAAATCAGCTTTAAGCTAAGAGAAAATCTTGCAAGTTAGTCCTCGCGCGCAGGGCGCTTATATACTGGGCGGCGCAACGCCAGTCAATTCGCTGATCGACGTGTGATACGGAAGTAGACTGGCACGAGCGAGTTTTGAAGAAAATTCGAGCAAAAGCAGCAATTCGTGTATCGGAAGAATATCACTATTTTTTCTTTAAGTTTTTCATGTGAGATGTAATTTTCATTGATTGGATTTACAGATAAAATATTACTTCTATTACTGCATCAGTATGTATTTTGTGTAGAAACTCGTGTCAAAGAGAATTTATTTTGGATAATGTCCATGCCTTTTAATGCCTTTCATGGAGGCTAAACTTCACCACGAGCACATTGTATGTTGTTCTACTGCCAACGGCTAGCGATTCAGGTATGTTGAAGTTTATTATCTTGCTCTTGTTTGTTAAAATTCTTGTTAAAATCGGAGATGATCATTTTGAGATATCGTGGCTGAAACTCGACCCTTATCAATGGTTGATTTCTAGCGGTTTAACCTTTCAAATTTTGTAAGAAATATAAACAAGACGTGTCGTTTTGACATACGGCGATTCTCTTTAACCGTGTCATTGTATTCCTTAAGTTTCCGGACTGTTGAAACAAAATGATTGTAATTTCTAAACAGATTAATTTCTTTATTCGATTTATTATAATACGAGTTTTTGGAAGTATAGTCGGCGCATTGTGTGTTAAAACATTGCCAACACCGTGAGATTTTACTGTGACATAGGTAAGAAGTATCATTTTCATATTTGGTAGAAATAAAACAGTTTGTGATTGATCAATTTTTTATTTTGACCCTGAAACTTGGTGTACTGTGTGGAAGCAAGAGGTTTCTTCTATCGAACATTGACCTGTGCTTATGCATGGCGTTTGCAAACTTAAAAAAATATGTCGCGTCAGGATTGTAATGTCGTAAGCAAGTTTCAGCAATTTTCAGAGTAAAAGAAAACTAACCTTGTCACATATTCTTCCACGTAAATAAAACGAGCTAAATCCTCAAAAGAACTTATTTCTTTAATTGGTCAAAGCACGGCCTTATCTTATACAATACCAGCAATTCAATTCATAAGAATCAATTGTACTTGCTCATGAAATTTATTAAGAAATTTTAACTTTGCTTTGCTGTTTCTGTTAAAAACTACCTAGGTCGAGCTGTTATCTGAAAGCAATCAACCTGCAGCATTTGTTGAATCTATACCAACCAATCTTCAACAGAAGATTATTAGATTTACAAACTGTAATTCAAGGTGCTGTATGTTAAATCATTACATGATAACTATCAAATCCTAAATCCAAGAAATGAGTTCCAGTACTAAGCATACTCGATATGATTATTATGCCTTATTGCCTCTTTATCACTGTCAACTGTCTATCAATTGGTTGAGTAATTACTCTCTGACAAGCATATTATATATCTTTTCATTTTTACAGTCTCTAGGAATGTTTACTTCCAGTTGACCAAAAATGCTGCAGAATTTGTTGGAGGATAGTTTTTTTAGTGAAAAACAGTCAGTTCTAAAGAATTTGTGGTATTGGTGGAAAAATGATTTGTTCCCATGAGTGGTTTGTTTTTGCAAAAGTTTTCTTCAAGTCAACTGCTTTCTTCTTCACCTTCAACTTCATGAAAACAAGCTTGAAAGTCTTGAAATAACTCTGAGATGTACCATTCACAAATTCTTATTTTAAACCAAATTTAGTGGAATCCAATGCTGGTGCTAGTGCCAATGTAATAATTTTTTATTTATTTATCTGCTTTGTGTTAAAAAATAGTTGCCAGAGTTTGTAAACAGTTATTAAATTTTTAATGAAAATACTTGAACCAGTTGTACTCTCAATGTTGAATGCTTTGATACCTTATCTTCACTATTAGTGTCATCCAACTCAAACTTGAAATATTTTTTAAATCCACTTTGCTAGCCATATTTATGGTTTTGTTTTAATTTTATTTTAATGTTAACGCTTTATATCGATTCATACCTAGTTAGTTTAATAACCCTCTGATACCCAAGCAAACAATTGTTGATAAGGAAAAGAGTCACGTTATCAACCATTGTAACAACCGCTGACCGGTGAATATCAATTACTCGTTGCCAGGCCCCGTGGCCAGGCCTCGACACGTCGATCAGCTCTCCCATTGCCGTTGGACCGCCCAGTACAGCCAGGTTCCCAGGCCTCTCTTTTTAACGTCGAGCGGCAGACCGAAATTGTGAGAGGCCTGGAATCAAATGTTTTGCTTGGCCCCAAATTATACAGGCACCAAACGGCCGTTTGGCGGAAAACCAAGGCAGATAACACTCACGTCGGTCTGCACAATTCTTTATAACATCATCATATAGCAAGGTTGGTCTACTGCCGAAACGTTAAAATAGCATATTTCGATTTGTATAAATGTGTTTCAACACAATCACTTCCTACGTCGAACACTACTTTATAAAGCCTCGTATGTAACAACCTTTTAACATAATGTAAAACAAAGAAACCTACTCGTTTGCTGTCTGCTAGTCAAGAAGAACTTTGTTTAAGTGCCCTCGTTCATAAATATTAAAGATCCGAGCTGATAGATAAAGATGAACATTTTCCGTTAGTCCTCTCGCTCAATCCCTATTCTGTGACGTCACCAAAATACGTTCGAGAGAAAAGAGGACTAGGAACTAGTCTGCGCCCAGTATATAAGCGCCCTGCTCGCGCGTAACTCGCGCGTAACTCGCGGCCTTTCGAGAATGACATTGAATATCTATACCATATAACAATCTAAAATATATTCCTACACAAACGTTTTAGAATAAATAAAAACTTTTATTAGGTCAAGAAAAGTCTTGATTCTCTTCAATTATTAATAAAACGTTTTTGAAATACAATTCTTCTACAAATCGTGGCACCCGAAAAATAATATCCAAAATCTTTTATTGAGTCTTATATAATTTACTCTGGCGATAGTACTACAGTAAAAACCCGCTAACAAGAACCTACCATTATGAAGAACCTCTGGCTGAAAAAAAGGCTGAAATTAATAATTTATTTATATAAGAATATATAAGAATATAAGAACCTATGCTGATTTGGTAAAATGTAGGTTCTTGTTAGCGGGTTTTTACTGTAGTCAATAAGAGTACCCAAGGACGGTAGACGGTTAACTGCGTCAAATGAAACTGATTGAGATATGAAGTCACTAGTACTAATTAGTTTGCTTAAGAACGGCATGTCGCAAATCTTTACACGCATCTCTATACCTGTCTGGCTTTATATTGTTTTAATCTAAAGACGAACAAATGTTTTTCGTAATAGCACTAGATTACTACGAAGCGTAGTGTATAATGATATCAAGAGTTTAGATAACTAAATACTGATCTAAAAATCGTTTATCAGAGTAATCAAGTTAATCGCTTCGTTTGATTGCAGTGTTTGAAGTGTTAGTGTACATAGCTAATTAGCATTTAATGTTCTTAATTTAAATTGACCATTGTAATGTCAATATACTTACGTTTTAAATCCGGAATATTATTTCCAAAAGGTTTCGCCGAAACCAATACCAAAACGGTAGATAAAAAACAGAAAATCACAATAGAATTCATGATATGAATACACTTTAAGAGCTGGCGAACGGTGCGAGCTTTCGATCTTGATCAAAGTGCGGGTTAACCATGCATTTATAATAGCAAACTACTAAGTCATGACATGCTGTTACCAGTCAATATCAACTGGTACTTCTTTTTGTTCTTTACATCGCGTTTAGTCAAGTTAATAAACAATATATATAATATATATACATATATATATATAAGTGAGTTTTGGTTCACGAAATGTTAGAGAGTGCTCAATACCATATATAGATAGAGCAAAATACAAAGCATGAAGTATAGTTACCTTAAAGTCTTCGCTACCAGAGGTTTCACCCTAAACGGGATCATCAGGCGACTGAAAAATATACATCAGGCGACTGAAAAATATATTTTTCAGTCGCCTGATGATCCCGTTTAGGGTGAAACCTCTGGTAGCGAAGGCTTTAAGGTAACTATACTTCATGCTTTGCATATATATACATATATAAATTTTCTTTTGAGCTTACTCCAACCCACGACCTTCTGATCGCTAGTGAGAGGGTGTTTACACGAGGCCAGCCCAAACTCAGGCCGTACTGACTCAAGGTCGGTTGTAGTGTTTTTACTATAGATCGTTTTCATGAGTCCGGCCTGAGATTCAGTTCACGCCGGTCTAATCTTAGGTCGCCTGCTAGACCAAACTGAATCACTTTCACCTCTCAAACTCAATACATTAATGTGTTAAAATGAGACCCACATCAAATCCACATAAACTAATGATTCTCCGGCCGTCACAAGCTGTAAGGCAATTGACACAAATCTTGAAGCAACAGCGAAACCAAGCCTATATAGTTTAAATTAAGGCAGGCCTCAGGTAAACAAAAACTGAAATGCAAAATTGCAGGTTGAGTATACTGTTATGTGCAAGTATGATGATATATGTTAATGTAGTTATTATGTTTGCTTACAACTAAATACATGATATTTCAACTTGGCTACATTTGATAAAAGCTCTTCTTGTTTGAATCCACTAAACAGGTTATATCAGGATACTGAGGCATTATTTAAGTAGCCAATCAAGAGGCGGTATTAGTAGTCCTCCAATGAGAAGAGAGAATCAAATTACAATCCATTCAAATATAGCGTACCGTCGAGCTGCTATTAATAGTACAAAAAGCGGACAAACCGAAAGCTTAGATTGCAAATGAGCCATTATCTATTGTTCGGACTGCAAGAATTGTGAGTAAAAGCGGACAAACATCAATCCTGACGTCATCACGACGGTGCGCTATTGTCACTAGCATCTATTTATACCTTGCGTTATTACTGACGTCACAACAAGGGTAAACCAAGGAGAGCCTGGAAACAAGAATGCTGTTGTCTTCTGCTCTGCTCCGTCCCACCGATCTCGAAAGAAGACTGGATCGAGCAACTATTGTTTGGAAAATGGAGTCAGAATCCGTCATTGCTAAGCGACCAACTGCATGTTTGAAATGTCGCTATGGAGTTGGTTCTCATTCATTTTCTTCTTTTTCCGTTTTCTTACAACCAAAAACACAGCATTGTGTCCCGACGTTCCTGATCGACGCCATTAGTAAGGGACCAAATCGACAGTTCGCGAGCTTCATTTTCTGATTCTGTGGAACAATGAGGTACTCGATCCAGTCTTCTTTAGAGATCAGAGCTCCGTCCAAGTTGCGCCTGAAATTTCAGCTGACTAGAATGATTACGGGCGCATGAGTAGGTTAATTATTAACACTTTTTAAAATTAATTTTCGAAACAAAGATCGAAATCTAAACTGATGAACGGGTGATTTAACAAGTACCATCAATCAACTCAAGCACCGCTAACTTATTATTTCTGTGATTCCAAAAAGCGTCCGTAACATTTATACTTTAAAATCTTCCGGCTTGGAGTGTGGTTTAACTCTAGAACGATGACGACCATGTCATCGATTCCAATGTGGATTGTTTTACTATCTTTTGTTTTTGGAAATGCTTTTGCTTTGGAAGAAAACGAAAGAAAAACTGGTGTTAAAGCGACGCCAAAGTTCATAAGAAGATTATTTCGAGAACTTTTTGCGAAAGAAGATAGAATAAAAATAAAAAGAGAAACAGTGGAAAAGGATAAAGTAAAAGGTAGGTGACATAATGAAGTAGTCAATAGGGTCAGGATTTAAACGGCGAAAATAAGACATGGGTTACGTAAGTCGGGTCTTATTTAAACCGCGAACTGTTCGTATAAATATTAGAAACGTTAACTGAAGCTATGTAGTTCGTGTTCTATGTATAAATCTTTCAGTGTCGTGAATATAGAATTACACACGCCTTAGATATAAAGACACAACTGCAGTCTTAGTTTACCTTGCATAAATAATCCTAATGAATATTTTGAACTTTACGCTAAAACGCGATCAATGTTCTTGTATGGATAGTGATTACAACTGGTTGTTTCGTTTGCTTCGTGAGCACAATTGTTTGGGCAAATTAAAAGATTAATCCTTTCACGCGCGACAAGTCGTCAACAAGTTAATTTAGTTCCTATATATCTCATGCACTCTGTCCAACGCTAGACAATTTTACTCACCAAGGAAAAACGGACATGCAAGCTATGCAGGAGTAGATTACTGTAAAGTTGGCTTGCAAAACTAGAAATATTTGTTAACACTTTATTTGGCACGGTTGCAATTTTTATACATATTACTCTAAAGCTAGACGAATTTTACTCACCGATAAATCAAAGGATTGATAAGCAAGCAATGCAGGAAAAAATTATTGTAAAGTTCGCTTGCAAAACTAGAAATACTTGTTTCGTACTTTATTTGCATGCATGGTACGGTTGCAACACCAGATGATTCACTCGTCAAGTGGAAAATGGGTTATTGCCAAGTGTTAAATAATGTGTAAAAACTCGAAGCCGGTTGTATAAAAAGTAGTTAACTTTAACTATGGTTGTAGTTAGTTTAATTTTAACCAATCAGGACCAGAGTTTGAGAAGTTAACTAAAATTTAACTAAGCGGCAAGTAGTTAAACTATCGTCAAAAGTTTCATATAACTGTCCCCAGGTCTTGAATTTAGCAATAAACTGGACAAGGCCGTGTTTTTTCCTTGATAATTGTAGTGTTTTATTTACGGCATCAAAGATGGCATGGAAAGCATCAAGGCCACTCTTAAAAAGTTAGTTTTACAGTGAAATAAAAGTAGCTTGCTGCGTAGGCAGTGTTGAAATAACAATCAAAATATAGTTTAGGCTAGATATACTGCCAAACAGAGAACGTAGGAGTCTAACGTTTCGAGCTAGGCAGTGGCGTAACTTTAGGCTAGGTTGTCCCTGACCCAAACTGAAAAGGCCCTTCGGCCCCTGGGGACCTAGGGCGCGAAGCCCCTGAATTGAATTTCACATGCCCCAGAAGTGCATTTTCTGCGATTTCTGCGAGGAATTTTCCAAAAAATTAATCGGTATAACAAGGGGAAATTCATCATTATATATATCAAACGTTTGTTGGATCATAAGAATATTTATCAACCCGTTGATACCGGCAGGTAAAACTGTCTTATATCAAGAATATAGTCACTGACGAAAATACCGTAATCACGTAACTACATCGTTGAAAACTCACCTTACAATATAAACACAGATTTATTTACAAACAAAACAAAACAAAACAAAACAAGCTAACCTGGCTCTTACACTGCTGCATTAAAAGAAAAAATAAAACATTTTGTTTTTATGATTTGGGTGAACACAAAAATGGTTAGTGTAACTGCTATGCCTGAGATAATACAGGTCTTTTGGCATTTTGAAATTGATCTTGTTTGAAATTTGAGATTGTTTGAAACTTCGTACCAATATTTAAATGATGGAAAGCTATATCCAGTTCAACGACGACTGACAATTTCCCAATAAATACGTGAAAATGACGGAATCCCCATAAAGGACATCCGACATCCTGGATCAGGGCCCCCCTGTGACAGGGGCCCCCCCGGCTCTTGCCGGGCAGCGCCTATAGGAGTTATGCCACTGGAGTGAAGGCCCTTCGTCAGAGAGAAGTCTTGCGCCAATTCTAGGGGCTTTCGTATTTATTAAAATATTTTCTAATAATTCTTTATAATATTATTTATATTTTTAGAAGAGCCAAAGTCTTCTAAGAAACAAGTAGTAAATGCAATTCATGTTGGTCCACATCTTGGTCAGCCCCAGGGCTCCATTGGCAACGGCTACTTCGGAGATGCTGGCTTTCCATGGCCTACCCCGGCTGTTTTACCTACGGGTCATAGATCCAATATTCAGAAAGACGATACCAACTCGAAAAAAGCCAAATCAGGAAAACATGACAAACGATGGGGGCCCTACGGTCTTGGCTACGGCGGACCTATTGGCCAACAGGGGATTGGTCATGGCTACGGGTTTAACACCGTACCGTACGGCTATGGATCAGGTTTCCCGGGGTATGGTCCCGTATTCGTAAAATGCACGGTACCAAAAGGAAAAGGTCAATCAGGCAAACGTTGTTTTGCGTATGGAGGCTTTGGTGGTTTAGGAGGCTGGGGTGGTGGTTTTGGTGGTGGTTATGGGTTCGGGGGATACGCCCCCGGGTTTGGGGGATATTTCCCCGGGTTCATGGACCGGCCGGTGTATTCCTCCGTCCCTTGGCAGAAATCCGCAAAGAAATCCTCAAAACGTTGGTTTAATAATGGATTTTGGTGGATTTGGTTTTGGTGGACTTGGTCTAGGTCTAGGTTTTGGTAGTCACCAGCCCATTGGTTACCCTGGTTACGGCTATGGTCTCGGTCATTATGGTGGTCATGATTTCTTCCCTTATGGCTTCTGTAAGTCTGGTGTACCAGCAGGGAAAGGAAAAGGGAAATCTACCAAGAAGCGTTGCTATGGACCATACCTTGGTGCTCCTGGTTTTGGTTATGGTTTGGGTTATGGTGGTGGTATACCAGGCTATGGGTTGGGTTTCGGAATGGGCTACGGCTTTGGGTACCCCGGGCATGGATACCCCTTTGGCTTCTATAAGTCTCAGGTCCCTAAATGCAAGAAACACGACAAGCGTTGTCTCCACGGGTTGGAGTATCCGTACGGTTTGTACCCAGCTTTTGGGTGTACTTCGGCCATGTGCGGTGCGGGTTACGGTGGGTTTGGCATGAGTGGAAACATGTGGGGCCAGAGCGGACCTTTTTATCCAGGTGGTTACCCGCATGGATTTTATAGGTCAGATGTACCCAAGAGTAAATCTAGCCAAAACAAGAGCGAAAGAAAGCATTTCATTAGTTACAACCCTGGTGTATATGGCGGTGTTACCGGAGCATTTTACCCTAGCACAACCCCCTCTAGTTTCTCTTATGGGTTTCCATTATCAAACGGGATTCCAGTAGACGGAGGAATAAGTTCCTTTGGAATGAACCCTTTTGGAATGTCTCGTTCAGAGGTACCCCATGAGAAGAATGAAGAAGAAAATGAAGAAAGTCGGGGTGAGATTGAAGATCCGTACGAAAGGCGACAGGTGATTGGTGCTTCTATTGGCGGGAGTCTCCATGGTGATGGTCAAGGATTAGGAATAGGTTACCCAGGCTCCACTAATCTTATCCAACCGGGCATTGCTGGTGTGGGAGATTATGGATTAGGCGGAGGATACGGTGGTATTCCGTTAGGGCTTGGGAATACTGGGTTTGGAGGCTACGGTATGAATGGTGGGGGACTAGGAGGGATGGGTGTGTTAGGTGAGGGTCTTGGTGCGGGGTTATCGACAGGTATTGGTGGTGACCTTGCTGAGGGAGGCTTTGGTGCACCGCATCGCTCTAAGGTACCAGACTTTGCTTCTGATGAAGCCAACCAAGAAAGTAAAGACCAAAATGAAAGTCAAGAAAAAAGTCAAGCTCAAGCAGTGAGTGACGCAGCAGATGAGAATGGTGGCCAGTCTACTCAGGCTAATCACGCCAAACGTCAATCTGTGCCCTATCCAGCAGCACCAGTACATGTGGCCAGCGGTTTTCCGGCTCCTGCCAGTCCGTTTCAAGGCGTAAGATATATATTTTTTCATAGAAATATATATATGTAGGGTTTTTTTCCCAAATACTGGTACTCTTACACTCGTTTTCTTAGAAGTGGGCGTACTCACGTGATCGGTGGCCCCATTGGGGTGGTGAAACAATACAAAATATTTGAATAAGAAAGAGCTAATTCCCATACCGTACACCAATATGGCCGCCATTTCATTGTTTTGGTACACCAATATGGCCGCCGTGACGTTAGATGAAAACGCTCTATACAGTCAATGCAAAAAATGTTAGGAGTTTTCCATTTGTAGGGTTCATGGTTGTTCATGATTAGCAGAAAAATATTTTCATGGTTGACAGCACAACATTGTTCACGAAAAAATAGCTTTACATAGAGGAACAATGGTTTTGATTTCAATTGGGACACAAGTTCTGTTTCTTATCCCTGCCACAATTGTAATTACTTTATATTTAATATTTATTATTAAAATACTCATTAATAATTCATGAAGAAAATTCAAAATAGAAATGAATGTTTAAACAGGTGTTGTAAATCGGATACAGCATTGATTAATAAAATATCAATGCTGTATTCGATTTACAGCAAACTAATTAGGACCCATTGGCTCAAATTGAGCTTTTTCCTTGTTTAAATAATTTGTTTTTGCCTTTTCTACGACTGCTAAACAAAGTATTCAGGATATAAACTTCATCGTAGTTTAAGTAAGATATTCGCATCCGAACTGTATGGGATTTAGTCAGTTCGGCCGCTCATATTGTATCTATTACTATTAGTATAAATACACAGGTGATTATAGAAAATCGCGCACGCTGATTGGTTCAGCTACTTCCGACTAATTCTCGATAATCACCTACAGCGTTTATTCAAAATGGCCGCCAGCCAATTTGTCAATGTGATAGACGAGGAAATTAACAATTTTAAAGAAAATGCTGTCCTAAAGAACGAAAATGTGTATTTATACTAAAACAATTATTCACCTCAGGCTCAGTGAATATCGGTGAATAATAACCTCGACTTCGTCTCAGTTATTATTCAGCGATATTCACCTCGCCTTCGGCGAATAATTGTTAATTATTAACTCTTCTGTTATGTACTTTGTGGCAAATTCATTAAATTCAAATACAAGTACAAACAATGAAGACACAATATACAAAAAAATTTGAATTATCAAATCACAATCGATACAAAAATAGAGAATGTATTATATTACAAAGAAAAATATTACAAACGTAAATTTATTATGCCACTTACCTTCCATATATGCGTGGTATTAATACTAATTTCTTCTCCATTACTCCAAATTAGGATTCTATAAGCCAACCAAACTAATGCTATATATACTTTACTTACAGTTACCAATAGTTCATGAAGCACCACCAGCAATTCCATCATTTGCTCAATCACTTTTCCATCCATTTGCGCCGTTTGCTATCCCTCCAACGAGAAACATCCATGTTGGTTCCCCTCATGTTAAGGTTGATGTACAAACTGCGAGATCAACTATTGAAGAACCAGAAAATACTGAAGTGAGTAGAAAACCTTTTATTTAATTAGCGTTTTTTGTATCTTATGATGCATTTTTAACTCATGGAGGCTTCTATATTTTATGTACTTTACACAGAGAACGTTACGGCCACATTTTCCACCAGACACTGACGCCTGTATTCTAAAAGCTCACTCATTGAGGAGTGGCCCCTCACACTCAATAATTGCAACTGAACTGAGTATGAGACGACACTCGCACTCTCGTGAGTGTAGTCTCGTACTCAGTGAGGGTGAGTGGAGACTCGTTGATTGTTGAGTTGCACCTTTTGAGTGTGAGTGTGAGTGTGAGGGTGAAGGGCCACTCATTGAGTGTGAGTGAGCTTCTAGAATACAGGCGTGAATTTCGGAACACAAATTAGGTGTAGAAATACTATGGCACTATGGCTTGCCAAAGTAGAAAGATCCAACCTACATATAGCAATCGAAATATAGTAAGGTTAGATATACTGCCGAAACAGAGAACGTAGGAGTCTAACGTTTCGAGCGAAGGCCCTTCGTCAAACTCCTACGTTCTCTGTTTCGGCAGTATATCAAACCTTACTATATTTCGATTGTTGTTTCTACACTGCCTACGCAGCACGCTACTTTTATTTCACTACATATAGCAGCTTGATGATTGTTAACAACACTGGAATACGCTAAAACCACTGACAAAGATTTACAGATAAAGTTTTTCATGTAAATGTTGTTAATTTTTAGAAAAGATCAACAGAAGAGGAAAACCTAAGGGTTAGTAAGCGTCAGATTTCTCCTGTGTTTACGCCTGTCTCTGCTGAACCAGCTGCAGTACCACCGGTCAGGTAAGACTGTGGAGAACGTTATAGGTGTACATATGTGAACACTGGTGGTACATATGTGAACATAGGGTATATACATGGACATACGTGTACACATGTGAACAGTTGTGGTACACATGTAAACATGGAGTATATACGTGAACATATGTGTACACATGTGAACGTATGTAGTGTACATGTAAACATATGTAATTTATATGAATACGTGTGGTACACATGTGATTCACATGTGGTGATACATGTGAAGACATAAATACACGTATGAACATACTGGATGTGATACACATGTGAACCAATGTGATTCCTGTGAGCATATGAAACACGTGTATTCAACCTAACACTACTCAACTCAAGCTTCAGTTCTATACAGTAGATTGACTGTGCGAGGCTGAGCAAGATTACGATATCAGACACTAAAATGTTGACTTGTTTTTCTTTATTAGGTACCCAGTCCCACCAGCTGACGCATATCCGTTTGGAGCAGGGTAAGTAACAAAGGATAAAGGATAAAGGACTGGGGGCTAATCATCCTTACTTGCAGCCAGTGGCTGAATTGTGAAGGACGCAGATCAACGTGGCCGTGTCGAGGCATACCAAAGGCGCTCCAACCAGCCGCCAATGACACAGTTCAGACCACGGATCACAGCTAAGATGTTAGGTGTTGATTTATGGAGGGAGGAAAACCAAAGAACCCGGCGAAAAACCCTCGAAGCACAGGAGAGATCAACTACAACTCTACTCACATGAGTCCAAGCCTGACAACGGGGTCATTCCCAAGCGGTCACCCATCCAAGTACTAACCCCGTCTAACCGGGCTTAACTTTTTGGTGAGAGGTAGCGCGCCAGCACACGCCACCCGTGCTCCGCTTAACACTTTAAGCTCTTGCTGTGAGGCGCAACCTCTGTGAGGTCGCTATTATTCTATGAGGTTATGTGCGCGTATGGTGGTGCGTTTTGATGTTTATGTAGTTGGTATAAGTCTAGTTGATTCATATATTTATGTAGTTTTAATTTCTACGGGGGAGCGCCTCGCATAGGTCCTCGAGTCTCGTTCGCGCTCTTCCCATGTGGATATTAGTATATTATTATAAATCCATTAAAGTTGTTGCAATGGATGAACCAGGCAGAAATCTAATTCTGGTAAGAAATATTATTGCCCAGCATACTACTTTGAACAAAACCATAACACAAAATAATTTTGAAAATATTTACTAACGTTTCGTTACTAAACGTTAGTAAATATTTTCAAAATTATTTTGTGTTATGGTTTTGTTTAAAGCAAGTATGCTGGGCAATAATATTTCTTACCAGAATCCATTAAAGTTGTTAAAAAAAAACCCAAAAAACCTTGAGGAAACCATGGATTAAATCATTCCTGTCCGAGGGCTTCCCCAGAGATTAACAAAATCGTATGGCGTTAGCCAGAATAAAATACTAAAGACGAATTCGGACAGGAAAGAGTTAAGGTGATGTCTGTTTTACCAGACCCAGATTAAAGGGGCCGTCGTGCCACGTTATTTTAGCAATTCTGGCACAAACAAAATTGTCCTAAAATTGCACAAAACTTCACAATAACAATTTTGAAAGATATAAAAACACACAAAAATGCTAGAAACTTGCACAGAAGTGCGCATGGACAAAACTGAGCGAGATTGAGAGAGATTGTAAATCGACATCTTGATTTTTGTTTGGAAAAAACAATTTGCTCAATTTGCGCGAGAATTTGTTTTTAAATGTTCAGAACTCCTCCATAGATGCTAGGTAACTCATCAATGTACAACTTTAATTTTGAAATTTGCAGCTAAGAATTTAAATATAAGATAATTTTGGCTAATAATAGCCTGACAAGCCCCTTTTAGTCAACCCTTTGTTAATGTTGTTTATTTTTTTCATTTAGAATTGCATGGCCATCTGCAAGTGTTCCCGCGAACGTTGGCCACCCACCATTTATATGGAGCCGCTCTACTATGCCTGGCCCAACCATGCTAGTCCCGAGAGGACTTTTAGGTGGAATGGGTGGTGCTATGGGCGGTGCTATGGAGATGGGAGGAGGAATGGGTGGAGGAATGGGTGGAGGAATGGGTGGAGGAATGGGAGGTGGATTAGGTGCTTTATTAGGTGGTATGGGTGGTGGTATGGGTGGTGGTGGTATGGGTGGTGGTGGTATGGGGGGTGGTATGGAAGGTGGTATGGCAGGTGGTCTCGGTGGTGGTCTCGGTGGTGGTCTGGGTGCTGGTCTGGGTGGTGGTCTGGGTGGTAGTCTGGGTGGTTTGGGAGGTGGCTTGGGAGGAGAAATGGCTGGAGGAATGGGAGGTGGAATGGGTGCACTGATGGGCGGTGGTATGCCCGGTGGTGGTGGTGGTGGTATGGGAGCCATGGGTATGCCTGGACTCGCGGGAATGCAAGCTTTGGGTGGAGGAGCAAGCAGTATGGGTGGGTTAGGTGGTGGTGGTGGTGGTGGTGAGTCTATAATGGAGCAAAATCCAATGGCAGGGTTCTCTGCTGGAGCAGGAGCAAGTGATGCTGCGTTATCTGCAGCTTTACCAGGATCCTCATCAATATCAGGATCTTCATCAACACCAGGTTTGTCAATCACAATTTCTAAAACCTACTTTATATAATTATTTTCATGGTAGGCCATCAAATAAATATTAGCAAAACTATGATATAGACACAATATTTTACACTACACTAAATTGAATTAAACTAAACTAAATTACTGAACTAGAAAAATATCTTGTTTGAAGCTTTTCATGGCGATCTATAAATTAAATGTACACAATTTGTGGGTTTCACCATGCATGTCCTATTTAAATGTTGAGCTTTCGGCTCGTATGCTCGAGCCATCTTCAGAAAAGTGTGAAGACACTTCTCACGAGTCGAAAGCTCAGAATTTAAATAAAACATGGTGAAACCAACAAATTATGTACATTAAGCCCTAATCAAACGAGAACGCAAGTCATCGCAAGTTTTAGCTTGTGCTTGCTTGTGTCTCGTTTGACCGCCACCTTGCGATGACTTGCGTTGACTTGCGTTAGCTTGCGACTAATTTGAGCTTGTTCAAATTTCATCGCAAGTTTTCTACAACTTGCGAGAGCTTGCGAAACGTTTGAACACAAAACACAAGGCGACGCAATCTTTCGTGCTCCGTCGCCATAGAAACTACCATGAGAACTAGCGAAAAGGCGTGGGAACTAGCGGCAGTGCAGAACTTGCGACGACTTGTGCCGACGTTTGACTGGTGGCATCGCAAGTCATCGTAAGCTAACTTGCGATGACTTGCGTTCTCGTTTGATTAGGGCTTTAAATTAATAAACTAGAAAAGTTGTGGTGCTTGGTGGAAAGAGTTAAACTGGAAACACTTTTCTCACTCGCGGCCAAGATGAAATTTAATCTGAATAACTGGATATGCATGCTCACAACGAGATTTTTTTTTTCAACTGGTTGTTCCATTGCAAATATTTTACAGTATAGTGTGTTACCCCGATTATAGATTACATGTTTCAAGAGTTCTAACTCTAGTACAAAACGAAAACATTTTGCAGTACTATAGAGTTAAAACTTGTACAAATTTCTACTTTTTATAAGAATCGACTATAATACTAATGATAAAACATAGTGTATATTATACAGTGCTTTTTAAGATACAGTTTCTTTCAATTTACAATACTTATTACCGTCATGTATATATCATTATACAATACCCTAGTTGCTATGCGTGTTTTCATTGGTTGTTGGCCATGATCTATTAGAGGACAGACACATGGTCACGTCAGATCACGTCAGCTGACTTGCCTTTTTCCTTCTTGATGCCCCAAAATCCGGCACGAGTTTCGACAACGACCTTTTAAATTTGTATTGTATAAAACAAATAGATTCCATATTTTTGTTGTCTGTTCAGTTATAGATGCACAGAGGACGTCACAACGTGGTAAGAACATCAGTGACCCACTCGACTGCGTCTCGTGGGCCACTTTTTTGTTCTTACCACGTTGTGACGTCATCTGTGCATCTATAACTGAACAGACAACGGCAAAATGGAATCTATTTGTTAAGTAGTTCTTACTCCAAACAGACAAAAAAACCCAAATGTTTTCTAACAGTGTAAAGTAGTTTCAAGAAAACCACGAAAGGGTACTTACGGTCTAAGATGAGTGTCCCAAAGACGCTTTTGAATAAAAATAACGTATACGCAAAGATTTATACAAGAATTTGAACTTGCAAGAAGCGTTCTTACTCCAAACAGACCAAAAATAAACTAAGCGTTTTCTAACAGTGCGAAGTAGTTTCAAGCAAGCCACAAAATGGTTAGTTAAGGTCTAATAATATTCCAAAGACGTTTTTGATTAAAAATAACGTATATCTAGAATTTATACAAGAATTCAAACTTGCAAGAAGCTATCCAATCAGTTCTTTCTCCCAAACAAAAAAAAATAAACTAAGTGTTTTCTAACAGTGCGAAGTAGTTTCAAGCAAGCCACAAAAGTTAGTTAGGGTCTAATAGTATTCCGAAGACGTTTTTGATTAAAAATAACGTATATCCAGGGATTTATACAAGAATTGGAACTTGCAAGAAGCTTTCCAATCAGTATATGTTCATTTGTTTCGCCGTAAATCTCGCTTGTAAAACCAGCTAAGTTATACACAAGACCACTGGCGTAAAATGCAAAACAGACCACAAATGTAATCATGATGAAAACGGCAATCTTCAAAGCACGGAGTTCATTAAGAGACGTCCCCAAATCTGGTCGAGCTTTTGAATTTTTCCATTGCCAGATAAATGAAATGATTTTCCAGTAGGTAAAAATAATCAAACTTAAAGGTAGTATGATTATCATTACGGATAAAAAGACCAAATATACTCGAATCCGCCAGTCATAGCCATCACTTTCATCTTGAAATGCGTAGTAACACCTTAAAGCAAGAGTACCATTCAGAGACAAGTTTTTGCCGGTGTAAACAAACAAAGCCGGCACAGAAGCCGCAAGAACAAACACCCAAACCAAGAGAAGCATTCGTTTGGCCAACTTTCGAGTAAAAGTATACGTCGAGTTCTTTGCAATGGTAATATAACGCGCAATACCAAAAATCAAAATCATGTACACCGAGGCCATTAATCCAAAACTGTTGAGGAAGTATTCTAGACGGCAAAGAATGCTCGTGGTTGGTATACCATTGTAAAATAGATTAAAAAAGAGATGCCACTGTGAGAAGACGCCAAGTGTTGACGCGATCATGTCTGCCACAGCGAGATGAAATAACATTAGTTCGTGAGAGCGACGCCAAAGTTGTTTTCTTCGTCTGATGATATAACATACATAACCATTGCTGAGTAAACCAATGAGAAACAAAACGAATGCAGTTATTGTAAGACTTATAAAACCAGATCGAGTAGCTGCACGAAAAGGAAGGCTTGAGGTATTCGTACTATTCGAAGTCATATTGTCGAAGCCGTACTGTCGTATACTGTTCGAAGTCATATATGCACTTCAAGAGTTCACAACTCATAATATATAGTAGTAAAAACTCTTCCGTCTCAGATTAACATCTTGTTGAGTTCTTGAGTGGGTATATACGTAAGCCAGTTGTGTTCGCTCTAATTAATAAATATACTTATGTAGACATTGTTTTTCATTTATACTGTATCTGATCAGCATTTCCGACAAAAGGGGGATGGGCCCCATACATTTGGATGGGGGAGGGTGGTTAATCCAATTTTTTTTTACTCTGATTATAGTTTATGTCTGGTTCGTTGTGATTTACAGTAGTGCATGTAAGAGACGTTTGGCGGACGTACGTCAAACTCAATTACTCAGAAAAGATTTCTGTGTTGCATTGCACGTAGCTCGCAAATACGTACAATTTATCATATAGTGCATGTTTATATTAAAAATATCCTTTAGCCAGTTACACAAAACAGAATACTTAATTACTCGAGAGTTTAAAAACTGAACTTAAACTGAACTAAAAGTTCTGACCTTAATTAAAAAGAATTATAAATTGATTTATAGAAACCAATTTACATGTACGAAAATAATTATGATTTATAAACCAATATATACGTTTATTAAATCAGGATTCCTTGGGAGCACTATACCCCCACCAGCATTTTGGCATTAGGACGACCCCCCCTCCCCCCGTCCATACTGAAAATCCTGGCGGAAATGATGAAATTGATAATTCAGTAATGTCCTTAATTTTCGTATAGAAAAACATCTTTGCACAATCATGTTTTATTATTTATAACGTCGCAATAGATTAAAATAAAATAAAATCATACGTAATCATGGAAAAAGTATCGTCTCATTCGTTTGGAGCCACATCTGTTACTCAACCTCGGACACAATAAATCTTATTAAATATTTACTATTGATCAATATCGCTCAACAGAAAAGGCAGCTGCACTTATCTTACAAAAAATACTCTCCCCGAAAAAGAACGACGACGACAGAAAAAACACACTTCACAACACCTGTGAGTGCTTCCGGATTATTTTTTTTAATAAATTCTTACTTATTTTTTAACAAGCGTTTTTTGATATAAAAAACAATCTTGTTCGTATATGTATAGTTGAAACATAGTTTGTTTATGTTAACACTAGTGTTGTCACAAAAACTTTAGTCTGTGGCTTTAAAACTAACGAATCATAAGAGTGAACTAATATAATGAATACTGAAGATGAATACTGAATAAAGATGTTCATTTACAAATATAATTCATATCGCCAAGTTCTTTTTTTTAACTAATTTAATTAAAATTAGCCTTCAATCTCGTTTTAGCTCAAGTATATAAAATTTCGGCCACATATAGAGAAAACTTTGATAATTAAACGGAACGAAAACTCTTCTGGCTAACTGGAGAGATATTAGCCTTGTGTTACGAAGACTATCTTATTAAAATTTGAAGCACAAAATTAAATGTAATTAAACTTAGCTTTCAATCACGTTTTAGCTTAAGTAAATACAATTTAGGCCAAATATGCCGTGAAGTTATAAGTTTAGCTAGTCTGTTGTACTCAAGATAGCTTAGTTCAAGCACAATTTCAGTATATGATCGTCTGAAAGAACTTTTGCTGTAAATCATATAACAAATTAATCTTAAAAAAAGCATATAAAAGAGATTTTTGTATTGGTTAACGAGTAAACTAGTCTGGCGTACAGACGGAGTAAAATACATAAGGTTAATTAAATCTAATAGGGAACAGAAAGACTATCTAGACACTTTATAAATAATTTGTTTTGCATAAACTTGGCAATTGAAAAAAAATAATTAATACATAGAGAAAAAATAACTTTGTCCTTTGCCCTTTTTTTAGTTTAAAATCTGCTCAAATGCTAATATTCTATAACAAACAAAGTCTAATTGAAACAAAATCACTTAAAAGAAATGTCAGTAAACGAAATTCATAAAAAAAACCATGCGTAATTTGATTTGAGAAGAAAAAACTGATAATAAAAAGATTACTGTTAAGAACAAAAACGCAGCTGCAAGTGGGCGATGCTTATCCATAACGCGTCTATTTACGAAATAAAGTCGAAGGAAACAACCGAGACAACGAAATCTATTTTAAAATTGTTTTTGTTTTTTATACTTTATTCAACAAAATTTCTCTTTGTGATTTTAAAATTGGTTAAAGCCAGGTTAACTAATAAAAGATATAGGTTAACGCGCGTATTCGTTGATAACTCTTTTTGAGAACAATTGTTGAGACGAGATGGCTATAGTAATTATCTTGTATCTGATCAGGAGGATAAAGATTATGCAAAGTCTAAAACTTTTGTTATTTAAAAAAGATTATATCTATTCTTCCTTCAACAGGAAGGTAGTAATGAAATATAAAACCACAAATTAAGATATTTAACTATAATATACAATGTAAACAGTAATATGATATAAATTAAAAGAGAAGCGAAAATAATAACAACATGAAGTTAGTTTTTAAGTATAATAGAGTATTGTTCTGGTAACGGCTTAGAGTTGTTGTCAGCTTGTGTGGTTAATGCAGTGTGCCATGATTCTAAAGTTTTTCTTGTGCGATAACTCCCTCTGTCGATTACTTGACCTTCATCACAGTTGATCCTGTGGTAAGTTGATCCTGTATAATCCTGGCTGCGCTTCTTCAATTTTTTCAAAAATAATATAATAGCTATATTGAAGTTAGTCTTTTCCTTAAAGTGCTTATGAAACGAAAATTAAGTTTGTCTTATTTGAAAGAACACTTAAAATGATAGAGTAACATCTTTTGCAGTTATTCGTTTCCTTGCTTCGTTTTTGAGGTATTTCAGTTTGTTTGATATGTCAATTAAACAACTTAGTTGAGTTATCAACAATGAGTTATCAGAGAAGGTATATCTTTACAATTATCAAACATAATTATCACTTGGGAATCCTACAGGTTTGGCGTTGTGAGAGGAACACACGCACATGTTTCCTTCCAATTAAGTTTGGTTTGATAATAGCAAAGATATATAACCTTCTCTGATAACACATTATGCACATGTGACGTCAAGTTGTTTAATTTACATATCAAACAAACTGAAATATGTCAACAACGAAGCAAGGAAACGAAAAACTGCAAAAGATGTTACTCTATCATTTTAAGTGTTCTTTCAAATAAGACAAACTTAATTTTCGTTTCATGTGCACTTTAAGAACGTCAGTCGTATTCCGTATTCATATTCAGCCGTATTCATACAAGTAATACTATACACCCGTATTTTTATTCAGTTTACATGCAAATATACTTTGTTTACGATACTTTGTTTCTACAAAGATTTGATAAAGTTATTATTAAATTATCTTTAATCAAGAAAGTCTTTAAAATAAATAGATGATCCACTACAAAGATGCACCATATCTGAAAGTCTCACCTTACAAGTAGCTAAGGAGCCAAGTAATCACAATCGGATAATTTTTGTTACAATGTTGTAAATTGTCTTAATGTATTAGTTGAACAATGTTGGTGATCTTTTGCTAGTTACATTATGTTATATGAAGAGTTCATTTAAAACACTCTCTTATTTTGGCAACATAAAGGCTGGGGTGTGGCGCCATGCATAACCCCCCTGCTTGCCACTTGAAAAATTGTGTCCAATACTTAAAGTTGAGATTGCTTTTGGGAATGGCTATTTAATTTCGAAATTGAGAATAAACAACTAAACAATTAAATTATTTCTAAAAAAAAACATGAACAGGCAGTAAGCAAGTTATTTCTAAAAACGTTTTACGGTTCTAATGCGCTGTAAATGTCGCTTTTAAGAATGAGTAGTGAACAAATTGTCTTTAGAAACACATTGCCATTTTTAAGAATAAACAGTGAACAAGTTATTTCTAAAAAAACATAATTCGTTTTTAGGAATGAGCAGTAAACAAATTATTTTTAAAAAACATTTTGTCGCTTTTTGGAATGAGTCATAAACATTTTTCTTTTAAAATGTCGTTTCCAGAAATGAACAGTAAACAAATTATGTCTAAGAAGACACTTGTCGTTTTCTAGGAATAAACTAGGAACAAATTTTTTCTAAAAAATTAACATTTGTCATTTCTAGGAATGGGCGGTGTACAAAAGAAGTCAGGCGTTCCGTTAAAGAGCAAAGGAAAAGGAAAGAAAACTAAATCAAAGAAACATGCAAAGAACTGAGATCACACCTAAGTTCTGTTTATGGAAGAGAGGACCTGTATGAGACTCTTCATATGAAACTTTTAATGACACAAGCATTGGATCAACTTAACATTGTTGACTTGGAATAACTATTTTAATAATAATAGAAGTGTATAAAATTTCAATTGTATGAAATTGTAACGCAATCAAGGATATACATTAACCCCCCGACATTTTTCTCTCTCAAAGCAGTATATAATGTAAATTGGCATGTTGTTTATCTTGATGAGTTAAAAATTAATAATTTTACTGGATATTTATGTATATTAATTATTAATACCTTGTCATACAAGATGTGTAATTTAAAAGTTAATAGTTTAAAAGTTCAATAGATATTATATTTTATGAAAGCTTAGTTTGGGTCAATGATATGGCTATTATACAAATAAAAAAGATTACCTGTCAGGTCTTGGTTCCGTTACATTTGTGTGACAAGCTTCTTGCAGTACAGTATATTAAATAATTACAGAAATTTCAGAGCTCAGTCTGTTCAAAACTGATTGTGCCCGTAGTTGAACTGTTGGTTTGTCAGTGTTGTGATTAGCTTATACTTAAGGCTACTTTAAAGCCTATACTCACTACTAAAATACGAGATAAAACAAGAGAACAAATGAAACGGTGATATTTCAATTTTATTACAAAATCATCATCGGACCAAGACTCCTTGGACCGATGAATGATTTTGTAATAAAATTGAAATATCACCGTTTCATTTGTTCTCTTGTGTTAGCTCATATATTGAGTTTCAAGATGTTTATTTTCGATTTATGCTTTGTCTTGTATTTTCAAATTGTCGGCTGGATGTGTTGTGTTTTTTTCAGTTTTCTCACTACTAAAGCAGTTTTAACTGCTTAAAAGCTTGTGTGTTGCTTTGTATTTTATTCTTGCTAATACAAGAACATTTTCCCCTTCCAAGAACGCTCTCCACAAGAAGTAGTTAAGACTTACAAATCACGTTAACAGAAGAGTAATACTAACACTACTAAATAACATGTTCGAGAAAGTTGGTCGTCTAGGTTAGAGTAGTCTTGAGAAAGACTGTTTGTGGTGGTAGTGACTGACGACCTGACCGAAACCTTTCACTTGACTCTGAAGATGACTGCCGCTGAGGCCGTCGAAACGTCAGTCACTTCTCACTACCACCACAAACAGTCTTTCTCAAGACTCTAACCCAGACGAGCAACTTTCTCAAACATGTTATAATACTCCTGGGTTCAAACCATTTACTTTACTACTAAATAACCTAGTTGTGTGTTTCATTGTCTACTATTTAGTCGCCAATTACCAGTCAACAGCCATGGAAGGTGACCAAGAAATGTCAACAAGTGTAGAACGTGATGGTGTAGCTTCGTTTGAAATACCATCTCCTGGACAACGGATTGAAACTCCCAGGGAAATATCTGATGTAAGTTTTTCATCCAGAATTTTGATGCAGGGATTAAGTTTAAGAAATTTACTGTATGTAGATATACTTCTAGATAATATTATGTATAAATTAGACAGACAGACAGACAGACAGACAGACAGACAGACAGATAAAAACACACAGACAGATAAAACAGACAGACAGATAAAACAGACAGACAGACAGACACAGACACAGACACAGACAGACACAGACAGACAGACAGACAGACAGACAGACAGACAGACAGACAGACAGACAGACAGACAGACAGACAGACAGACACAGAATTCTTTATTTAACCTCAGAATTTTAGAAAAAGCCAAAACTACAGTACAGTATATATAAAATATTAAAATATAGATACATGTATTTACAAAAAATTATTTGTAGTATATACAATAATAGTAAAATAATATATGAACACTAGATATATTAATTATATATATATATATATATATATATATATATATATATATATATATATATATATATATATATATATATATATATATAGTAACTTAGGTTAGATATACTGCTGAAACAGAGAACGTAGGAATCTAACGTTTCGAGCGAAGGCCCTCTCTGACGAAGGGCCTTCGCTCGAAACGTTAGATTCCTACGTTCTCTGTTTCGGCAGTATATCTAACCTAAGTTACTATATTTCGATTGTTGTTTCAACACTGCCTACGCAGCACGCTACTTTTATTTATATATATATATATATATATTAGGTAATTATACATATACTCTGTCAGTCAGTGATCAACTATAATGCACTGGGTGATGCACCCTGGAGATTTGTGATAAAGGAGCAGCATATACTGATTGTAGACGATGCAGGAGAAGCAGTCATTGCCACATAATATGGTTGCATCTGTGGTTTGTCTCTTGGTTGTATATATAGCGCAGCACCACTTTCTTCATTCTCTGTTCTCTTTTGGCCACACTCTGGAGCTTTTCTTCTTTTTTCCTGTGCTGCTCTTGAAAAATGGTGTAGTCATCAACAGCTTCCTTGCTGCACTGATCGAGTTTTGATGTACAGTGCTTTGATGTCGTGCCGCTTACACCTATCCCTGCAGTGCAGCTTGGGATCTGATGGCCCACATACCATAACACAGTAATATTATATTAATACCGGTATATTAATTTAATATTTTAATTAAATATATTAATAAAGACAAAGAAACTACCAATAAATTATTGTTAGTTTCTTTCTCTATAAATATTAATATATTTAATTAAATTATTAAATTAATATACTGATTACCGGTATTAATATATCCATTAAAATCTACAGGTGAACAGCTAGAGCCCTAAACAGGCAGAAAATCGCCAAGAGTTCCTGTTTTGACTATTTTTAATATAATTTTAAATTACCTTTTTAGTTCAGAATGCCAGTCATTGTCATGAAGAAAAAATCTTTAGTAGCTAAAGTTTCTTCAAAGAATTCACGACCAAAGCAAACAGTCAAACAATGAAGAGATTCACCAGCATATCAATGAAATTATATGCAGACTGTCAGGCCCAAGGGCAAGACCGCTAACCGCTTCAATGTTCATAACATGTAATACAGTGAGAGAAAACCCTTTTTATATTATGTATTTGCAAGCCGAAAACGCATTTGCAATCTACTATGCTATAAAATATTATTAAAACATTACTTACATGGTGTTAAACTCGGTTTATGTGAGCACTTTTAGTTCCTTTTCCTTCAAATTTCCAAAATTTGTTTCCACTTGTGGTCAGTCTTTGAACTTTTTAACAGTTTTATCAACGCTAAAACTCAAAACCTATTCTCCTTTCGGCTGTTAAAGATACCACATAAAGAATTTCAAGCCTCTAATATATAAAATACTAACGAATTTTAGCGTTTATCTCAGCGAAACAGCAAGGGGACTCGAATTTCCAGCATCGACGCCATGTTGAAGTTTCTTATTTCATGTATTTTCCGTTAAACACCTCTTCATTCTGATTGGTCTGTTTGAAAAAGATGGTAGCCGCAGATTTTGAAGCCAGCGGAAGTAAATTTAAAGGGAAAACATTTCAAGATGGCCGACACGAGTTCTTTCAATTCTGTTAAATAAACCAGTTAAAAGTAAAATTTAAAGACATTTTGAAGACTGAAAAGAGAAGAAAAGATGCTTAGTGAAATGTATTTTGGATTTTATGGTAAGGAAGTTATATATAGTTGAATTCGTGTTTGTTTATTCAGAGTTTTAGCGTATTATATTTGTCTTGTGTTGTCAACTTGTGCTACTATAAAGATTATCGTTTCGAGTTTCTGGCTCTGAATTTTGCGAGATATGATTTTTTGGAGAAATTATTAATCTCTCCGTTATATATAAACGGTTAACCTCACCATTCGCCTGCAAAACGCTCAATTATTACTAAATTATGCATTTATGTGGTTATATCGATGTATATATTAAAACTCAAGTGGAAAATGAAAATTTGTTAAGCAAATAAAGATTAAATGTGAATGTTTTATCTGGCTTGTCAAATTCACATATCTAATTGTTTAGGTTTATCAACAAGCTTTAATAAATAAGCTGTTTATTCTGAGAAAATCGAACGGTAAGTTTATGTAAATCAGGACGAATCTTATAAATATTGATTAAATATTATATTCATAAATTACAGTTATGGACCTTATACCGAAATGGCGGACAATTTAATTTTATGTGCATATAAATTGGCTCTTATGACCCTGTTTTAAAGTTTGCTATTTTTTTTAATATCTCACATGAAAACGAGTTCATAAGGGCTAATATATATGTATATTAAAGAATCTTAATTTGGTGGCCATTTTGGAATAAGAGCTATTAAATTTTAAAATTATATTATTAATTCAGGAGAATTATTAACGAATTTAATAATATAATTTGGTACAGTTATGGAATACCTATACAGGTCTATTTTTATGATTTCTATCATGTTCTAATATTGGGGAAAGTTGATCACCTTACAAATACAATTGCCTCACTCTTTAAAATTACTTGATTAACTTCATGACAAACAACAACCATTTTAAGGAATCCTGGCTTGCACAAAAGTGGACAGGTATTCTATAATTTAGCTATTGAGTGTCTGCTTTTGGGGTCTTGATGATCCATGGGTCTGTTGGGCAACAACCAACCAATAAAAACAAGCTGAAAATCCAGGTTATTGTATAATGTATTCTAATACACTTCCAGCCCTCCACTTATAAAGTGTTATAAGAATTAGTTTATATGAAAGAAGACAAATGTATTTTTGTTTTTGTGTATGTTTGTGAGAATTATATAATAATATACAAACCAAGTTTTTAACTACAAATATTTTATGTACACTAATGCGTGTTTGTACTGTGTTGTAACCTTCTTGCGCAAAAGCGCTGTTCACTTGCTATACTGCCGTAAAACTCTTGAGCTATTGTGCAGTGCATTTTCTATTGTGACTTTGTGACGTTCTTTACACAAAAGCACAATGCACTTGCTATTGTAACTTCCTTGTCCAGAAGCGCAGTGCATTAATTGCTTTTTCCGCCGTAACTCTTGCGGACTTGCGCAGTTTGAATTAAAGGGCAATATGCAATGCTTGTAATTGTATGCAATTGTAATTTGTTTTTGTGCAAAAGCGCAACACATTTTCTATTGTTAACTTTCTTTGCTTAAAATCGCAGTACACTTGCTATAATGTCATTTCTGTACCACTTCTTTCCTGTCAGCGCTAGTGAAATTCTTTCGTTGACGGGCGTGGAATTACATCGGTAACGTTGGATTTTTTTATGCGTGCACCAGAGCGACTGTATCGGTCATTCCACGCATTCTAGCTTTCACATAATTTCTACAGTTGGAATACTTGCAAATTGTAGTAAAAATAGCCTGCTATAACTGTTTCCAGTTTCTTTGTCTGCCCAGGTCATTTGTTGTTTTTTGCATAGTGTGACTCCATGCATCGTTTTTTGGTGCAAAACCACTCTGCTATTTTAACTCGAAACGCTCGAAATCTTAAGACATATACGACCGGGTTTAGTGCGCTGTTGAAGTAACCAAGCATTAGAAGACTGAGATCTATGTTTTGATTTTTGTTGGCAAAGCAAGACTTTGATTGGATTAAAGAACAAATGTTTGTTATAACACTGGACGTTGTAAATGGTCCCCATGTGATAAACAACAGCGAGCCAATCATAGCGTACGATTTCGCTAAGTTCACATTCCGTAAGAACTTCTTGCGTTCTTCGCTTCTTTGCGATGAGCTCCGATGGGTGTACTCGGAGGCACTCGACAACTTTCGTCGTTTCATCGTATGGTTTTTCATTGCCCTGAACATATGGTAGTAGAAAATGGCCGTGATGCATGATGGTAGGATGAAATTGAGCACCGAACTTAATATGGAGTATTCCAGTTCGATATCAAAGTAACAGTAAGGAACGGTAGACGTCACTCCTACTGACGTTCCAGGGGGGTTCCATCCCATTTTTGGTATCAGTGCAAACAATATACTGTAAATCCACACCAAGAGAATCGCGCATAGCGCCTTATGCTTGAGCCCGCTTCTGCCAGTCCTGTACTTCAGCGGTTTTGATATTGCGTACCATCGGTCTATACTTGATGCGCACGTTGTCAGAATGGAGACTGGTACGGTAAATAAGTAAGCAGTTGTCCACAGTTGGCAAAGTGCTCGCGAGTGACGCCATTTTTTATTGTTTAGCAACTGGTCCACTTCCAGCGTCATAACGAGTGACGCAGTTATGACGTCAGACACGGCTAGACTAAGCATGTAGTAACTGGTAGACACGTGAAGCCGCTTGTCAAACAAGAACACCAGGATCACGAGGAGGTTGCCTAGAAACGCGAAAAAGATAATACCCGCGAGCAGGCCGACGTAGGCAATGATGGTTAGGGTCAGTTCGAATCCCTTCGAACCTGCACCTGACGAGGTTGTGCTGTGGTTGTAGAATGATGTATCGAAGATGCTCGAGTTGATGGTGGAATTGGGGGCAGTAGAATTGAATGTGATATTGGAAAACTGGTCCATAGTTTCCTTAAAACAAATAAGAAAAACATCTATTAAATACTGTCTTTCATATTCAACCTCGATTTCACCCATTGTTCGCGCCCATTGAAGCAAATTCGGGAAGTGTTTATTGTCTCTGTGATGAGGACAATAGTATGACGTTATGTTACTTGTTTTTTACTCTTCCTCGTCTGCATGTGTTTCTCCCTGTGGTTAGTAGGATTGTCTGACGTTAGGTAGAGTAGTATAGTCTGGTAGAGTAATATAGTCTGGCGTTAGGTAGAGTAATATAGTCTGGCGTTAGGTAGAGTAATATAGTCTAGCGTTAGGTAGAGTAATATAGTCTGACGTTAGGTAGAGTAATATAGTCTGGCGTTAACTAGAGTAATATAGTCTAGCGTTAGGTAGAGTAATATAGTCTGACGTTAGGTAGAGTAATATAGTCTGGCGTTAGCTAAGGTATTAATTGGTCTTAAGGGAAGAGATCGATATGCTCGCTTGGATATGAGAATTTAATGTTAATGTTCATCATGTTCTTTGAGCCATTTTAACTGATTCAGAAAAATTTCTGAGTTCGGACTCGAACGCACAACCTTCCGATCGCCGGTGAGTCTCGCTTCGCATCTCAGACATTTTTCTGAAGCATTTCAGAAATTTTTCTGAGTAAAATTTACATTCAGTAATATGGTCTGGCGTTAGGTAGAGTAAAGTAATATTTTTTCAACTTGTTATTGACCTTTCTTTGTCGTTGGATTCTCACCGTGTGACGAGTAAAATAGTGTGTTGAAATGAACTTGTTTCCCGTTGTAGTTGTCTGGAAAATTTTAGCAATATTTTTCTCAGCAGGTTACCGTATTTTAATCATAGAAAATTGAAATGGAAAGTGAATGGAAATTCTTAAAAAGATAGCCTAACAAATGACAAGTTTTTGCTTCATTCAGCCTTGTTGAATTCATGTACTTGAGTTTAATTATTACAAAGATGACGATCTTAAATGCGTGGATAGACAGTAAAAGATTTGCTTTATCTTTTATCTTTCGGCGCATCTTAATCTAAAGTTCATTTCCGTTGAATCTTAAAATACTCGTTACTATCTCGCTATCTTGAACTATTTGTCATTTTATCTGAAATCTCCAGATGCCTTGCTTTCTGCTGTACTGTGATTTTAATAGAAAAATTTCTCGAAATGGCCGGCAAGAAATGCGCGCAAATATTTCTGCTCGATTTTTCCCGCTGTAATAATGGAAAGCAGAAGGATGCGTATCATTGACGGTACCGAAAAAGATGGCGGCGGTACATTTAACCATAATGCTTTGCGACCTGAAATCAGCTCAAATAACAACTAAACATTGTTTATCATGCTAAAATGGATTAAACAACCAAGAACTTCATTCCTACCAAAGTTGTTCATTGTAAAACCATATCTTCCAATTATTCTGCAAGAAACAATATTTAATGGGCGCAAAGGATTCTGGTTAAATGTACAAGACGCCCTCTTTTTCGGTACAGTCAATTAATGTTTGGATTTCCTGTGCATGCATGCATGGCTATACTACTTGCGCGCACACACAAACTGATGGCACGTCCTTAGATGTCTGAACACATGTCTGAATTTGCAACTCATCTAAGCACAGTTGTTGGTTCTCTCTCGTGTTTTCCTTAATTTGCGCCATGATTTGCACAAAATATTTTCCTTGCCACTCGGAACATAAAATCCATGTCTTCTCGCCACTGTGTAATAGTATCCCCTTTGTACTAAAGTAAAACAGTGTCGATACTTACGTATCCATTTATCTACACGTATCAGCATATCACAAAGTAAATAGTCATGTAAAAGTAATGTACTGCGTAGGTAGTGTTAAGATACAAATCCAAATTATAAATGTTAGTGTACTGCCGAAAAACTGGCCTACGATGCCGGTCAACCGGAAGCTCTAGCTTTGTCGGCACAGAAAGAGGGATTTTCGTAACCTTAAACCTCTTACAATCAAGCTTTTGGTAGTACTTCATAATTTGATTTGTGATAAAAAGTTGCATTATCTGACTAAACATATTAATTTTAAGCTATCGGCTTTTAGGCTAATATTTCATGCATGTTGTAGAACCGCTAATGTATTTCTCCATGCATTGTGTTTGTTGGTTTATCATAATTATTTTCCATTTACTGCCATCATCTAACTGTATTATATTTGTAATGAAAAAAAAGTAGAGTGCTTCGTAGGCAGTGTTTTGTATAGAGCAAAGATTTTTGTCAACGAAATACTGACGTTTTGAGCCGATCTCTATAGAGATCCGCTCAAAACGTCAGTCTGGAAACGTCAGTATGTCGTTCCTAGAATTAGGCGGTTCGCCACTTTTCCGCTTTGCTATGTTTATAGTGTAAAACAGTGCTGCGTAGAATACTATATTACTAACTAACACAGCTTGTACAGCAAACAACTGACAATTATTACTAACATCAAGCTGCAATTTCTGAAACTAACTAAAAGTGAAATTAAACTGCAGAGATTTTTAGCAACGAAATACGGACGTTTTAAGCGAAACCTTTTATCAAAGTGAAATTATAGGGCTCCGCTTGAAACGTCAGTGTTTCGTTTCTATAGAAATTTCGGCGATTTGCTATCTTTTCACTTTGCTATATTTATAGTACGGCATTTTTGCTACGCGGCGCTTGCAGTTTCACAATATTTCACATTTCACAACTATAATTAACAGCCGTTATTTTTAGATCAGTAGTATATGCAGCGGCTTAAGAAACCCTTACATCGCCGTGTAGTTAGACTAACAGCTCAAAATGAACTAAGACTTTGTTGTCTCGGTTGGACCATAGCTATTGGTTGTATAGAAACCTCGAGGAGATAAAGGATTCTTTATAGTTTAAGTCTAATTATTGCAGCTCTCCGGTGCATTACAATATATAATGCACTGTGTACTTTATTATACAAACTCAATCTATATATTCCGTTGAATATATCTCGCTTGTTTTATCGTGTTCATATATTATATCGGAATTGTTTCTACCTCGACGTCAATTTAAAAACATTATAGATTATCTTACCTTTAGTTATAGTTTAGCAGAGATATTGAAGAGCTCACAAGATAAGCACTAACACAGACAGTGGTCTGAAAGTATATGCATGGTCTTAGTTAAGTGTTGGCTTACACCTCTCATCTTTGTCACCTTATCGTCTACATCTCAAGTTGGAGACATAATTAAGATGTACTCATCAGCAGGAAAATTAGAAATTTATAAAGAGCTTGCTTGCACGAATTAATTAAGTTATACAACGTCAATTCTAGTTCTAACTGAGGGAAACAAGGTTTTATTTTTGGAAACCAATTAAACAGCTTGTCTTCTTATAAGAAAAATCTCAGCGGTTCAGCGGGACCACTGTCGGCAACTATAGTAGGATATCATTAAAACTGGCATGAGAATATCTCGGCTACAAACACCTGTCGCCTTTAACCATGCATAAAATAATATTCGCTGAATGACATAGACCTTATTGGGTGGGGGTGTTGGTGGTACAGTGGTTAGTACACGCCTTTCACCTCTGCGAGCCGGGTTCGATTCCTGCAAGAGTGCTTCCAGTTTGACTCTACCAAACACCACAGGTTTCCTCCGGGTACTCCGGTTTCCTCCTGTAGTAACACTGGACCTATGAGGGTGGGCCCTTATACTGGACCTCTGAGGATAACAGTTTAGGTATGACTGATAGAGTTATCCAGTATAAATAAGGTTAGTTTAGTTTAGAGTTAGTTTTAGTAATTCCAAAATGACCGCCGAATTAAAATTCTTTTATACATATAAATTAGCCCTTATGAACTCGTTTTCATGTGGGAAACTCAAAATAATTTTTACTTTAAAACGAGGTCATAAGGGCTAATTTATATGCACATAAAAGAATTCTAATTCGGTGGCCATTTTGGAATAAGGTCTAGTCAACTAAACCTTTTGCAGTTATATTTTCTTCTGAAAGGGTTATCATCTAACTTAGCAAAAGAAAAGAATTTATCAGCGAAGCCTTCTAGGTCCTCTTGAAGCATGACCGCGTTTCTAGGAGAATGAGTACTCCATAATTGTCGTTGACGTCATACCGCGGTAAAACCCACCAATCACCTTGTTGTTTGTTACCGGTAGGACATCACAAGGTACTATATAGTACCAGTCTTTATTTCGACGCGGTCGTCGTTCACACGAGTTCAGCAAAAGGGGAAAAAACTCAAACTTAGACAGTTCATAAAAGTGGAACCAAGTGGCTGGTTCGATTTTACATTGAACTAATTTCGGACTTTTATATTTTTTCCATGTATTGTTACCGTTTAAGAGGAGCGAGTTGACAACATTTGTAGTTGTAGTTTGCAGCAATCGATATCATAGTAGGGAGCTTAAGCAAATACAACGCGAACGTCAAGGACAACGTCCTTAATACTATAGAATTTTTCTCACACAACAAAGAAAATGAATAATTTTTAGTCCCAAGAGTAATCGTAACGCCGTCCCCGTTCTACATACAACCTTATTCAGATCATTTTCACGTCTTCAGGACGACGTTAACTCGTGAAACGGCGAAACCTGTTAGTTGAGTTTGACTTCAAACTATGCGACAAAATCCTTTTAGAGTTCTAAAGCTTTTGAGATGTCGAAAAACATACTTTAAGTATTCAATACTACGTAAATGATTCGTGGTTTCTGCTAGATACTGAACTTTAGATTGCTGTCGTCGTCCTTCCTAGCTTGCTTAAGCTCCCTAATATCTACGTAACTACGCCGTTGTGTCCTTACACGATTCATGGTTGTTAAGTTGTTTTTCTTTATATGACGTGAGCCAACACGGTGTTGGCATTTGCTCTGATGACGGCCTGAGTCAACAGGTCGAAAATAATAGAAATAATAATAGAAATGTGGTGTTACCTGCCACAAAGTCTCTTTCTATTAGTATAAAGTCTGTTTACTACTTGTCGAGCTTGGAATCTAGACGATATGACTTCTTGGTCACTCAATTGAAAATTCATGTGTGCTCAACCCCCACAGCGTTACTCATCACGTTAGTCCCACTGTCGTATAATATGATGTATTTTCAAATATGTCGGCCATATTAGGCCATCAAAGACGACCATAAATCATTCTTTTATAGCCTAGTTTTAATTTAAATACTCAGTCCACCCAAAACTTGTATCTGTATTTTCATTTAATGCGAAGCAATTTGCAGGAAATTTGATCTTTGATCATAGGCAGAGATGTCGTTTGGACCACACAAAGTGGTTTGTAGTTGAGACCGAGTGTTCGTTTCAAGAGCATGAGACCGAGTGTTCGTTTCAAGATCATGAGACCGAGTGTTCGTTTCAAGAGCAGGACAGTGTGTTCGCATCACTGTTAAGGGGGTTGTATATATAGGCTGTCGCATTTTAAAACTGAATTCAAAGGAAACACGTGCGTGTGTTTTTCCCACAACACCAAACATGTAGACTTTGAAGTGATTTCATTTGATAATAGCAAAGATATACAACTTAACCATTGCTATTGGACGCAATAGACGGCACGACAACAATTGTTGGAGAAACCTTGCTGTGGTCCAGTGTAGTAGACGACAGCTCTTTGTTGTAACTATCGATAATTCCGAATCGTATTTACAATCGTTAGTTATAAATTGAGTAGCAAGAAATGTCCTTCGACTAACAGGATTGCTGAAAGTTCACAATTAGCGTTAATTCGCTTCAGTCCTAGTCAATGCGCCACTCCGATCTGCGCCATAGCTGGTATCAGGAAGGCCAGAAAAAACCTTCCACCGAGGTGGCCTGGAAATCTGGGCGGGACCAAGATAACCAGCTCACTGCCCGCTCAGCAAATAGTAAATCAAAACGTTGTGATTCCTAGTTTCAATGTTCAAGTTTGAGCTGCCAATTGACTGACCGATATGCTTCATCTGGAAAACGACTTCTTTTATACACTTGTTTCTGACACGCCCTCCTCCTGGGAATACTGCTACGTGACGTAATGAATATACTTTCCTACTATACCTTTCCTATCACCTTTTGAATTGAGCTGGTTACTTGGAATAGACCACAATGCATTGCCAAACCGAGATGGCGTTGCCAGTTATACTACTATTGGCATGGTGACAATAATTTGCCCTATCTGGAATGTATAGTATTTCTGACTGATTTTCTTTTAACTTTAAATGTCATGTTTTTACCTTGATGTATTTCAACTTCTGTTTTGAGTTCATGAACCATGTTGTCAAATTATAGGGCGTCAGTCAGTGTGGATTACATCATAGTTTATAACTTCTGTGACAACGACTACATCAGGGTTATATCGTCAGTAGAATTGTCAGTGGAGTTACGTGTGTACATTTATTTAATTATTTTCCAACATTGATAATACTAAGAGCCGTAGATGACCATTCCACAGCATGTTACACTCTGCAATGGTTCGTGCAACTTGTCTCGCATCAATTACGTCAACAACAAGATTCATGACAAATTACACCGTGTGTAACAGAACTTTAAAGCGCCGATTCATTTCAACACAAGATAAAAAGCTTGGCAAAATGTTAGAAACGTGATTTGGAAAAGGAAATAATTATATGAAACACGACATCTTAATAGGTTCTGATTATTTTTATCACTAAAGATCTTGTTGGCTCAAATCGTGAAAACACATCTCATCCTCCTAGGACGTTAATCGTTCAAGAAACTGTTATTGAATTCTAGAGAGATCTTTATATGGTTACATTGTTGTGATTTCAGTGGCGTTTGTATTGATTTTATGTTTATATTCCATTTTGACAAATAATTGTGACTTTGATGTAGCAGTTATGATGATAACACCATGTGTTTAACGTAAGATATCACAATATTCAGCCACGTCTCAAAGCATTAACCGACCATAAACACATTCAATTTTTTATTAGAAATATCAATTCATCCTTTCTGTTGCTCTATGGCATTCAAAAATAACTTACACTACATCACATTTAATTATACCGCATAAGTTTTAAAGCATATATTCTTAGAATTGTAAACCGAAAAGTCCTTTTTTTATTGGAAACAGCAAAAAAATATTTTATGGCTAATATTGTTGAACGTTATCCTTATCGTTCCTATGATGCATAAACAATTAGTAAGAACGGAAGACATTGACTTTTGGGATCAAAACGCAATTATCAAAATGTGATTATCAACTACAAACATTCAGCGATAAACTTTGGGAAACCGCATCATGATTTAATTATTTTCTGCCTCTGGCTACCTAGCGGCTTTTTAGATTATTCTGGCTAACTGACCAAACCATTTTATTGTGGTTAACACAACTTATTTTACTCTGTCCAATGCTATATCTCCATGTAAGAGTGACCAGATTATTTTTTTTAGCTAACACCAGACTTTTTTACTGTAGCTAACACAACCTATTCAAATTTGCATGTTAATTAAGAGAGTTAAAAATGTCCGTATGTGATACACGAGGAGGAGTGTTTCATCAGGATATTCAAACATCGAGACGTTTGTTGAAAACCGAGGTTTATGAATAAGCTTTGAGGTGTTTGATATCCTGATGAAATACTTGTTGTTTCTGACTACGTAAATGTTTTGGCTCTAACTTTATACACATGCTTCGGACAGAGATTGACTACCCCATGGTCTTTGAGTCAGTTACATACGACTTGGATCGATCAGTATCATTTTTATTAAGATTAAATTTATGATTAGAGTTAATGGCTTCGTTGTGTTACTTAAAACATCAGTTCTTATATAAACGTTAGATCTTAATACTTTTTTAAATAATGACTTTCCTTCGAGTTTTATGCTAAGCTCTTATATTTATGTTTATGCTTTCCGTCCGGTGAATCTATTGCTCATAGCTTTGCGCTGCAGGCGTCAGTATCCAGTGAAGTGCGTGCAAAGATACCTGTATCTCCGCCATATCTTACCGATATAACAGTACCGAAAGCGACGGTTACTTTAATCTACGTAATATTCAACACTTCACTTTATGAACAAGATTTTTTAATAAGATCCAATGTAGGATTACATATAACATTCAATTACAAATAGTATATTATATAAATTATAAACCTATACAAAACGTGTATTTTTACAAAATGGTTATCACATTTTGAGTTACATTTGAGAGTTTTTCTCAGATAGTTCGGTGTCCGATGCATTAAGAACAGGAGCCCGCTTGTGCAACGATCGGCTTCCTCTAATGCAAAGGACTTGAGCTCGCAGCAGGGCGAAGGATATTTTCTTCCGCAGCCAACTCATCACCGTACTTTGCTCAAAGTGCTTCTTCAAAGCAATCTTGTCTGCCAGCGACGAAAGGAAATGTTGAGACACTTCACTTTGATTAACTCTTTTCCCACCCATGCTTCGGTTTCGACTTTTAGCAATATTTTACTCTGTTTAACGCCAGACGGTTTTGCTTGACAAGGGAGGAGCCATCATGCAGTAGTGGAGGAATTAAGGATGGTTTAGTTAAAATATCCTTAACTCTTTGTCTACCGTATGGTTCATTTTCAAACCAAGCAAACTTTAGTATTTTACGCTATTGGTAGCGAAGGAATTAAACTATATACATGTTTTGTGACTATAGGGATTTTTGGAGACAGTAATTTCCGAGTCTTGGGATATATTGCGTGCATTTTACGACCGGGGCCATGCTGAAAATGCAACACCAAGGCCTCCCACGGCATGCCAAATATTCCTTATGGTATATACCCAACTAAATTTTCCCGCCAATACCACTATACTGTATATATATATTTATTTAGCTGTAATCCGTGGTCTGAACTGTGTCGTGTGGCGGCTGCTTCGAGCATCTTTAATATGCCTCGACACGGCCACGTTGATCTGCGTCCTTTGTAATTCAGCCACTGACTGCAAGTAAGAATGATTAGCCCCCAGTCCTTTATCCTTATCCTTATACTGAAATTATAGCTAGGTTCTCGAGAACAACCTCCATTGCTCAGTGGGCAGAACACCGCAACTAAGCTAAAGGAACCCAAGGTCGCGCTTTCGACTCCTTGCCGGAAGTCCTTGGATGTGTTGCACTTTTGCAACTGGTCTCTTAAATAATGGCCATACCTACACCCGATCTTTTTCTTTACTACAAATCCTTGGAACAAGTACTTTAAAGCTACACGTTTTAAATAAAAAACATCCATAATATACTTTTTTTAAATACGTTCAGTACAAACCTGTGTAGTAAGGGTATGTCTGTTTTCTGGTGTGAAGGTGTATAATTCTTCTATTAGAATTTCAAACAGTGCAAATCGTTATATAGTCTCGTTCTTCTTGTTCTTATTTATTACTCACAGCATTGGAGTTTCCGTGTTGCTATCTCGCGCTCTTACGACTAAAAACAAACCGATCGTCTATCATGAACCGCCCAAGGAACTCAGCGATTGTAAGATAGTAATAATAGTTGATAATAGTCCTTATGAACCCGACGCACATTGGGTTAAGAAACAATTGATTCACACACCCTTTTGTGGAAAATCTGTTTTGTTATTTCAAAACACTCCAAATTCTGCTTTTATGTCTACAGGACTAGCTAGGTTTGCTATCTTGAATAAGAAAACACCCAAATTGTTGGCAATAGCGGACCTGATTGCGTTATACGATTGAAAGCAATAAAACTAAGACAGCAATTAATGCGATAATATCGTCTACTCTTTTTGCTATTTCTCGACAATGTTTTTCTTTAACAGAAATCGTCACATAAAATCCGTTTTCTCTGGCGCAGCCAAATGTTTCACTGTGGGAACATTACGACAATCTAATTAAGTTTATTTATTAGACACTTTAACACATTCTTCTGCAATATTTGTATTAGTTCCCTTACCTGACTGCTAAATAGTCTTCAGTTAGTCTCTTTCTTAACACCTCAGTGTGGTTTCTTGACTTGCGGTCCAATTCTATGACAAGGAGTTTCAAGTACAGCTCTCTCGGTTCTGTACATAAAACAAAGCTAGGAGTTAATGCGATAACTGCGTATCCTATTTGACGGTGTAAGAGCCAAGAGGTTAATTGCTAACTGCCGGTGCATACGTGTAGCGAAGAACAATTGCTAACGAGATAAGATGGACGTTAATATAAGTTTTGCAATCTAACACTTACACTGAGTTTCAATTAAACTAATAAATCTTGCAAGACAAAGGACACTCGAAGACATGCGAATGAGAAATGTTATCTTCTCACTGGTGTAGGTCGACTAAAGGTTAACAGACTGATATTGGCGTTTTAAACGTTCTCACCAGATGTGGGATTCCAAATCAACACCTTTCCCTAAAGAATTCGCCGCGCTTTAGCTACAGCGTTCTTTATTAACAAAACTAACATTCTAATAGATGTCTTTCAATGTTTCTAATTCCCTCCTGCACCTCGTTGATCGTGATTTTGAACGCAAGCCACGTGTCCGGAAGGAACTCCGAGATAAAAACCGGTCCACCGGAGACCTTTACTTATGTTTGCGAACTGTCTGTTAGATTGTGTTTACTCCTGGAAGATTTATGCCGTGTCAAACGCATTTTACTTCGATCTGTCGACACAGAATCCGCGACATGCGAAGGTCGAGGGTCTAACTCCAAGCAGTCAATATCATAGCTTATCTCTATTACCGGAGCTAGATACCCAGGTTGATTTTGGTTATTAAATGTTTTGCGCTATAGCATTTTCACTGAGATTAATTGTCTCGAATTGGAATGAATTGTGGATAGCTCGCCTGAAGGGTTTTTATTTACCTATGTCATAATACTTAGACGCGGTAGAAGTTAAATAATAAAAGTATCAATCATGTAAACACACAACTTGTCTACAGGAATAATTGAGAATTTTGAAATCTTGTCTAACCAAGGACATGCTGTCGGAAACGTTTGCTTAAGACATTCTCAAACTCAATAATTCATGAAGAAAACGCAAAGGAAATCAGTACCGTGTCGGTGGTTTGGATATCGGAGGAAGAAATTACATAAATTAAGCAAACTTTCATCTTGATTTTCTCTTAAAATACTGATTTGTTTGAGATGCTATATCATACACTCGGAGGAGTGTTTCATCAGGTTATCCAAACACCTCGAAGTTTGTTCAAAAACCTCGGCTTCGCCTCGGTTTTCAACAAACGTCTCGGTGTTTGGATATCCTGATGAAACACTGCTCCTCGTGTATGATATATTACATACCAAGGTGTAGGGTTAGAAAACTAAAGTAAATAGTTGGAACCAGTTTAGTGAGAGTTGATCGTCTAGGTTATATTAGTATAGTCTAGAAAGGCTGTTAGCGATAGTGCATGACTGACATGCATGATAAAGTAAATGGTTTGAACCTATAGGAGCATCAGTAGATGTTTACTGAAGTTGATTGTCTATTAGTGTAGTCTTGAGAAAGACCTTTCATGGTAGTTGACTGACGTTTAAAGAAAATGGTTTGAGTCTAAGAGTATCAGTAGATGTTTGTTGAAGCTGATTGTCTAGGTTAAAGCTAGTAGTCTTGAGATATTGGTGGTGGTGCATAGTGACTGGCATTATAAATATTGAGTGTAAATGTTCTTTCAGCAATTTTACTCTGAAAAAATTCCCATGTTCCCAAGTTGGACTTGAACTCACAACCCTTCGGAATTCAAAATGGGGTGTGGTGGTAGCTAAGTAATATATCCAACACGAGTCAGTGTTCTTCCTTGAAAATACGAGGCGAAGCCGAGCTTTTTTAACCCGCTTGGCTGTATTTAGACATCCGAGGATGAACACAGACTCGTGTTGGATATAGCTTCTCAAACGAATCAATATTTTAAGAGAAAATCGACCTCAAAGTTCGCTAAATTTGACAGTAATCTTCCTCCGATTTCTAAATACTGATTAAATATTGATATCTTTTGAATTTTCCTCATGAATTATTAATGAGCTTGAGAAAGTTGTTTGCAACTTAGCACGCATGTTCTTTCGGTCACCTTTGCGACCTATAGGTTCAATTCTTGTTCACTGTGACAGCTGGTGCAGTTATCAGATTAAAACGTTCACCTTGGCCCTATGTGAGAAGAGTGCTTCCAGTTTAACTCTATACTAAACAGTGCATGTTTTCCCCGGGTACTGCAGTTTCTTCCTTATACAGTAGGGATATACCAGTATATATAGATGATTGTTGAACGTGATCGTATAGGGTGTTAGTATTACTAGACTATAATAGGGAATGGCTCTTAAACTGTACCTCTAGCCTAGTACTAGAACGAACAGTTTAGATATAACTGATAGGGTTATTTGGTATACAAATGAAGTTAAAAAGTAGAGTGTTGCGTTGGGAGTAATTTAGATAGAGCAAAGTACAAAGGTGGTAAACTGCCAAGAATAGTTTTGAAAACGAAATAATGGCGCTTCGAGCGAACGGCCCTTCATCGGAGTGGAATATTCAAACTGGTTAGATATATCTAGGTTATTGAGAAACACTTTTGGTGCATGGTGGTGGTAACAACTATAACAGTAAATTGTTTGAACTTTGCGGGAGTACTGAATGTATGTTTGTGCATCACGAGAGAAACGGATGATTATCTACACTTGTAGTCTGACGTCGTGATGATCGTCATTGAGGACGTCAACACTCCTAAGTTTAAATTTTTAGTTTTGGTTTTTAATTAGATCAGTGAGTCCTCAAACAGTTTTTCTCAACACTAAACTAAGCTATAGACGAATAAATTTCTTCGCGTAGTTAAACTGTGTGTATATGACTGTATCATCGCTTTTATTAACGTATTCTTGTCACTCAGGACTCACAAATATCTTTGCTTTTTGCACATGTGGAAATATAATAATGCTTCGCTCGAAAGTGAAAAACACTTATGCTAACCACTCAGTACTACAGTACTACTCCTGTCATGCTACTCCTGTCATGGGTAAATGAACAAAACGTGCGTTCACAAACGTCGTGGGCGCAGAAAAGTGGTTGCTTAGCAACTATCTGGATCACTACCAACGTAGTCTAAAAATAATGTCAATAGAAACCAGATGTAAAAGTTAATTTTATTATAAAACTGATTCATTTCCTAAGCCGATAATGACTAAAGTTATTATTCGTAAACTCTTCTTTCCACGACACTCGTGTGACCACTCTGACCATATGATTAGATTACCAGCTTTGAATAATTAAGAAAAGGTACATTTGAATACGAGAATGTAAAAACGTAGGGTGCTACGTATAGCCAGTGTTTTGAACAGAGCAAAGTTAAATGATGGTAAACTACCGAGATTAGTTTTGACAACGATTTAATTTCACATTTCACTCTGATGAAGGACTCTGCTCGAAATATCAGTTTTTCGTTACGGTTTTTTCTTTCTTTAGTGTAAAAAAGTAGGTCCACTTCTCGGCCACGTATAGCTTCTCCATGTATCGATATCGCTCTTATCCTGTTCTGTCGTATCCTATATCCTATCTTATCCTTACAAACTGTGACAGAATGACACCAATTGGAGTTGAATCTACTCCGTAAAATTTACTGTGTAAGAATATTATTTTTTATAATACGTGCTTGTAAATTATTTTTAATATTCCGTGTGCTGAGCCTCACTGAAAAACATTTTGGTAATATGAGCGCTCTGATAAATATCTTTGTTATTATTTTTATAGGTAATGTTTAGGAAAACTTGAATTTTACTAAAAAAAATATTGGCTTCTAACAGATATCCATCCATTTAGAAATTGTCGACTATAAAACTAGAGAAACAATAACTATAAACTGTGAGACGAAAAGCTTTACTTAAAAGCTTTCTTGACTGTAATACATGACTGTAATAAATTTTAGACTTAGTATTTTTCTTTAAACTAACACATGGTCTGATTAACTTAGATCCATCTATTGTTCCTCATGTACGCAAGTACCGGACGTACGCGATCATCTGCGGATGTTAAGACTATAAAGTATGATGTACCCAAAAGTATGATTACTCGCACTTGGAATATCCTAGCAGATAAACTGAACTCTTCTATGGACAGCTTGGGCGTTTTTAAATCTTTTCTTTTAAATTATTACTTTACTGCCCTGAATACTAGTTTTAATGTAGACGATCCTAGAACTTTTAAAACTATCTGCAGTAAATGTAATACTGCTCGTAGTCTTGATCATAGAATAAATTGTTGCTTTTAATTTGGACTTTTATTTTTAATATTCTGTTTTTAATATTTTGTGTTGTTGATTAAGAATTTAGAATTTTTATCCGGGTCCGCTGTAATTGGCAATGCTGTTGCGGATACCCTGCCTGTTATGTTTTGATTGTTTGTACTGTAATTTTTGTTAAATATTTGTAATGTCATGAGGCGAAGTTTTTAAATAAATAAATAAATAAGAACTTCCATGCAATATAGAAGTGAATTAACTTTCTAACTAAGTAAACGTTTGCATTTGTAAATTTTACCTACCATTCAATTGTTCCACGATACTTCTTCCCTCCGCTGTGAGCTAGTCGATCCGGTAATTTTAAATTTCTTTTATATTTTTAGAGCAAGAATCTTTCAATCAGTTAGCACAAAGCCGAAAGAGTTGATTACAAGCAATTGCACTGCGTGTGACATGATCTAACGATAAGCGATCTCTACTTGAGGTATTGTTCATAATATTACAATTCTTATCAGTATTTATCAATTTTCATTATTTTTCTTAATGAAATATTCAATAAGAAATTATTGTAGTAATAAATATCTAATCTGATAATAAACTATAGTCTGCTGCGGAGGAAGTGTAGAAATACAAATTAAAAGTATTAAAAGGGGTTGGTCTAGATCTACGTACGAAACATCAATAAAACACTCTATTTTATATAATAAAAAAGAGTAATTGCTAAAAACGTTAATAGTATACCTGCAACCTCTTCTCACACCAGTTTAACACTACTTTGGCTTAAACGTTTTTGAGTATATCTTAAAAAGTTACTGTTCATGACCAAATGTTTCGATACTACGATCTTGTGTCGTTGTCAGGGGTGATTGTTGTAAAAACAGGTCCTATATTTATACAGTGAAATAAAAATAGCATGCTGCGTAGGCAGTGTTGAAACAACAATCGAAATATAGTAAGGTTTGATATACTGCCGAAACAGATAACGTAGGAGTCTAACGTTTCGAGACTCCTACGTTCTCTGTTTCGGCAGTATATCAAACCTTGCTATATTCCTATATTTATACTTTTATATAACCAATGATGACCATTGGATCAGTTTTAACAAGTTTTATTTTTTATCCAAAGCTGTTTCTTTTAGCATTTTATATTTTTAATCAGTTTCACATGTGATTTTTCCTTAGGTTCTGTTACGCTCTGTCATTTTCTCAAGCTTTTTGTCTTTTCTGTCTTTTTTAAAATCAACTTCACTTAGATTGATCTTAGCTAGAATAGTCTCGATCGCTTCTGAAATGCTAAGCAGCTGGTTCGGATCCTTTGTCAACTGGGCTGTAGCCTGTTGCAGTAATCCGTTATCATATAGAGTGATAAAATATATTATATTATATAAATGTTTGTATAAATGCAGCATTGATAAGAGTTTATCAGTACCAAATATGTTTGAAACGATAGCATGCTAATTTTGTAGACAAAAATCGTTGTTCTATTTTCTGTCTGTAGGCACACGAAACCAAACGTTATTCCTTTTTTTTTGTTCGATTAACGTTATATTTAGAAATATTTTCTATATGGATTAATATATATTGGAATAACCTATAGTGTTATTTTAAAACATTAAACGTTATGAGAATAAAAATCTTAAAATCCATAAGATAGAAAATATATTATGCAATATTTATCATTACAAAATCTGTTTGAAATGAACCGTACTCGCGCCACATATAGTCTTTCGTCTGTAATCTTATGGATTTTAATAACGTTTAATTTTACAATAGTTATGTAATATATCATACACGAGGAGGAGTGTTTCATCAGGATATCCAAACACTGAGACGTTTGTTGAAAACCGAGGCGAAGCCGAGGTTTTTGAACAAACTTCGAAGTGTTTGGAATCCTGATGAAACACTCCTCCGAGTGTATGATATAGCATCTCAAACAAGTCAGTATTTTAAGAGAAAATCAAGATGAAAGTTTCCTTAATTTATGTAATTTCTTCCTCCGATATCCAAACCACCGACACGGTACTGATTTCCTTTGTGTTTTCTTCATGAATTATTAATGAGTTTGAGATACGATTTTCCTAAATCCTCACTAAGAATGATAATCTAGCTATAGGAATACTTTTTAAAGCTAGTTACTGCTTGTTCGAAAAATCCTTTCCTACATTATAATATACTACTTTTTGTTTTGTTTTTGTATATTGAATTCTGTAATATGGTTTGGGCTTCCACTATCAATTCAATCTTTGTTGTATTGCTACAAAAACGAACAATTAGAATTTTAAATAGAAGTAAATTTGATACACATAGTACTGATCCTGTATTTAAGAAATATGGTATTCTGAAACATATTTGTTTAATTTATAAGAAAAGTTCAATAATATGTTTGTACCCATTCTTACAACACAAGAAATATTATGGCAAGTCAAATCCATTATGTAGAACAAACATTTGAAAATTTTTGATAAGGTTTGAAGGATCAAATAATTTTTTATTCTATATCTTGTACTGAACTGGTTGACACAGTTTCCTTTACTTTTTTTTTTAAAAAACAAACCTGAAAACGATTTTCCTTCTAAACAACTAATTATGAAACTTATCATCCGCCAGCTACGCAGGCTATAGGCCATTTTCCAAATCACATGATATGGTTCATACATATATTATTCTGGAACAACAAAATTTTATAATGCCATCGATATAGGGGGAAAAGTGCTTCAGGATTTGAGTAAACAACAGCTGTAATGGCAATGCATGATAAACTGATCCTACATCACTTTTTCACCGAGATTGAAAAAAATCCTTCCAGCATAATATATGTATCAACCATATCATGTGATTTTGATGGCGTATATAATGACGAATAAGCTTGTAGCCGCATTAAAGGTAAAGGTAAAGGTCTTTAATTAGAATACATCAAACGTGTATCTTTACAATCAAATTGCTCCTAAGGATTTTTCAATGTGGCCGTGTCGAGGCATATCAAAGGCGCTTTAAGCAGCCACCATACGACACAGTTCAGACCACGGATCCCAGCTAAGATGTTAGGTGTTGATTTTACGGAGGGAGGAAAACCGGAGAACCCGGCGAAAATCCCTCGGAGCACAGGAGAGATCAACTAAACTGTACTCGACCGGTTAGTTCAATAAATATTTTCATTTTTACCATTTCTTCAATGTTATGGGCTTTTTCAAAGTAATTGTCTGGGCTTTGATATTTTTAACTAAATTACGTTTTCCGCCTGGAATCTCTGTCTCGATTATTTTAAACTCTACTCACATGAGTCCCAAGCTCGAGAACCGGGGTTGTTCCCAGACGCCGTCTAACCGGGCTTAACTATTGGTGAGAGGGTGAGAGGCAGCGCGCTAACAGCGCACGCCAATCACGCCATATGTAGGACACGCCAAGGACAAGCGTGTATATTATTACTAGTACTCATTATACATAGATATAATATTCATAGAGAAAAGCATTCTGGGAAGAGTGTAATATGCGCACAGTTGACTTCCGGTGCTATGTTATGGTCAAATATTAACTCGCGCGCAGTGCATAAGGAATGTATCGAATATTCTGCATTGTTGTGAGTTTCAGTTTGATATTCATTTTAGAAATGCCACATCAACCGAATACATAGTGGGTTGGCAGAGTTCCAATTGGATTTAGAGCTTTTATAAAGAGCTTCGAGATGGGGAAAGCTAAAGTAAAGAAGTTCACTTTGTTTGGATTTAATATCGCATTTCTGGTATGTATTCCAGTGTAATAATAATCACATTTGATGCGGGGAGGCAAAGATCCGAATACTAGTACATGTTAATATAATTGCTACATTTATGTTCGAATAAAACCAGTTAGAATTGGTTCTGTTTTGACTTGCAACCTTGTCTGATTGTCATATTTATGTAAACATAAATAGACACCGGGCTAGTGGGCATGTACTAGTTTAATACTCAGCTGATTTGTTTATGTACAGTTGACAGCTTGACAAGCTTAATGCTATATAGTTGTACACATTAGACTTAGGGAAGCCTGTCAAATTCGCTTCGCTTTATATAATGTAGCAAATTATACAATTGTTGCAATTTTAGTGACAAGAACTATAATTAATTATAATCGCCGGCACACCTGTAAGTTGATCTCTAACGTCTCTGAACATATTATCTGTCCTTTTAAAATCTATTTTAACTGCCCCCCAAAAACGCATGTAGGACAAACGGTTTCGAATAAGATTATGTACTTTATAATTTAAATCATCTGAGCCATTCTGAGATGGAAGCCTTTCGTTCTGCTAGAGACAATGTGGAAAATAGATTATAGCTTTCGAAGTGTTCGATAGATGACTACGTCACCACTCCGCCTCAAAGATTTACTCTACAGTACTGTTCTTTTTAAAGAGTTTGTTGTTCCGTTAAACCAGTTAATTGGAAGTTTATTGGCTAAAACAGAAGTGTGTTTTCTATCCCTAAAAATGCTTTTTTCGAAGTGATCTTGGAGATCAGATGTGGTTTATTCAAGCAGCCAATATGATCCCCTCCAGTAAGTTGAGATGTTGTCTTTGTGTGCTATATAATATTTGATATTCATCTTTCTGTATGATGGGGACTTATTTGCAACTATTTAAAGTTGAGGAATATATAATTATATATAATATAGTGTGATTGTTACATTTATTACTTACTGTTGTGGTAATTGAAGTGTTCTTTAAATATTGTTGCAAGTCAGTTCCTCAACCTGACCAATTAATTTGATGCAATTTGTTGAACAACTTCCTGCTTTGAATTTGATTGGTGTTTGACTAATAATCCTCTTTCCTATTGGTTGTTCAAAAACCAGAAGCCAATCAAATTCAAAACAGGAAGTTGTTCAACAAATCCCATCAAATTAATTGGTCAGACTGAGAAACTCTGTATTGCAACTGACAACACTTTTATTACCACAACAGTAATTAGTGCTGTGTGCTGGAGTAATAATTTTAATAGTAATAACAGTAATAATTGTGTTACTGGGTTAACACAATAATTGTATAAATATTTAAATATTTATACAGGGTTAAATATTTTTTTTAACATAAAGCTTTTATTTATATTTTTTAGTTTATTGGAGTAATGCTGTTAGGATTTGGTATATATGCCAATGTGGAGAAATCGGAGTATTATAGAAGCTATGGGGAATTTTATGATTTTATTAGTGATCCATCCATTGCCATTATTGCTTGTGGTTGTCTTATTATTTTTGTTTCATTCTTTGGTATGCTAGGATCATTAAGGGACAACATCAAATTACTTTATATTGTAAGTCATATACTAAAATAAATGGTTTCAACCTAGGATTAGAGCATGTTTATGAAAATTGATCATCTAGGTTAGTGTAGTCTTGAGAAAGACTGTTCTCAATGTTGGTGACTGATGTTTTGACAGTGACCATTGCTGAGGTCATCGAAATGTCAGTCACTAACATCAACAACAGTCTTTCTCAAGACTACACTAAACTAGATGAACAATTTTCACAAACATGTAAGTCA
>JAWNZC010000419.1:470000-672500 GCA_035771165.1 Paragorgia papillata | reverse complement strand
TTTAATCGTTCTTTTATTACGAATTATGTATTGAAATATACACAGTTAAAGAAACACAATGTGTAGAAAATAATAAATACGAATATTAAAACTTGTTAAATGCTATAGTTGTTGCGATTTCGGAAGGTTACAGGTTGTTGAACCTTAGCTCTTCATCTGAGTCTCAGTAGCTCAATGGTTAGAACATCTCACTGGTCATCAGAAGGTCACAGGTTGTACACATTTGTAACCTTAGCTCTCTATCTGGGTTTCAGTAGCTCAATGGTTAGAGCATCTCACTGGTCATCAGAAGGTTACAGGTTGTACACATTTGTAACCTTAGCTCTTCATCTGAGTTTCAGTAGCTCAATGGTTAGAGCATCTCACTGGTCATCAGAAGGTTACAGGTTGTACATGTTTGTAACCTTAGCTCTCCATCTAAATTTCAGTAGTTCAGTGGTTAGAGCACCTCACTGGTCATCAGAAGGTTACAGGTTGTACACATTTGTAACCTTATCTTAAATTTCTTGGTGGACATCTCTTCCATTTTCACTTCTCCAAATATTTCATATTATTTATGAATGGGTATGTAATCGTGCATTGCATCTTATACGTGATCTGGTGCTGTTAGATTGATGGTGGTCTCCCAGAGTTATGACCTCCTGCTGAGCTCTTCATATTTACTCCCCAACAGACGTAAATCTTTTGTCTTAATCTTTGATATTTGCATTTTGCAAGAGTGGAAGTACGATAGTTAATTGCAAACGATTAAGCCATCAGGGCTGAGAAAATATACTCTTCTATCCTCTTTAACGAAACCTTGTAGTGTACTCTCTCACTGTGTGTGTTTAATGGAGAAGATTATCTTGTTTGCTCTCTGTCTTAGTCAGTGTCTTTTCCTTCTTCCAGATTGTATACAAGCGACTAACGGTAAGTAAATGACTCTGTGTAATTATCTTATTCAAATGTTACGAAATTAATCTGTGTGTTTAAATATTGAAATAAAACGTAAAGTCAGTTTATGAATCTTGACACCTATATAGCTGATGCACTCAGTACAATTGCAATACGTGAGAATACAAACGTAAATTTATAAATTCCGCTGAATCCTTGGTCATATTGACACAAGACTTAATATATTGCTTGAATGAGTTCCTTGTCAACAGGAAGAAACATATTACCATTTAAGAATACACTTGGTATATTCCACAAATATTGAAGTTATATTCGACAGTTTAAAAAAAGTAGAGTGCTGCGTATAGGCAGTGTTTTAGATAGAGCAAAGTGAAAAGATGGTAAACTGCTTAGAATAGTTTTGATAACGAAATACTGACGTTTCGTGCGGAGCCCTTTGTCAGAGTAAAATGTCAAGCTAATGTTAAAGCTATATTGTCATGTTTAAATATCCTACAACGGCCAAGTCGAGAACGTGAAGGCACGGCAAAACGTATCTGTCAAAAAGATGTGTTTCAGACATGCATGCATTTGGCTAACTTATTTTGAAATTATAATTATACACTGTATACTATCAGTTTTAATACACAAAGCCTGAAAGAACAATTATAGTTTTATATCCATTCTCTTCAGTATTTTTATCGTCTGGTAGTTATAGTGTAATAGACTTTAGCCAGTATATTTTGTTTGGTGAGTATATACTAGTTGTAATTGAACGAGTCGACAGCTTAATATAGTTCAGCTGTACTGGTAGTTTAATATAATGACTAAAGAAATATAGATATAGCTTCATATCATATTGTTTGGTATCTAACTGTACAACTGAGTGACAATTATTTTGTATTTTTGTTGGGAGAATATGTTCTAGTTTAAGAAACTTTACAGCTTCGTTCAATTTAAAGTGTTCTTGTATATATTTCGGTGTTGTGTTAGTGTATATAACTTGATGAAATAATATACTCAGTGTGACGCTTCACTTGCTTAATGTATAAACGTCATTTCCAATCATGATCAAGACTCGCGCTCTCCACTGAGCTCTTCAAATGGTGCTAAACAGAAGTCATCAGACAGTGTTTTTATATTCAACTTATGACTTATCTAAAACTGACATCTTGCTGTAGAGGTGTTATATCTTATTCATAATATGTTCCAATAATGGTTTTATGATCGTGATATATATCTTCGTGATCTGTAGCTTCGTATATAATTATAATCATTGCATGTTTTGTAATTAAAAAATGGAAAAGGACCTCTTGTTTACATATAGCATGATGCAAACACAAAAGGAGTTTGGGAAAATTGTAAAGCTTGTCCGAACATGAACTATACTGGGGGCTTTATATGAAAGTATATAATATGAAGTGTTCTATAAGCAGTGTGTATAATTTATTATACAATACCCCGTGGTTGCTATGTGTGTTTTCATTGGTTGTTGCCCATGATCTATTAGAGGATAGACACATGGATCACGTCAGCTGACTTGCTTTTTTCTTTCTTCATGCCAAATCCGACAAGAGTTTTGTATTGTATAAAACGAATAGATTTCACTTTTTTGTTCTTGCCACGTTGTGACGTCACCTGTGCATTTATAACTGAACAGACAACGGCAAAATGGAATCTATTTGTTAATTATAATGTCAGTGCGGTGTTGCGATATGTAGAAAATCTGGTGAGTTGCCAAGATTTCAGTTAGAGAACGAAAATGACGTTTCAATCTAAAGTTCGTGATAAGTCATAATAATAATAATAATAATAATAATAATATAAAAGTATAGTGCTAAGCCTAAAGGGTATGTTAGAATACTGCGCTTTCTAATTGGCTCAATTTACTCGAGTATTTGGAACGGAATTCGCCATAACGCATAAAGAGGCTTTGTCCGTTCAACTTTCCCACGGTTGCTTTGCTGAATGTCTGGAAAATTTAGTGAGTCGTGATATTAGGTTAAGTGAAACTACATGTTTCATTTTTAAAATGTTTTACAGAACAGATCTTTTCTAAATTTATTAAATTTAATATAGCGTAACGGTGGACGACCCCACAAGCTTGTAGCTAGACTTTCTCAAAGTCCTTTTCAAACATTTTTGAAATTTCGGTTCCTCGTTGAAAAGGACTTTTCCCTTCTGCAGCGTGCCAAAATTCACCGGTGAATTTTTCGACCGGTGACGTCATTCGGGAAGTAATTATATTCAGGCTAAATTGCTATGCAAGTGCTGTCTTTGGAAGTTGGAGTTAAACAGACTCTTGAAAACGTTTTAGTAGGGGTAGAACCACTTTCCATTGCATGTACGACAACCCGAAACACGTCAAAACAGGGCGATGTACATTTCAGCGATTTCCCGCCAGAATATTTAATTAGATTCAAAAACCTGCAAGCGAAACAAGTCCGTCTCTTTCCTCCCGCTTTTCCGCTCTCCCGCCTTTCCGCTCTCCCACCTTTCCGCTCTCCCGCCTTTCCGCTCGCCCGCAAAAACTAGCGCTAAGAGGCGGACTTGGAGCAAGTCAAGCTTGTAGCTTAAAGTGGTTCTCTGACGAAAATATTGTTAGCAATGCTTTTGCATCATCCTAAAGATGTTATGGTAGTTGGTAATCGTGCAAAGTTTCATTTCGAAATTCGTGGAAGAAAAGGTAGTATTTTACGTGTAAAGTTTGTATTTTGGAGCGCCGCCATTAAAGTGGCCGAGCTTGAGAAGAATGAGTCGAGGAAGCTTATGACGTTATAGACTCAGTAACAACAATGACCCTTTTGTTGACAACAACAATGATTTTTTTTTATTGAGTCTATGACGTCATAAGTTCTCAACTCATTTTTCTCAAACACGGCCAATTTAATGGCGGCGCTCCAAAATACAAACTTCGCACGTAAAATACAACTTTGTTTTTGAGAATTTCGAAATGAAACTTTGCACAATTATCAAGCACCATAATATCTTTAGCATTATGCAGAATCTACATTACCGACAATATTTTCATCAGAGAACAACTTTAAATAAAGGCCATCTACAGAATCTATCGTAAAATGCGTATTAATACTCTTTCAAATATTTCACTACGATGATTTGTATAACTATAGCACAACAACTACCGAGGCGGGAAATTCACCGTCATATTTCTTCGTCTTTGTATATATTTTTAGTGTGTGGAAAAGGCTGGCATTATTTTAAATCATCTTGTTACACTTGGCGTTCTCCAGAAAGAAAAACTCACAAGGATGCTGAAAATTTTTGTAAAAAACTAAAGAGTTCTCTTGCCAACGTTAAAAATCAAGAAACTTATCATTTTGTTCGAGAAAATGTTTTAAAAACAAATGAGTCGGTTTTTTGGAGTGCTCTTCACAGATGTCATTCGACGAGGTTTTATTGGACTGACGAAAGTCCTGCAAAATTTACAAGTTTTATGAAAGGAGAACCTAATAATTATGAAGGAAATGAAAACTGTGTGGAGATTTACTCTGATGCTACTTGGAATGATCAGGATTGCTTAAAACCAACCAAATTTATTTGTCAGAACTGTAAGTTTGAGTTGAATTCTTTGAATATTTACATGCATGTGATAAATTGGTATAGGGTTAGTCGAATTCTTAGAAATTTCCAAATATTTCTCTGAAAAGAAAACTTGGAGATCTCAAAACAGGAATATAATAATTATAGATAAAGCATGAGCAGCGATATGTATCTGATTTACAAGGCGAGCTCCAAGCGAGCCGTAGTAAATCAGATACAGATCGGCTGCGAATGCTTTATCGTACTTATCAAATGGACGCATCGAAATAGCCATGTTTTCAAACTATTTTTCAAGTTGGAGTGGTTTTAGCTAAGTAATTGAGGAAAAAGTTTATATAAATCAAGACGAATCAATCTGTATGCGATTTACAGATATTGATTAAACATTCATTAATCATTCATTAATCATTCTCGACCTGTTGACTCAGACCTTCATCAGAGCAAATGCCAACATCGTGTTGGTTCAGATTGTTGTTTATAGTTGTTTTATTTTTTCATAGTGACCTGTGCCAGGAACATAAGTACTTCAGATAATTTTTGCTTGTACACAAGTCATTGTCAAGCAACGTGGTTTGAGGCTAAACACCATTGTGAGAAGGCTGGAGATATGTTGCTTAAAATAAAGAATGCAATGATTAATATTGCTGCAATGCGTTTAACCAAGGGAAGTCATTACGGTTTTTGGATTGGGCTTCGTAAGCAAGATGTGCTCTGCTGGCAAAATGAAGGTGGAGCGCAACTAGAGAAAGGACGTAGTGCTTGTGAAGAAAGTTCGTCAGAAAGATGTAACTGTGTTGCTATGGGTGATAACAGGACATGGATTGAAGCGTCGTGTCAAGATAAGCAACCATTTGTTTGTGAAAAAGGTTTGTTGTAAATATTGGTGTCTTTTTAAAGCACGATATTGGACAGACAGACAGACAGACAGACAGACAGACAGACAGACAGACAGACAGACAGACAGACACAGACAGACAGACAGACAGACAGACAGACAGACAGACAGACAGACAGACAGACAGACAGACAGACAGACAGACAGACAGACAGACAGACAGACAGGCAGGCAGGCAGGCAGGCAGGCAAGGCAGGCAGGCAAGACAGACAGACAGACAACGATCAGCATAGCCATTACTACCATCATTATCATCACTATCATCTTTATCAACATCAACACCACCAACCATCACACACTATCATCATCACCATCATCAACCAACCTTCATCGTCATGATTATGATGCAGTCCAATGGATGCGTTATGTTTTTTAGATGCCAACGAATGCAAAGACTCGAGCAATGAATGCCACAATAACGGAATATGTGTCAATAATATTGGGTCATACACATGTCATTGTAACCATGGATATATTGGAAATGGGAAATTTTGCGTCGGTAATTTAACGTTTTGTTTGTTTGGTTGTTTGTTTGTTTGTTTGTTTGTTTATTCGTTCGTTCGTTCGTTCGTTTGTTTGTTTGTTTGTTTGTTTGTTTGTTCGTTTGTCTATTTGTTTGTTTATGCATTTGTATATTTGTTTGACTTTTTAGCTGTCCGTTTGTCTATTTTTTAGAACCTGCTAATTTTGATATGAAAATGATTAATATCAACAACACAAAGGAAGTCAAAGTAAGTGATTTGTGTTCAATAAAAAATATAAATTAAAACGGAGAAGAAAATTAATTAAATTTGTTGAAATAAATTTACCACTTTAGAAAATAGTTGGATTGCGTATTCTGCATGCGGTGCGAAGTTTACTCTGAGTTTACATTTTTATTAGTCTGTTATAAAGACTTGTGCCGGAGAGCTGGGAAAAGGAAATCACTCAGAGGTATAATTCATTAAGGAATTATATAAAATTGATAAATATTGATAAAAACTGTTTAACAAATAGATTCCATTTTGCCGTTGTCTGTTCAGTTATAGATGCACAGATGACGTCACAACGTGGTAAGAACAAAAAAGTGGCCCACGAGACGCAGTCGAGTGGGTCACTGATGTTCTTACCACGTTGTGACGTCCTCTGTGCATCTATAACTGAACAGACAACAAAAAAATGGAATCTATTTGTTTTATACAATACAAATTTAAAAGGTCTTTGTCGAAACTCGTGCCGGATTTTGGGGCATGAAGAAGGAAAAAGGCAAGTCAGCTGATGTGATCTGACGTGACCATGTGTCTGTCCTCTAATAGATCATGGCCAACAACCAATGAAAACACGCATAGCAACTAGGGTATTGTATAAAATGTTATGAACAATACCTCAAGGCTTGTCTTTAGATCGTGTCATTTCGTTCATTTAGGATGTTTTAAAAGTTTTAGAACATGTTACTCTTTCTATTGGAAAGCGTTTGAAAAATAATGCAAATGGAACGACCGAGTTTGTAATGGAAGAGAAAAATATCAGTAAGTATTGTTCGTGATGATGATGTGGTGTGATGTGATGTGATGTGGTGTGATGTGGTGTGATGTGGTGTGATGTGGTATGATGTGGTGTGATGTGGTGTGATGTGGTGTGATGTGGTGTGATGTGGTATGATGTGGTGTGATGTGGTATGATGTGGTGGTGATGTGGTATGATGTGGTGTGATGTGGTATGATGTGGTGTGATGTGGTATGATGTGGTGTGATGTGGTATGATGTGGTGTGATGTGGTGTGATGTGGTGGTGATGGGGTATGATGTGGTGTGATGTGGTATGATGTGGTGGTGATGGGGTATGATGTGGTGTGATGTGGTATGATGTGGTGTGATGTGGTGTGATGTGGTGTGATGTGGTGTGATGTGGTATGATGTGGTGTGATGTGGTATGATGTGGTGTGATGTGGTGTGATGTGGTGTGATGTGGTATGATGTGGTGTGATGTGGTATGATGTGGTGTGATGTGGTGTGATGTGGTGGTGATGGGGTATGATGTGGTGTGATGTGGTGGTGATGGGGTATGATGTGGTATGATGTGGTGGTGATGTGGTATGATGTGGTGTGATGTGGTATGATGTGGTGGTGATGGGGTATGATGTGGTGTGATGTGGTATGATGTGGTGTGATGTGGTGTGATGTGGTGTGATGTGGTATGATGTGGTGTGATGTGGTATGATGTGGTGTGATGTGGTGTGATGTGGTGTGATGTGGTATGATGTGTGATGTGGTATGATGTGGTGTGATGTGGTATGATGTGGTGTGATGTGGTATGATGTGGTGGTGATGGGGTATGATGTGGTGTGATGTGGTATGATGTGGTGTGATGTGGTGTGATGTGGTGTGATGTGGTATGATGTGGTGTGATGTGGTATGATGTGGTGTGATGTGGTGTGATGTGGTGTGATGTGGTGTGATGTGGTATGATGTGTGATGTGGTATGATGTGGTGTGATGTGGTATGATGTGGTGGTGATGGGGTATGATGTGGTGTGATGTGGTATGATGTGGTGTGATGTGGTGTGAGGGGGTGTGATGGGGTGTGGTGCAGTGTGATGTGGTATGGTGTGGTGATGATGTGGTATGGAGTGTGGTGTGATGTGGTGTGATGTGGTGTGACGATAATGCGGTGTGATGAGCGGTGGTGTGCTGTGCGAATATCCATGTCTAATACTGCCATATAATGTGTGTGGTAAAGACTCGTGTGGTGAAGTCGTAATGGGCATCCCACAAACGAGTTTCAAAATTAACTTTGTTTTTTGTTTTTAGTTCTAGGAGTAGTTCTTATCAAGAAGGAAAATTTTCAAGGTTTTACATATCCGGATGATGTTCACGGCTCATCGGATAACCAAGAAAAGATTGTTTTCCCAAAGTCGATTCTTCCGTCTGATAATGGTGGTTAGTTATGTAAACTGTTGTTAGCTTGTGAAAACGATTTTCTCCTGTAGTAACACTGGATCAATGAGGGTGATCCTTACTGTAGCTCTAAAGAGAACAATTTAGATATAACTGATAGAGTTATCCAGTATAAATAAAGTTAGTTTACTTTACTCTGGTTTCCGCCTTCTGTGGTAACACTGGACCAATGAAGGATGGCTCTTACTGGACCTTTAAAGAAAACAATTTAGATGTGACTGGCAGGGTTATTCAGTATAAATAAAGTTAGTTACTAATATATTGTCAACTTTTAGATTCCACAGTAGTCATTGGCATGGTATATAACACTCCGAAAGAAATGAATTCAATTGCAGAAACTGACTGGTTTGTGAATAGCAAGACCGTGGCTGGTATTATTGATCCGAAACCTGAAATAAATTTGAGAAATCCTGTTAAGATTGTCTTCAAGAAGTTGAAGGTTTGGCTAAAAACTGTTATCAGCTTTGCTTGTTTGATTAAATTTGTGTTACGAGCGAAATGGAGGGAGGGAGGAAGGAAGGAAGGGAAGCAAGCAAGCAAGCAAGCAAGCAAGCAAGCAAGCAAGCAAGCAAGCAAGCAAGCAAAGCAGGAAGAACAGACGGATGGTGTAGTCTGAGTTTATTAAGATTTTAGTGAAAGTTTATTTCTCTTTTTCAGAATGTAGTAAACGGCAAAATTCACTGTGTATTTTGGAAGTTTAGTGATGGGTAAGGATCAGTCTTGTTTCTGATATTACATGTTTCTGATATTACATCTCAGGATTTTCTCACCAATCACAACACCATTGCATGCGTTATCAAAATTTTGGTCATTGTCTGAACTGTACTAAGACTTGAGAGTTGCCGGATGGTTTCTAGAGAAAGGAAATGTTCTGAAGCTGATATATATATATATATATATATATATTTCTTTATTCTCACCAGTGGGAAAGGCACGTGGTCAACAGATGGCTGTCACATGTCCAGTTCTAATTCCACCCATGTGACTTGTGAATGTTATCATCTAACAAATTTTGCCATTCTTATGCGAATAAAATCTGATGAGGTCAGTTGGAGTGTTTGCCTTTCATTTCCAATATTATAGTTTCAACACATTTTATAGTGACGTGCATCTTGGTATAATAAACAGTTTATTTTACAAGTAGTTGATATAATTGGATTATTGTAGGAATCTGGCAAAGACAACATTGTTTTAAACATTATCACATTTATTGGTCTTGCTACTTCAATTGTTGGATGCATTTTGACATTGCTCATACATTTATACTTCCCGTAAGTAAACATGACATGTCAGAGAGTAATACATTACGGTATAATATAGTACTTTCTTTAGGAGCCCTACTTATCCCTACTTGTCTCTACTTGTTCTTATCCTTATCTCTATCTATTTCTAATTATTCCTACTTATCCATACTTACCTATACTTATCCATACTTATCCATACTTATCCATAATTATCCACACTTATTCATACTTATCTATACTTATCCATACTTATCCATACTTATCTTTACTTATCCATATACTTATCCATACTTATCTTTACTTATCCATATACTTATCCATACTTATCTATACTAATCCATATTTATCTATAATTATCCATACTTATCCATACCTATCTATACTTATCCATATTTATCCATACTTATCATCTACTTAGCCTTGCGTAATCCTACTTGGTACCCTGTGGTATGCTTCTCTATACCGTACTGAACTATATAATATAGGTCAAGTATATATTATTTATTTCTAGTAAACTGCGTCGAGATCGTGGATATATTCATATTAACTTGGTATCAGCATTAGGATTAGCAGATGTTGTATTTATGATAGCTATACTAGTAGATCAAAGTGATGTAAGTAGGAATTCAATTGATGTTATGATTTTATTCACCATAGTTTTTATTAGTGTCATTCATTAACTAAAGTCTCTTAATTACTTCAGTTACTGATGTGAATAGTACCACCAAGAAGAGTCTTATCACAGAACATTCAAATTTTTTAGGATTCTTGTACGGCCATGGCGTTATTGATATTCTATTTCTTTCTGGCGTTGTTTTTCTGGATGTTGGTTGAAGGACTCCATATCTATATCATGGTAACCAAGGTGTTTGATACAAAGGGAAGGAAACTGAAGTGTTATTATAGCCTCATTGGTTGGGGTATGTACTTTTGCCGAGTTCTAGACCATTTCTTGATTGACTGTGGTGAAAACAATAGGGGTGTTGGTGGCACAGTGATTAGTACACGTGCCTTTCACCTCTGCGAGCCTGGTTCGATTCCTGCACGGTGCAGTTATCTGATTAAAAAAAATTCACCTTGGCCGCATGTGAGAAGAGTGCTTCCAGTTTGACTCTACCAAACACCACAGGTTTCCTCCGGGTACTCCGGTTTCCTCCTGTAGTAACACTGGACCAATGAGGGTGGGCCCTTACTGGACCTCTGAGGATAACAGTTTTAGATATAACCGATAGAGTTATTCAGTATAAATAAGGTCAGTTTAGTTTATTTATTGTTTTCAGAGAAGAAGTCAGTGTAAACTATATAAGTAACAATCGAAATATAGTAAGGTTAGATATACTGCCGAAACAGAGAACGTAGGAATCTAACGTTTCGAGCGAAGGCCCTTCGTCAGAGAGAAACTGACGAAGGGCCTTCGCTCGAAACGTTAGATTCCTACGTTCTCTGTTTCGGCAGTATATCTAACCTTACTATATTTCGATTGTTGTTTCTACACTGCTTACGCAGCACGCTACTTTTATTAAACTATAAGTATGTTTTCTCCTTTTTTTAGTATCTCCTCTTATTATTGTTGGTTTGACTTACGCTTGTCTTCAATCAGATATTCTTTCTAATGAGTAGTGAGTAAACATGTGGTTATATTGGTCTTCATGTTCTTGGTAACCTTCTTAAAATATTATTTTCTTGCTCATTGCTCTATCTAGTTGCTGGTTGTCAGTATCAAGTGGAGCAATTTGGGGTTTTGTTGGCCCAATTACCTTCATTTTACTGGTGAGACTAGTATAACTTAAATTTTCTGTGAAGACATTTGGGACCGCAGTAATTGGCGATCGCTGTTGCGGCAACCCTGCCACATTATTTTATATTTTACGTTGTAACTTAAATTTCACTGTGAGTAATTAAGTACTTTTTTTTAATTTTAATTAATTACTACTCTTATTGAACCTTGTGGCAAAACTTAATAAATAAATAAATAAGCTGAAGAATCAAAAGACTGGATATAATATTTAACAAATAAATTACATTTTTCCGTGCGTGTGTACTGTAATAGATCACAGTTAACATCACAGTGTGTAAAGAACAAAAAAGTACGACACCAGACGAAGTTACAAGCTGTGACGTCTTATGTGATCTATTACCGTACACACACACACAGAAATATGTAATCTATTTGTTTTATACAATAAAAATTCAAGTGGTTTATCGGAAGAATTTTTGAAAGCATAGAAAAGAAAAACAAGTCTGCTGACGTAATCTGACGTGATTTGACGTCATCTGCGTATGTGTCTTTTAATAGATCACGGTCAACAACCAATAAAAATGCACACAGAAGTCACGTTATTGTATATAATATTCGTCTTTAATGTTTCAGGTTAATGTATTAATAATGATCTTGGTTTTAAAAGTAACATTGACCATGCTTCCTGAAGACCCCGAGAATGGACGAATAAAGTAAGATTATTTAATAACACCATAATAATTATTTTTCTTTTACATTTTACCACCTCTGATTAACTCACATTTTATGTTTACGTTCCAGGTCTGCATTCCGAACGTTCCTAATGCTAACTCCAGTACTTGGTGTCACATGGATATTTGGTCTTTTTACTATCACTAAACATTCCAATGTTTTTCAATATATATTTGCTATTTTAAATTCGTTTCAGGTAGGGCAATATGTCTATTGGAATACAATGTCTTGTTAATTATTCTTGTCTTCTTTCCTTCCTTCCTCTCTCTTCCTTCCTTCTTTCGTTCGTTTGTTCCTTCCTTCCTTCCTTCCTTCCTTCCTTCCTTCCTTCCTTCCTTCCTTCCTTCCTTCCTTCCTTCCTTCCTTCCTTCCTTCCTTCCTTCCTTCCTTCCTCCCTCCCTCCCTCCCTCCCTCCCTTCCTCCCTCCCTCCCTCCCTCCCTCCCTCCCTCCCTCCCTCCCTCCCTCCCTCCCCCCCTCCCTCCCTTCCTTCCTCCCTTCCCTCCCTCCTTCCTTCCCCCCTCCCTCCCTCCCTCCCTCCCTCCCTTCCTTCCTTCCTTCCTTCCTTCCTTCCTTCCTTCCTTCCTTCCTTCCTTCCTTCCTTCCTTCCTTCCTTCCTTCCTTCCTTCCTTCCTTCCTTCCTTCCTTCCTTCCTTCCTACTATTCTTCTTTCCCTATTTCTTCACCCCTCTTTCCCTCCCTTCTATCCCTCTCCATGGCTCTTCCTTTTGTTACTTCCTTTCATTCCTTTTTCATTCGCTCTCTCAATCTTTTTCTATCTTACTTTCCGCCTTTTATCTTTCCTTGCTCTTTTCCTCTCCTTTTGTCTCTTCCTTTTCCCCTCTCCTTCACTCCGTCCCTGCTTTCATCTGTTCCTCGCTTCCTTTATGCGTTCCTCGCTCCGTCTTTCCTTGAACCAATTACTATATAGATAGCTTATCACTCTCTTTTCTAACCTTACAGGGACTAATAATTTTTGTCTTATATTGCATCTTCAACAAAGAAGTAAGTAAATTAGTATATGTTAAGCCCTAATCAAACGAGAACGCAAGTCATCGCACCAGCTGCTCTGAATAGTTTCCCAAAAATTTCGTGTACCGTGACAAAGTTAAAACTTGTTTAAAACACTCATGAAACCTTTATTTTGTTAATTTGGGTGTTCGAACGACCGCCACAGAAATTCTGACTGCCAACTTGCGATGACTTGCGTTCTCGTTTGATTAGGGCTTTACAAATTATTTATCTGTGACTTAACGTTAAAGTTAATCTAATAACGTTAATGCGCCCTCGCCATAGCTCAGAATTTACATAACTCGTCCTTTATCTCTGGTGTATCTTCGTAGGCTCGAAGAGAATTAAAAAGAAAAGTTAAATCTATTCGTTCGTCTCGTGACATATCAATATCACGACGAAAATCTTCGTCAGCAAGAGACAGAATGTCTCGTACTCCTTCCAAGTCCTCACTCGGCGCCACTTCAAAGAAAGAAATCCAAGATACGTCACCAGCAGGGAAGTATACGTCAAGAAACAGAAATGATATTACTGGCAACGCCATAAACGATGCTGCTGGTGTCGGCCTTGGTATGGATAATAAACATCCAATGCCTGAGATATATCCTTTGGAAGAAACATTAAACAGACTATAGTCTCTAGAATTAAATTTTCTAGAAACGCACTGAACGTCAAAGCAGCTAACAGTGAGCTGTGATTTATGTTGAGGATCCTTTTAAAGTTCACAAATTGTTTGTTTTACCTTTGTTAATGTTTAAACTCCGCAGTTGAGTGATGCTATTGGCTGATTGTTTTATTATACAGAAAATACATTGTGTTCAGCAAGTGTGAAACTGCATATATTTGCATGAACGTAAACAAAGAGTTTGACTGCGTTTCCAGATAATTTAATTTTAGAGACTATGGACAAAGTGAAGAGTTAAAGTTTATTTTCCATGTCATCGTAACGATTGAGCGATGAACTCAGAGAGACAGTTTTCAATCGTACCGTTATTGAAACATAGCAGTCGTATAGGAGTTATAGAAATCATAGCAATCATTATGTAAATATTCAAATGTAAATAAGGACTTTAAGATAATAGAATTAACATAAAACATTAAGTATAAAAATAAAAAGTGTAAGGTATGTGTGGTATATTGCGTGTAACGTGGTGTGCTTGGTGTGTAGTGTGCTGTGTTAGTTTAAATCGTGGCATACCTGAAAAATAGCGTTAACGCTAAGTGGATCGACCACGTTAAATTAATTGTATTGTATTGTAGTGTGGTGTGGTCGTGTGATGTAGCAATTCCAAGACAAACAAAACCTCACAATAACGATTTTATATTATATAAAAACACAAAAGAGACACTAGAAACCTGCACAGAAGTACGGATGGTCAAAATTACGGCGAGATTTAAAGATTGCAAATATGACATCTTGATTTGTTTTTTTTGCACAGAAATCAAGTTTAGCTTCAGTTTTGTGTGAAAAGATTTTTTGAATGTTCAGAAATCCTCCATAGTTGTTTGAGTCTTAATTTGGAATTATGCAGCTCAAAATTTGAATATCAGATATTTTGGCTAAATCATAGTTAGTAGCCCATATACATGGTTTGGAAGCTCTATCGTCTTTCAACATGAAGCATGATCATGTTGAACTGACAATGGAGTTCCTTATATGGAAGTAAATTATATGGACACGTGACGATGAAGCAGCACAATACGTGACGATGAAGCAACTAACTAACTAAACCCGATCGTTGCTATTGGATGACTGCTTATTATACAGAAAATACAATACCACGAAATTGCACAAATTTTCATAAACTTGAACAAAAGCATAAAACAATCACTTTGGACGAGTTTCCAAACCATGTATATTATGTTCTATTAACTATGGCTAAAGCTAAGTTTTTATTTATTTTTAACACTTTGAAGCCTGACGACGAGTCTTTAGTATTTTATTCTGGCTAACGCCAGACGATTTTATTCAGCACAGGGAGAGATCCAGGCCTCAAAGTGTTAAAACCTATCTCTTTAACCCTTTAAAGCCTGAAGACGAGTCTTTAGTATTTTATTCTGGCTAACGCCAGACGATTTTATTCAGAACAGGGAGAGGTCCAGGCCTCAAAGTGTTAAATATTTTTTGCACCTTGAAAGGTGATTGAGAATTCTTAATATTCTAAACTGTTCTTACTCCTCAGTGTGCTGTGATGGCTTTTAGAAGTCGATTCCTTTCGATGTAGTTCACCATTATGTTCATAATAAGCTGAAGATGTGTTAATACAAAGTTCTTTTTTCAAAGCGTTTTCATATTTTCGTATTTGTTTCAAAAGACTTGCTAGAACAGTTTTACTTTCATTCAATTCTTCTTTTATGTTCTTATTTTCTTCTCGTAGCATCAAGTTTTCGGCTTCCACTTGAGAATTATGGCCTTGAAGACAAATGATGGTCTTTTCCAGGTTAGCATTTTCTAATTTCAACAGCTTGATGGCCAATTCTGGTTTGGTCGCTGTCTTTTCAAAGAGGGCCTCTACATTTGCAAGCGCTTCAGTAAATGAATCCATCGTTACCTGTAATAAAATGTAAGAATATAGTTGATACGCTTGCCGGATAGTTCAACGGAACATCAGAATGTTACATGTCCTTAGCTCTTCATCTGAGTCTCAGTAGCTCAATGGTTAGAACATCTCACTGGTCATCAGAAGGTTACAAGTTGTACACATTTGTAACCTTAGCTCTTCACCTGAGTCTCAGTAGCTCAATGGTTAGAACATCTCACTGGTCATCAGAAGGTTACAGGTTGTACACATTTGTAACCTTAGCTCTTCATCTGAGTCTCAGTAGCTCAATGGTTAGAACATCTCACTGGTCATCAGAAGGTTACAAGTTGTACACATTTGTAACCTTAGCTCTTCATCTGAGTCTCAGTAGCTCAATGGTTAAAGCATCTGACTGGTCATCAGAAGGTTACAAGTTGTACACATTTGTAACCTTAGCTCTTCATCTGAGTCTCAGTAGCTCAATGGTTAGAACATCTCACTGGTCATCAGAAGGTTACAAGTTGTACACATTTGTAATCTTAGTTCTGCATCTGAGTCTCAGTACAAATGTGCACAACCTGTAACCTTCTGATGACCTTAGCTCTTCATTTCAGTCTCAGTGGCTCAATTGTTAGAACATTTCACTCACTGGTCATCAGAAGCTCTTCAACTGAGTCTCAGTACCTCAATGGTTAGAACATCTCACTGGTCATCAGATTAAGGTTTACAAGTTGTACACCTCTCCATCTGAGTCTCAGTAGCTGAATGGTTAGAACAGAAGGTTATACAGGTTGCGCAATGTGCGTGACGCGGTTCAGCATCTTCCGTCTCCTAAATTAACTAATATAGTCCTACCACCCAGCTTGATCACACATTTCAACTTTCTTCTCCAAATAGCATCAAGATGTTTTATAGATTAAGTAAGGCGTGGTGGGGAAAATGTTGACAGATATTATAATTAACTTAAATGATGTGTGAGATTTCCTAGAGTTATCGGCACGCAATACTTATAATTCACACGATGTCGGCCATCTTGAAAGTGCATGATACTACACTAAGATATCTATGCAATAACAAATCAACGATCATAGCAGACTAATCAGCAGTTAATCGATATAAAACGCTTTTAAAAACTTGAGTCGCATCTAGTGGTAAAAGGGAAACGATCGTTAACGCTTTCTCGTCGGTTGATTTTCCAGGTGTCGATTAAAATCGTCTGCCCGCGTTAATTGGAGTAAAATACACAAGACCACTGTGATAAGACTTGAGAGCGTCTGGTGCCGCTTGGGAAGAATGGAGAAATTTTACTATTAAGGGATTCGTAATAAAAACCACATCCAGCCGACAATTTGAAAAAATACAAGACAAAGCATAAACCGAAAATAAACATCTTGAAACTCAAAATAATTAAGACAACAAATGAAACGGTGATATTTCGACTTTATTGCAAAGTCATTATCACTAGTCACTTGGTCTGATGATGACTTTGTAATAAAATCGAAATATCACCTGTTTCATTTGTTGTCTATCCCTTACGAAAATTTCATATAATACTTCATATACGATTTCATATATGAATTACACATTTCATATATATATGAAAATGTTCCAATTCCATATATGAAATTTCTTATTCCATATATGAAATTTTTATCTTCATACAAAAATTTCATATATGGAATAAGAAATTTCATATATCAATTGGAACATTTTCATATATGAAATGTGTAATTCATATATGAAATGTCTAATTTTGTATATGAAATTACAAACTTAATATATGAAATTGACATTTCATATATGAAATCGTTAAGTTTTCATATTTATCTAAATACGGTCTAGCTCAGTGCACACCTCAACATGTGTAATTATTTCTATGTATAAGATATCTGTTTGATCAATATCAAGTAATACTGAACTATGAAAGAACTAATCTTCTAAGTGACCAAGACAATTCAAAGATTGCTAGTGAACTGTTAAATTGCTGTTGAACTGAACAAAAACTTACAAACTCGCGTAAAGTTTCTTTTGTGAACCGCTGGCAAACTGAGCGATCTGCTTGTGGGCACTGGTAAAGAACGGTTAGAGTTTTAGAGCTGATCCCCTTTAAATGTCCTGAAGTGTTTTTTGAATTATAAATCAGATCTATCAAAATGATTTATTGTCCCGATTGAAATTTGCCGATTGTTTGGAAATCTAATTTTATGTCAATTCTGTGTTGCACGCAATCAAGTTCAATGGATGGATGGATGGATGGATGGATGGATGGATGGATGGATGGATGGATGGATCGGGATGGATGGATGGATATTGAGCCACCCATTCCTATATTGATATAGATATATAGATATATCGTGATGCTCTCTCAGACTCTCACTGTGAGACGCAAATCGTTTGCTATTTTAGGCATGAAAAAGCTATTTAAATTTCATATTCTTGACCACAGGCAGTCTAGAAGGATTAATTCCTTGACTGATTGGATGGTGAAAATTGATAACCAAGCGATAACATTTTATCTAGTTGACTGTTGACTCGGGCCTTTCTCGTGCAAGATTAAAGCTTATACATTACTCTAGAGTGTAAAAAAGTAGAGCGCGGCGTAGGCAGTGTTTTATATAGAGCAAAGTGAAAAGGTGGTAAAGTGCTGAGATTAGTTTTGATAACGAAATACTGACGTTTCGAGTGGAGCCCTTCATTCATCAGAATAAAATGTTACTCTGCTCGAAACGTCAGTATTTCGTTATCGAAACTATATTGGCAGTTTACCATGCACCTTTTCACTTTGCCTTATATATGTTACTCCGACATGCAAAGAGCTAAGTAGACAAGCTGAAAGCTAAGAAAAATTATTAATAAAAGTACTCGCAAATTATCACTTGTTATCTTAAGGTTTATTATATTCAGAGAAATATGTATATGAGAATAAATATGTATTCAAGAATGTAAGTGAATGTACTGACATTTGACAAGCATTTTGCTCTCTTGCATGTACATCCAACTTCTGACACGATCGAGACGGAAAAACCAAAAGAAAACTGCTTAACATAGGATATCATTAATTATCCGTACAGCTGTTCAGTAAGTCTCTCTAATTTCATTACGTAATTACGAGACACTTCCCACATCGTTGGAAACAAAATTATCGTAATCCTTTCCATGACCGTATAAGGTTCGACCACTTGAACAGTTTGAAATTGATAGAAATATATTGACATGAGACAGTCGATTCATTACAAAGATTTATAGTTACTGACTTGTGAGCGAATTTGTATGTTCTTTTGTTGTACATAACTGATCAGTTGTCTCGATAAATGTGATAACAGAAACTATCAAAGTTCGTACGTGTGTATAAGCTTGTTTACAGAGGCTCGATTTGAAACAAGGTTTATATTTATATATATAAACATATAGTTCAATCTACAGACACGGTGTTTTGCTGTACAACAGCTCATCAGTATAGCTTGGAACAATCTGCATGAATTTCATCAATTACTTATACACATGCGATCGTCGGTGACAACCGCATGTGGGACAGCATCGGTGAAACACATTCAGATAGCGTGAAGTGCACATGGGCCCAGAGTGCTCAAACTTCCACAAGGGTAGTGAGCGTTGCATATATATATATATACTGATATACCGAAAGCAATAAGGAGGCTCAATTTGAGACAAAGTTGATATAGTTACTGATACCGAAAGCATGCATCATCGCTCCTTGCGCGCTCCCGCACTCCCCCCTCAATCGCGCCTGGGTATACGAGGCAAGCATTAAGGATAGACTATCTTGTGGCAATGTGCAGCTGCATGCAGTATATACCTTATATTTAGTTTAAGCTGTACAGTACAATCATGATTTGACCATCCTTAATTTCAAGAAGCTTGTGAGAGCAACAAAACATTTGTTCATTGTTTCCCTTGAGAGAAACAATTAGAATTGACATATACATATGACAAACTCATGCAGCTATCGACGAGCTGCTAGCATTTATAATCCTTCACTGGTCCACGGTATATTTATTAAGAGTGTAAAAGTAGATTGTTGCGTAGGCAGTGTTTTAGATAGAGCAAAGTGAAAAGGTGGTAAACTGCTGAGAATAGTTTTGATAACGAAATACTGACGTTTCGAGCGTAGCCCTTCATTCATCAGAGTAAAATGTCTTGGTGAAGCGTGGCTCCGCTTGAAACTAGTCAGTATTTCGTATATTATTTGAGACAGATTATATACCAAGTCATTTAGCTTTATACTTACTCGATCTCTCATGTACGTTATGAAAATATGAAGTACTAGGGGGAAAATCTAACAATGCTACTTAATATGGAACACTGAGTTCAAACAACAAACAAATGAAACATGCATGCATGTATACGCTATATATGTGTACAACGAAAAAGCCGTCACGCCATCACAGTGGCCTATAAGACGCAAGTGGCTCCAAGTGGTACAGTCACACAGATATTCTAAGGCAGATATTATATTCTTACCTTTCTTAAAAGATACGTTTTGACACCAGCAATCTTTAGCAAAATCTACTTCTTTTTGTATTGGGGCTTTAGAAATGTTTAGTTATATACTAACGTATTGTGCTGACGGTCGCGAGTGGACTTTGTGTCTTTACTAACTTGGTCGGATGTATAAATTGTCTAGCTTTTTGTTATTCTTTCCTAAAGAAAACGTCATTAGCTAGACGACCAACAGAGCAAGGTCTGTCTATTTTGACATCTTCAACTATCCATATTGATCGGCAAAATATAAGTGTTTTTGTTCAAAGAGCTATTTTTACTTTTTGACAAAAATTCCGTAGAAGTGTGCCTTAAATCGTCTGGCCTCTTGACACGAGCAGTTAAGAAGAGTGTGGTTCAGAATTTTTGTGTGTTGTATGCTTTCAAAATAAATAGCAAAGCAAATGTTTGGTTTTCATCTGAAGACCATGGAGCTGGTCCCTGATTCATTCCACATGCTAGCGGTAAAGATTAAAGGAACGGAGGTGATTTTTCACTATGAAAAACCAAAATACTTTTAACAAAAACAAAAATTTCAGTTGCATACTAAAGATTCTTGAGAGTGTCGCTTTGCAAAGCCTGATATAAAGAGACTTAATAATAGACGACAAGTTGATTTGGGTCAAGATTCATTGAATACATATATAGCCTATAGGCTGGACCGATTGGACTCCACCGGAGCTCTAACTGTTATTTATAATCCTATTAACAGCACTACACGGCTAATATATAAACACAACAGTATCACGAATAGATACACATGTACATAACATTCGCTCTCTCGTCCGAGTTCGTTTAAATTTAATTAAGGTATTTCATCGATGATACTCGAAAGATTACAGTTGTAAGTCCGTTTCTTAAGGTATTTCAACGGTATATACAAAGAATATTACAGTTATGGGTCCGAGTTTCTGACTTATGACATACATATGCATGTTAAATGCTTTAGTATATGCTTTTATGCTATAATATATATTGGGTTGATAAAAGCAAGAAGGCAAATCAATTTCCCACACCGACACGTGCCGATGTGGTTGGTTTCATGTGGTTAGCTGATGTTTTGGCAACTGCACTACAGTATGAGATGACACTGGAATATGTTTAAGTATTCAAGCTAGTGTTTAAAAACACTTCCCCTTTCTCCCTCTCATGAATGTTATCCAGTATAGTCCTATATTTACTTCTTAGTAGCTGATAAACGCTCTATATAATAAGCATGAGATTAAGAGAGAAATGGTTGAGAGCCTATACCCCCTAGCTTAAAGAACAATATTCCTCATATTTAGACTCAACTTTACACTTAGTGTTAAGCCAAATATAAGATCGACTAAATACGGCACATAAGCCCTAAATATAGACTAAATAAGAGTGCGAGTTAGTGTAACATACCAAAGACATAGAAATCAATGTATTATTGTTATCTGCACCGAGGAACTAAAATTCCTACCTCTAACATCGCCGCGATGATCCTTTGGCAAAGCTCTCGTTCTTTGTGTAAATCTGAATGAATTTGACCTTTACTGTTATTAGGCCTGTGACGATATTCGCGCTACCTGTGACGATAAACAATAAACAAAAGCATGGTATTGGGCCAAAAAATCAAACACACCTCTTATCTCAGTTAGACAAATGACATATAGTAATACATATCTTGAAAGAGAAGGTTTTCAGTCTTATTTAAACGAGAGCCCTCTAGCTAAAGACAATATTGGAGATGACTAGTCTTATTTTCCTGAATGTACTATAACTTTAAAAGTCGATTATAATCAACTGGGATGTGTTTCCGGTTCTTTTCAGTACAAATTAATGACTGGATGCATGTTGGCGGTTTAACTGGTTACTTCGCCTAATTTTCTTTCTATTTTTCGCAGTATTTCATGAGATAAAAACAAGGATGTCTAGTGACCTTGTATGGAAATAATAGTAAGCTAAAAAGCAATAGTTTTTGTCAATATTGAAGTCTAAAAAACAAAGACTTGAAACAGCAGATATAATATACACAAGATTGATTGCGGTCAAACGTGGGCGGCTGCAAGCTTGTACTATTTTTGGGTGCATGTCTTGTTTTTTTAGTTATCATTAAAGCACCTGAAAAACCAGTCAAGACCACTTGAAATCAATTCTTATCTTACGACGAGATTGGAAAGTTATCAGTTAAATGTATTTTTGCAGTGGTCGAGGGCTTTTTACCCCCCATAACAGTCGAACAATCGTGACAATGACTTAACAGTTGACGACTCAAGTTGACGATATAATAGCGGGAAGCCACGAAACAATGTTAGTGACGGTAATAAGAGCGAAGGTCATAGTAGCCAAAATTGGAGCAAGAAGCGGAAAAGGCATGTATTAACGCTACAGTACTACAGTAAAGCCCCGCACAGACGACCGAGTTTTCCTTGACAATTTCCTTGGTAGCTCTCCTTGCTTATGTGCACGATGAATAATTTTTCCCCCAAACATTTTCCTTGACAATTTATAAACTAATTGCTCGTGTGTACGGTTGGACAAGTTTTCCTTGACGGCAATACACACGAACTTCTTTGTTCAAAAGCTGGCATGACCAGCTTTTGAACAAGGCTCCTTGTCAAGGAAAAACTTGTCAATTTGTGTCGTACACACGAACAAATAAAACTTGTCAAGGAAGACTTGGTCGTCTGTGCGGCGCTTAACACAGTTGCCTACAACAACTACAACAACACCCGACGACCACTACCAACAACAGCAACGACAACAACAACAACAGTACCAACAACAACAACACCATCATCAATTCCATATATTGGCGCCATAAGTCCTTCATGACGAAAGAGAATTAGGCTGCTTTATTATTCTAGGTCTTTCTCTCAAGTGCCCTACTTGTTTATATAAATATTTATTTTAGTTTGGTCTTTATCTTGATAACATAAATCACAACACAGCCGGAATAAAGACAAGAAGCTTCTTTCAATTAACATTTCTAAAAAATATTTATAAAATAGAAACGGCGAAAACATGGCGTTTAAAACGTAATTAACATCGTGAATATTATTCTTAACCTAGCTTGCTGTTCAAAGTGACGGGCATTCGTGAATATTGCTAAAGTTCAAACCGCCTTATTACAAAGAAATACTGGCGAGTGTCTCGAGATTTGCTCAGTGACTGTCGTTGTGGGTGTTCGCACAAACAGACGTCATCCTAACAGACGTTTGGTTGAGATATATACAACCTGGAACCTTATGATGACAACCATTGAGCTACTGAGAATCTGAGATTCAGATGAAGAGCTATGGTTACAAATGTGTACAACCTGTAAGCTTCTGATGACCAGTGAGATGCTCTAATCAATGAGCTACTGAGACTCAGATGAAGAGCTAAGGTTACAAATGTGTACAACCTGTAAGCTTCTGATGACCAGTGAGATGCTCTAAGCATTGAGCTACTGAGACTCAGATGGAGAGCTAATGTTACAAATGTATATAACCTGTAACCTTCTGATGACCAGTGAGATGTTCTAAGCATTGAGCTACTGAAACTCAGATGAAGAGCTAAGGTTACAAATTTGTATATACAAGCTGTAACTTTCTAATCACCAGTGAGATTTATTTTCTAACCATTGAGCTACTGAGACTCAGGTGGAAAGCTAATGTTGCAAATGTGTACACCAGTGAGATGCTCTACTGACCATTGAGCTACTGGTGCTTGGTGCAGAGCTAAGGTTGATAATCAACGCTTCCTGAACGGTGGCGTTCGTTTATGGATGTAGTTGAAGTGATATACTGATATAAAATGATCTACTTACTACATGCACTACATGTATACGTATAAAAACTCACCAGACATCTAACTCTACCAGTCTATACTATCAGTCTAAGCATATTTATACAGTAAATAGTGCGCATACACTATAGTGGGTCCGACCTACAGGTGGTAAAACCACTGACGCAATGAAATCTGCTTGCAGAGTCAAATGATACAAGAGTGAAAAAAAAGCGCTGTTAACGCAAATTATGTAAAATAACTTTTCGAGACATTGCGCCAACAGCTATATCTCTCTTCTCCCGAATAATTTGAGTCTGAAACTTTTGAAGCCTTTTTTGTACATATCTGTACATAAACCTAAAATCTGCACAAACCAGCTTTAATAGATTAAAAAAATGTTCTCAATATTTTTGAATATGCAAATTTAATAGCATTGAGTGTCCTACCACCTTAAGTAAATCCATGTAACCATACAAAAAATGCACGAAATTTCAACTAATAGCCTTTACTGTTTAGTCTGTTTAGCCGTGTATATGATCCGTGTATTAAAGGCGCCTGGCCGGCTGATCTGGTCTGTCTTCAGTCTAACTTCAGTCTCGACATTAATACTCCAATCTACTGTGAACAATTAACACTGTTACCAGCAATTTAATAGTGTACACCACCAATGGTACATTATCTCTGCTGACTAGTAAAGCCACAATTATGTCAAATTTTGGGGCGACGGCGTCGCTGGATTTGTATAGAAAAATAACAAACATGTTAAATGTAAGAATAACAACAACTGAATAAATAATTAAGCATGCTTATTTGCTCATTGTTATTTATGGCTATTTAGTAAAAGAAAAGTTTTTGGCGATATTTTGATTACTATAGAAGCCTAGACGAGGATTTTGAAATAAAAAGCAGGATCGTAAAACCTGAAGGTACATTTACGATCTAACGATATAAACGTAAGGTCTTTAAAATGTCGTTAAAAATGTTTTAATGTAAACTAAAACAAGACACGGGATATCGATCCGCAACTTCTTACAGATCAATGACATGAAGTATCAGTTTCGTAAATTGCAGGAAAGGTAAACACCACCTGCATTCGTGGAAAATTTGACATGATTGCAAAACAAATTGATGTACTGATACACTCGCAATTTATCTGGCCAGGAGCGGATCCAGGCCCAAATCTGAAGGTTGCAACCATGTGGAATGACATTTCTTGCATTTTGGAGAGCACAATTTAAATCTGAATAGGAGGTATTTTACAATATCTTGAATATCGTTTTTATGGTTAATTGATGAATGTCAGTCGCAGTGCCAGTGGTGTACGACAAAAATATTGCTCGGACATTTCAGCGGAACATGGTTCGATTTTATAGCTTCATAATATGACCCTGACCGCCGCACACTTAAAGGACCCTCAGAGTATAATGCCGCCGCGCATTCAACTAAAATACTGAATGAGCGTGAATTAGAACAGGATGGAAATCAGCTCCATGGCAAAGCCTTTGGCACGCGTTTTCTAGGACTGGCGTACCGTACATTAATTGGACGACGCATGTGCGCGCTTTGTAATGCTTTATTTAACGTCGTAAGCACAGGATGTGGTCGCCCAATCATCCGAGCCAGATGCTCATGTTAAAAGTACACGACATGAGCTAACACCTAAGTGTTGATTTTACGGAGGGAGGAAAACCGCAGAACCCTGCGAAAAACCCTCGGAGCACAGGAGAGACCAACTAAACTCTACTCACATGAAATTCAAGTTCCCGTCCAACTGGGCTTAACTACAGCGGTGAGAGGCAGCAGCGCCCTAACAGCACACGCCACCCGTGCTCCCCTCCTCCTCTCGCTTTCGCGGTATGCGAGAACAATATCTTCCGCGGCGCGCAAACCTATATAAGCTGACCAATGCTCAACTTTTTATTCTTTGATTAATTCTTTGAATTTTTGCATTGTGACAAAGTATTATAGAAGCGCGAATTTGTGGCAACAGTACAAACAGATTTGCTTTGATGAAGGCCTGAGTCAACAGGTCGATAGCCTGCGTGCAAACGCTTGTATTTCCGGAGCTTAAAGGGTAATATTCAATTACCCAAGCTCCGGAAATACAAACGTCTGCACGCAGGCTAACAGGTCGAAAACTTAGCGATAAATTATAAACGTGATGTATCCTCAAATTCACGTTTTTATTCTTACTTAGGCAAGGTTATGTATATATTTCTTCAGAAACGGAAGAAAACATGTGTGATTATAAAGCAAGATCAAACTATATATTATTAACTAAATAAAATCAAAAGACTGTTGTCAGACTGCATGACATATGTTGCCACTTGTTATTTGCCTTCTATTGTTTGAAACCTTGGGTCCCAATGTGGCTTGAAGGGCTATTACTTATACTGTATCAGACGAGAATGCAAGTCATCGCAAGTTGGTAGTCAGAATTTCTGTGGCGGTCGTTCGAACACCCAAATTAACAAAATAAAGGTTTCATGAGTGTTTTAAACAAATTTTAACTTTGTTACGGCACATGATATTTTCGGGAAACTATTCAGAGCGGCTGGTTGAGATAGCGTGACTGCCAACTTGCGATGACTTGCGTTCTCGTTTGATTAGGGCTTTATATCAGACAAGTTATTGAGGCTTTCTATAGACTTTAATGAATATACAATGTATATACAAATACAATTCAGAAGTCATAACATATAGTAAACTAAACGTTTTTGTCGTCTCTCGTTACCATTTTTTCTATTATTTGACAACGAAGTAGAAGTTAATTTAGTACTGACACTTACCTTTCTGTAATTTCTGGCAATGACTTCGCGTGACTACGTACGGAGGCTTGTTTATTGTTTAGGAAATACGGAATGATTGAAGGATCGTGGTGTTAATATGCCACTTGCAAGGTGCTGCTGTGCAATTGAAGATTAATCTCTAACATTTATGTTTAGCTGTTTGTCAGTCAACAGTCAATATAAAAAGGTTGAAACTTTAACGCAGGAAACATTGAACATTCAAAGGAACGTTTATCAAATTAATCCAAAGCTCAAACACGCAAAGGAATGAACTGGTCGATCCTCTGGTCGATAGTAAACGAAGTAGTGCTAGTATAGATTATTGAAACAGTTTATACAACCCCCAATCGAGATAATACGTTATACGAACATATAAGGCCATGCTGGGTTTCCATTGTACACGCATGGATATCAAACTGCATGAAACATAAGAGATTTGAACTCAATAAAATTGTATTTTAATCTCCAAACAGGAAACCCCAAAATCCGGTTTAAAAAGGTTTATGAATCTGCAAAAATGTTAAACAAAAGCACATTGAACAAAACAAAGCAAAGTGAGAGGTGGCAAAGTGCCAAGAATAGTTTTGATAACGAAATACTGACTTTTCGAGCGGAGCCTTCATCGGAGTAAATTGTGTTGAATACTTGACTTCGCCACAAATACAATATATCAGGAAGTCTATTAGTATTGAGAGACAAATGTGTAGTTAGCAAAACTTCTCCAAGTTTTTAAAGTGCATAGTCACCGTAGAGGACTCAGGACTATTTGCAACTTGAAAAAGCCTTGGGTTTATCTAGTGGCGTAAGAAGCAAGTTGATCTTGGAGGAGCACAGCTTCACTGAAAAGGGCACTTTGTTCAGGGGGCAGGACTTCAAAAGGACACTTGAAACACATGTTTTATCATCAAAAAGGGCACTTTTCCGCTGCAAAAAAGTCACTTCATGACAAAGTTGGGGGGGGCACATGGGCCGTTCCCCCCCGGTTCCTACGCCCCTGGGTTTCTCCTAGTCCTGCTTCTAAATAAAATATGCAAAAAATAATTGCGAATAAACAATGTATCATATAATTTGTATAGGTTAGTTACCGAGAAGGGGATAACTAAGCTAGTTAGTTCATTACGATATAGATGATATCTGTCGTTATTTAACAAAAACTAGTATTCTAGACGTAGTCAATATATTAATTTATTTAATATATTAACCGCGGCACATCAAAGCAATCGACGCGCATAAATGAACTAAACATATACAATTATATGTTATTATATAAACTACGCCAATATAATAGATATGTTTATGATATGTGCATCATAAAGAGGGCCCTGTAGTTTGCATGTGGCTTGTGGCCAGTACCGTAGTGGAGGTGGATTCCGGTCACCGGAGATATACGCAATTAATTAATGCAAGAAAACGAACCCGGAAATCCCGAACATCTGATGCCACTTTCAGTGAACTCTGATTAATAATTATCTCTGCTTTAGCCAGTATGGGCAAAACGACTGACAATTTTTCACTTTGCTCTCGGCAAAACACTGCCTACGCAGCACTCTACTTAATACAATACATAACGTTTCTCTCTGACGAAGGGCCTTCGCTCGAAACGTTAGACTCCTACGTTCTCTGTTTCGGCAGTATATCAAACCTTACTCTATTTCGATTGTTGTTTCAACACTACCTACGCAGATGCCGTAATCATATGATAGGATATACGAGTTAATTGTATTTATTTATTTGTTGTTGAAGAAACTTTAAAAAGCGCAAGTATCAGCAGAAATATCAGCGGTTATTGGAGTCACGAAAGTCACGTGATTGGAGGAATTGTTCCCAGTACTCTTACACGCTCTGCTGCTCACTCGCTCCCAGTCTCACCACGGACCAAATGTAAACATGCGGCTGATTATGGAAAATATGTCAGTTTTGAGCGCTAAATTTGAGTTTAAAAATGCTTGAAATGTTCACAAAGAAACAAGTAAAGAATGGAAACATGCTGTGTTGGCTGTGTTTGTCTTGTGATGCTGTGAAATGTTGTTTAAAACGCGACAAAAAGGTGAGGAATAACCAGTTTTATACTTCCTTTCGATGTTTATGCACGTGGGGGATTTAATAGTGAAATCTTTGAAGCTTAACTTTGTTTAAAGATTGTGAATTGTAGATGTATTAGATCGTGTTAGGTCAAAAAACGTTATTCTTTATTTATTGAACTATATAATGCATATTTAATGTAGCTAAACTTGGTATAAACTCATTCTAATAGAGGTAGATGTTACAAATTTACAAAATTAAATGGGGTGAAGGGGTGGGGGAGGGGGGGCTTGGGGGGTGGATGGTTAATAGGGCTTCGCCAGGCGGGGATGTGGTACAATTTGAAGCCAAACCCCCATCAATATGTAAATATATCAGCAATTTTGTATTCTAGATGCAATTCATGATTTGAATAATATAATATAATATATTAATTATATATTATATGTCATATATATTATAGAATAATATATTAATAAAAATATAATTTGAATAATCCTTGATATTCCTTTGACTCACAGACCAACCAAAACTGGACCCTTTGTTATTTTACTCTGTCTGAAGGAGTTTGTGAAGTGAGAAGCTCTGGTCGTCAAATGGTTAAATAACCAAACAAAATTCTCAATCTGAGGACACTGTTTGGCTGATTGCAAGTGATCCACATGATTGGAATTATCTAGATAGAATCAGATCTATCCAGACGATTTCAACCAGTGATCACTTTAACCAAAATTTTATGATGACAAACAATGAAAGTGATATTTGCAATCATCTCGACAGAACCAGATCTATCTAGCTAGATGATTGCAACCAGGGATCACTTAAGTCAAAATGATTACAAATCATTGAAGGTGATATTTGTGATTGTCGAGATAGAATTAGATCTATCTGGATGATTGCAACCAGTCATTAATACTTTAATCAAAATGATCCCAACAGTTGGGATGATATTTGCGATCATCTCGATAGAAAGCATTAAATATTAAAGCTTTAAAGACCAATGCATTTTTAAATACGATTAATAGCAACAACAATAAACAAAGAAATAAGCAAACAATGACAGCAAAAACAACAACAGCAGCAGAAACAGAAACAACAGCAGCAGAAACAGCAGAAACAACAGCAGCAGAAACAGAAACAACAGCAGCAGAAACAGAAACAACAGCAGCAGAAACAGCAGAAACAACAGCAGAAACAGCAGCAGAAACAACAGCAGCAATAACAACAGCAGCAATAACAGCAGCTGTGAGCAACAGCAGCAACAACAACATCAGCAACAACAGCAGCAGCAGCAACAACAACAGCAGCAAGAGCAGAAACAGAAGCAGCAACAACAGCAGCAGCAACAGCAGAAACAGAAGCAGTAACAACAGCAGCAGCAACAGCAGAAACAGAAGCAGCAACAACAATAGCAGCAGCAGCAACAACAACAACAACAGCAACAACAGCAGCAGCAACAACAACAGCAGCAGCAACAGCAGAAACAGAAGCAGCAACTACAATAGCAACAGCAACAACAGTAACAACAGCAGAAACAGAAGCAGCAACTACAACAACAACAGCAGCAACAACAACAACAGCAACAACAGCAGAAACAGAAGCAGCAGCAACAACAACAGCAGCAGCAACAACAGCAGCAGCAGCAACAACAACAACAACAGCAGTAACAACAACAGCAGCAACAACAACAGTTACAACAACAACAACAACAGCAGCAGTAGTAGTAGAAATAACAGTAGCAGCAACAACAGCACCACCAGCAGCAGCAGCAAACAACGTCAGCAACAACAGCATTACAACAGCAACAACACATTACAACAGCAACAACAACAACAACAACAACAGAAGTAGCAATAAAAACAGCATCATCAACAACCCTCTTTCATAAGGGGGCGCGCGAAATATGAGAAGAAGGTTTCTCCTCTTTCCACTCCCATTTTTCCCGCCCGCGCAAACAAAAACGCCTGCGAAGGAGGTAGGTGTGGAGCCGATCTATAGAATCGATAAGATAGAATCAGAGACTTTTTTGAACTTCTTGAAGCACGTGCACTTATGAAGTAACGACTGTCATAACAATGCCTTGTCATCAAATCTAAAAGACGTGGGAGACGCTTTCACGGATGATGTTGCATTTTTTATGGTTTAACACGCGACATTTGTTAACATATTTGGTACATGTGCTGATTTTAGTGGAGTCGTGTTGTAGGTCTAGTTACAAACGCAATTTGCGAATTGCGATCAACCGTTAGGCATGAGAGTTCAAACGCGTTTGTTTACGTTTCAAACGTGCAAGTTTAACTGGAAAATTTTGACGTTTTAACAAAAGCCTGATGAATCGCCATTTTTTGACAGGTGATTGATTGGGGTATTGTCGAAACGTCAAATTTTCCAGGTAAACTTGCACGTTTGAGACGTAAACAAACGCGTTTGAACTCTTACGCCTAACGGTTGATCGCAAATGGCAGTATTCGGTTAGAGGAGAGAACTGATGTTCATTCATTAATTTTATTTTATCGTCTAACCTATCTAAGGATTGTTTACTATAATCGGGAAAACTAGCTAAGATCTAGCTGTTGAAGTTAAAGTTCATTTTGTGGAGGAAGGAGAACCGGAAAACTTAGAGGAACAGGAAAAACCTTCGATGAAGCTTATATCTTCGATCCTCAGCGGTGAGGGACAGCACGCGCCAACTGTCTTTCTCTTTTCTCAATGTTCCTTCTGCATTTTGCTATCTTTTTCTGTCAGATACAGTATATTTGTGCTTTATAGAATCATGGTCAGCTCAGCTGTATGGCAAATACAGAAAAATGATGTGTGATGCCATGGCTGTCACTTGTACAACAAACAATAGCCACTGTGCGCTTCATTGTCTAAAGAATCGTTCCATTTCCGATTAATTTGTGACTGATTGTTTCTAACTAGTCAGCGAAAATTCAACTAGTTCTTATCTCTGTAATGTGACAGGGTGGTCGGTGGGTGCATGCACAGTGTGGGAAGATAAGTTGAACCCTGTGGTTTTGCGATCACTGAACGTGACCCAAGTCACATTTCGCTTTGATGAAGGGCTCCACTCGAAACGTCAGTATTTCATTATCAAAACTATTCTCGGTAGTTTATCTCCTTTTCACTTTGCTCTGTTCGAAACACTAGGTCTATTTATGGGGATCTGGATAATCGCGTAACTTTTAAAGGCGTACTGTAAAAGGATCCTTGCATGATTTGACCGCAAATGGAGTTCATTAGAATGTGATCACTGGCGTTACGGTAATCTCGAAATCAATGCTCCGCAGACAGCTTATGTTTCTAGTAAAATTTATGATTGAATTTAGAAACTTGAAAACCTATATATAATTGATGAGGTAGTGTGTTGAGGAGGAAGATATTGATTTTCAGCAAAACATTCGCTAACCAACAAATGTGCATGAAGTGTGCTTCTCGCAGCGCTCGGGAATGGTTATAAGTCAGTAGCAGACTAACAGCCAGTAGCAGACTATAGTATATTAGTCAGCAACATACAGCAGTCAGTATACAGCAAAGCTAAAGCTAAATTAATAACGCCAAAAGAAAATGATTATGTGGCGAAACGCCGAAAGCCTGGAGCGAGGTTATAAAATTTTCAAATCCTATATTCGGAGGGAAGTTGAAAACATTTTCAAACTCTGGACTGCGTCATCATGACACTGCAGCTAATCTAATGAGAACAACGGTTTGGTTCTGTACCGTTCATTAGAAGAAAATTTGAACATTGTTGTAGTTTAGTTTGGCGTCAGACATCACTTCAATTATATATTTACAATTTATTATTTCAAGTACAAAGTGAAACTTACGAATACGAAGTGACTTTTTAATGAACTCTACTATAAAAATCTGCGATAAAAGACTACTTAAATACATTATTTAAATATCTACATAATCGAAATTGTTCAGATACTAAAATGTTTTTGTTCTCTTGGTATATTTTATAACATTAATAAAATTAAAAAGAAAGCGTCATTTCTCGAGGATCTAAGGATTACTATACTAGTATGTCAGTGTGGCAGTGTGTTGTGTTGTTCTTCGTTTATCGTTTCCGTTATCCTTGTATTTTGTTTAACATTTTTTGAAAAGAAAGTGTCATATCAATACGAAGATCTAAAGATTACTGCTACAGCGACTAGCATGTCAGTGTGCGTTTCTTGAATAAATGGTCGCCTCAGTTGCCTTAGACTTAGTTCTTCTCAAATTCTTTCAAGACAGAGTCTCTCCAAGAGTAAGCGAAGCGACTGAGATATTATTTAGAGCAGATAAAATTTCTTGTTGATGATGTTGAGTTCAGTAATTCACAAACCAACGAAAAGTGTGAAAGATCATGTTCATTTAATCCGATCAGCCATAAAAAAAAATTATCGCCTCGTAGTATTTCAAGCTCTTGGAATGACTTGATCTAAGTATAATTAATTAGTGAAATAGGGAATTAGGAAAATTAAGGAATTAACTAGTGAAATAAAAGTCGCATGCTGCGTAGACAGTATTGAAACAACAAGGTTTGATATACTGCCGAAACAGAGAACGTAGCTATAGGAGTCTTTTACGTTTCGAGCGAAGGCCCTTCGTCAGAGAGAAACGTCAAGAATAATTAAACTCAGTATCTAATATTCACCTATATCAATAACCTATCTGATAATCTCTTTATAATACTGAGTATGTTAGATTCCTAGAATGTATAACTATATTGCTATCGAAGTTAATGTTATCGTTTAGGTTACTGAAGCCAAGCAGTCAGACACGAAGCTCGGCATTCCTCTGTAATAGTACCATTTATAACTCATCACTTATCAAGTTGAATATCCCCCACGAAATTAAAGTCTCTGTGTAAGCATTTTGTTTTGATAGAGTGTTGGGTCTTCGTCGTCGTATATGTTATGTACATGTATACATATACCAATGTTCTCTCTTCTTTAATATTGTTATTCCTTTCTCGTCTGACATGATGGGTGTTCTTGTGGATTTTAAGAATCAGTGAATTGAACTGGAGCGTTTTCTACACAGGACGGAATGTTTATTTCCTGCTTCGCTTGAAGTTTTCCTTTGATTTATCCTCAGACCAACTGTTTCTTGTTTCTTTTAAATAAGCAATAAAGCGGTCTTGTCGTTTCATGTACTTCTTTAAAACATCATTCGTTTCTCGTTCCTTCTTCAGCTCCAGTTTTAATATGTCGTTCTCCATGATTAACGCTTGAATACGCTTTCTGCTATCGTTATCATCGTATTGAAGAACCGTCAAAGCACGTTCAAGATTCTTATTCTCGTCCTTTAACATCATCAGCGCCAGTTCTATGTTCGAGATAGCCATTATAGCACAGCGTAAAAAAGAGCTTGTCTTCTCCAATTCAGCTTTGTCGTTGTGTTCATCCCACGCTCAGTTTACTGAGGTTTATATGTTCAGAAACGCCTCCAATTTCCTTTGATTGACTTCACTCGTGTTTGCGTTACTTGAGAGTCAAACTTGACGAGTTAATCGTGTCGAATATCAACAATTCGTTCCTAAACTCGGATAACTTAGATGATTATGTCATATCTTGACTCGATTCCAATACTGGACTTGCCTACGAAGATATTTTCTATTTCCGCAAGCTTTAAGTTTTAATCTTGTATCTTGTCAGCAGTTGACTTGATAGTAAACCAGACCATAATCGTAAGCTTGGTGTCATGTCTCTTACTGTGAACCCTCGTCAAGAAGGCGGGAACTATTTTGAACTAATTAAGCAAGACAAAGCCAGCTGTTTTGTTTTTGTGAGTTCTTTGTTTTGCTCTATTGTCCGTGTATTATATCGTGGCGTATTTTTAACTCAAGTAATTATTTGAGAACCCTGAGTGCTCTTAGAAACATCTTTAAGGGTATATTGCACTGTAGCATAGGAAAGATGAATGTAGTCTATAGTTGTTTTAAATGTTCTGCTTTAATATAGCCACTCTGACGCGGTGTTAAACAACATTGTTAGTTTAGTCTGAAACTCAGAAATACTTTCTGAGTAATTGAGCTTGACGAACGTCTGCCAAATGTGTTACATTACACCGAGCTCGCAACCTCGTACAACTCCGCATGGTATCTGCTTAACTACAGTATATCTCCCACGCAAAACGCCACCGTTTCAGAAGGACACACCGGAATGCTAGCCCTTTGCTCTAACTATTGATACACTAGAACTGAGATGGCAGAACGGGGTTGTTTGAGCTGTACGTGTGTTACAAGTTCTTTGGCTAGAGCTCATAGTATAGCAAGAACTAACAGTCTAGCCTGCGTGCAGTCTCTACCCTTTAAATATTAATAAACCTAAAACAAAGGATGTGCACGGTGTAAGGTACCAGGTAGAGACTGCACGCAGGCTACTAACAGAGAACTTTACAAACTGCAAACTGAAAGTCTAATACTTGTAACTACGATGTATCTAGTACGTAAGGTATACAATTAGAGATGTGTGGGAATAGATGTTATAATAGTGACATCAAATGCAAATATCAACTGAGTACACTCGATCCACTAAAACTCAGACAGAGAGCGAATTAAATGTGTACAACCTGTGTTTCGTAACTCAATAACATTAACGTAAAATACTCGAACCATTGAGTTACCAAGAACTGTGATAACTAAGGTTATAAGTATCTTAATAACATACTCAAGCCGCTACTGTACCAAAGATCAGATTCTCAATGTTTTCTCGTTCGAGTTATGAGCATGTACGTGTGTGCTACAATTGAATCTGCGCATGTCCTATGATTGCTGTTATTAAGATATATATCAGAGATCAGACATTGGACGCAAGTTAAAGGTGATAAGATCTAAACTGATAAACAAACCACGTACGTTATAGCCACAAATGTTTATAGTTTAAATGCGCAATAATAAAATGCGCAATAATAAAATGCGCAATAATAAAATGCGCAATAATAAAATGCACAATAATAAAACGCGCAATAATAAAATGCGCAATAATAAAATGCGCAATAATAAAATGCGCAATAATAAAATGCGCAATAATAAAATGCGCAATAATAAAATGCGCAATAATAAAATGCGCAATAATAAAATGCGCAATAATAAAATGCACAATAATAAGACGCGCAAAAATAAAACGTGCAATAAGAAAACGCGCATTATTGAAACGTGCGCGCAATATTGAATACGTATACTGTAGTTTGGAATACTAGTAATATTAAATACGTATACATAGTATTGAAATACGTTATATTGCAATGCCACGTGCAGTATGAACTATGAAATGCGCACAAAGTATTACATTTTTAATACACAGTATTTAAATACAAAATATTTTAATACAGTATTTAAATGGGGTATTTAAATGCGCAATATAAATGCGTAACATTTAAACGTTCAGTAATTAATGCACAGTATTTATACTTCCATATTAAATGTACAATATTTCGTACTGTGTTTAGAACACGTAAATAAATGCGTGATATTTGAATGCAATATTTAAATGCGAAGTATCTAAATCCCAGAAATATTTTGGAAATACCTGAAATATTTTGCAAAATGAGAGGAAATACCATACTCGACATTTTTTATCTTTAACCGCAGCACATCGGGTAGGATCGACGCATGAATGAACTATGAACTTTTAGTTCTTGTTTTTTTAATTTCTATTATAAAACTATTTACAGATACATTATTGAATATGTACTTTGCCTACAACCAAACTAAATCCCAAATGTGAAATCATTATACTTTATCTAGTGCTTAAATATAACTAAATCTAGTGAACAATTTTTAAAATTGAAAATGAGTCTAAGAGTATATACTAAAGGCTTATTAACCGAGTTCGAGGTCTGTACGGGAAAGTATTTGCCTGAGGTTTTCGTACAGACCGAGCGACGAAGGAGCGAGGTTTGTGCGAGAGAAACCGAGGGCAAATACTTTCCCGTACAGACCGAGAAAAGGAGGTTAATAAGCCTTTTATTATATGGTTTGTTTTCTTATTTGTTTTTAGTTCTACGTTTGTCTTGATGAGGTGTCGCTGTTCACCTTAGTTCTTACTTTTGAGCTTGTTCGTTTCGCTTCATGTTTACACCTGTTAGGCTTTTATTTTTCGCGCTTTTAAATAAGACGTTTTTATAAAAAGAAACACTAATGCTTCAGGACGTATTATTGTTCAAAATTTTCCAACGAATATATCTAATTCGCTTTTATTTTCATTCAAATCAACTCAGTAATTTTCCCGCCAAAACTTGCAGGTCATTAAAAAGGACGTAATGCCCTCTCACAGTGCCGAGAAGGCTTTACGGCTTTTTCCGAACCTCTCAGGAACCAATCAGCGTGCGCCGTTTGGCGTAATGACCCGAAAACAAGCCCAGCCATATAATAAAAAGTATTATTTTAATATTGTAGTATAGAGTATTTTCCTGGAGGCCCAAATCTTGACGTGGTCCTTAGAAAGCAAGAGTATATTTGCCGTATGTTTTACTTGAGGCATTTTCGTCTACTGATGTTTTTGAAAAAGTAAAACATGTAAATATCTTGGGACTATAGCAAGTAATTATTACTGTATAAACTGGTGGTCATAAAGAAGATTATATGTCTATTTGCATTGAAGTTTTAATGAGAGAATATATAATACAAAGAGTAAGGGATGGTTCCTTTGATACAGTGTGATGGCTGCTAGTGTTGGTGTCATGCCAGAATCAATGCATATAGTTATTAGGACGAATTGTACCAGAAATATGGCTGGGCTTTGATAAAAACATTTTACAGTAGAGAAGAACTTGATCCTATTTGCCTATTGGATAAGTTTCTAGTGTGGGATATTTGACACAAAAAATTCAATTCAGGTTAACATTGACTAGGTGCATTATGTATCGTGTGAAAATCTCATTGCTAGCACTTATGATACAGTACAATTCCTCTTAACTGACACCTCTCTTCTGCGGATACTTTTCTTAACTTCCTCGTGGCATCATGGTTCGTTTTGGAATCATATCTACTATAGTATTCTAAAAAATTCACGAGGCAGAGATTCCAGGCGGAAACTACGTAATTTTGTTAAAAATATCAAAGCCCAGACAATTACTTTGAAAAAGCCCGTAACATATAAGAAATGGAAAAATGAAAATATTTATTGAACTAAACGTTTCGTTAGTTCAATAAATGTTTTCATTTTCCATTTATTCAATATTATGGGATTTTTCAAAGTATTTGTCTGGGATTTGATATTTTTAACAAAATTATTAGTATTTTACTTTGGCTAACATGCACCAGACGATTTTACTTCTCACGGGGAAGAACTCTTGGTCATCCTGGGGTTAAGCAGACACTGGACACTCTAAAGGTGTCTAAAAGTGTCGGCATAAAAAGATTCTGACTGTAGACATGTATTTACATCCAAGCATTTCGCACTTCAATTGAATATGGTGACTTGCTTTCAGATAATTTTTGTTTGGAGCCGCCATTAAATTGCGCCTTGTCAATCTCTTGTTCTGTCCTCCATATATGAATTCTTTGCGAAACTTCTCGTTTCACCTGAAAGAGTGATATAATTTATTTACTTGCGTCTGTGTGATTGTTTGTTTGTATGTATATGTTTGTTGGCTAGGAGAATAGACAATAACAGCAGCAGCAACAACAGCAGCAGCAACAACAGCAGCAACAACAACAGCAGCAGCAACACCAATACCAACAACAGCAACAGCAACAAAAACAACAACAGCAGCAGGAGCAACAACAACAGCAGCAACAACAACAACAGCAAAAACAACAGCAACAGCAAAAACAACAACAACATGAAGAACAACATCATGAAAATGAACATCAACAAGGTTTTTTATATATTTTTATATTTTTTTCAGTTTTGTACTTAATGTAATTATTATATAGTTACTCACCTCGGGATTACACAGGCAATAAAAAACAAATATCATGAAACCCTAAAATAATTATTGAAAATTGTGTAAATTGACTTAAGTTAAGTTAAGTTGAGTTGAGTTAAGTTAAGTTAAGTTAAGTTAAGTTAAGTTGAGTTAAGTTGAGTTGAGTTGAGTTAAGTTAAGTTAAGTTAAGTTAAGTTAAGTTAAGTTGAGTTGAGTTGAGTTGAGTTGAGTTGAGTTGAGTTGAGTTGAGCTGAGTTGAATTGAGTTGAGTTAAGTTAAGTTAGATTTATTATTTTGATTCACGTACTTGTAACGAGTTGAGAATGGCGAAGATATATTGTAGGGTCAGAACATTTTTGTTAAATGTGACAATTCCAAAAAGCCATGTTAGTCCAAGTACAGGTAACAAAAGACACAGCGTCTTTGCCATTGACCTAAATGAAACAAAGTTTGTTTCTATAAGTAGGGAATAACGTATGGGGCATAGGTATAAAAGTGCTATAATATAATCAGCTATACATGTTATATATATATATATATATATATATATATATATATATATATATATATATATATATATATATGATTATTATAGCACTTTTACCTACACCCCATACCATATGTCCAAAAGAAGAGTGGAGCAAATTTTTTCAAAGCGTTTAACCTTTTCACGTGTTTGTCCTGTGAATGGCGAAACGATGTCCTAAGAACGATCAATAACATCACTGTATTGATCTAAAAAATGAAAATATTATCTAGTCAAACTAAAAAAAAAGTTCATGCTGTACAAACGAGCGTAAGTTGTTTATATACACTCAGGCACAAGACTGAGGATGAATAAACTGAGAAAATTTTACTAACTTCAAGCTGAAAATTCTATACTAACAAACCATGGGTAATATTTTTTATTGTTGTTTTATTTTAATTCTGGTTGTTCTTTTTTTTTATTGATTACTTACAAATATTACGAGACAGACAGGTATTGCGAAGGCCCACAATGATCCATTATTCGCTGATAACCAACAACTAAAGATAAAGATATTTTTTTCAAAAGCGCGTATAGATAGTGGAATAGACGTCCTGTTGAAATATAGATTCCCTAGACTCTTTTATAGTCAGTTTCAGCTTGCTTTTGAAATTCGTTTGTCAACATTCGTTGGAAGGTTGGGAACTTGGTACGGAAGTTCGCGAAGTTCGTTGTGAAGTTCGTCGTGAAGTTTGGATAAGCTTTGAATTGAATTCCTTTGGTAAAATCACGGAGAAGAAGATTATTTGTTGTATAGAATATAATAATAGATACCTTGGTTAAGCAGAAACAAATTGCTGACTTAAATTTGTATCTACCTCGCAACGTAGTTCGGAACATCGCAACGTAAGTTCGGAATGTTCTTTTCAATTATACGTATCGGATTTCAAAAGCAAGCTGAAACGGACTATAAGCGTAAGGTATCGATGGCTTTTGCAGCAACTGATCATTTCTTTGATTTAGTTAGTGCAATATCCGTATGTGCATTAGGGGTGTAGTTGTTAATGTTGATATATAAATACTTACAAGTATTTCGATGTGATGTTGTCACGGTACACTGAAGCCGTTACTGTAACTATCAACATAGGAATTCCTATAAAATATTTAAAGACCGAAGTCAAGAACTCTTCCCGAAACGTCAGTATTTCGTTTTTAAAAATCAAGTAAATTCGCTGCTTTTCTTTTTGGTTTATCAAAAAACATGACAACCTATACACTGCTCTTTAAACTGCAATAAAAAATAATAAAGATAGCACATTTAGGAAAGATAATCGTAGGACGATAAAAAGTGTGGAAAATAATTTACATAAATCTGAACTAAAATAAATTGATGATGGTTGCGACTGCTGACTTTATACTGCCCTGTATTTTGTACTTGGTTGTAAGCTTATCCGCGCCCACAGTCCATTGTAAAAAATAGTCAGCGGTGGCTACTATTGGAGAAAGGACTTATAAACGGTATATAAATAGTTCTTACCCCATCCTGCGATGAAATAAGATATTGCAGGATCATTTCCTGTTTCAAAAACTTTAACGAGCATTCGATAAATATGAAATCCTTCCAACAACATCCACGAGAACGCCGCCAAGTAGAAGTAAAATATAATAACAGCAACAGCTGTACAACCAGGCTAGAAAAACACAAAGAAACTAAGAATTAGCAAATCGATTACGAACTTAAAATTTGTGTGAGATGACCAAACTGTAGACGTTGTATATCTGGGTATCTTTAAGAAATAGAAAACTTTTTTTTTCTCGTTTTTTTGATTTTTTAAACGAGATTTTTTTTCTCGTTTTCTCGTTTGATACTTAGTTGGAGAAGTCGGATAAATGTGTAGATATTATCACTGTGAAATATACTATTACAAATTACATCAACTTACTGAATTAACATCTGGAATAGTTTCAAAGAAAAACACGATGTTTGCAATTCCTAACGCAGTTACCAGATTCATATGAATAAAGCCTCTTCCTTTCCATAATTTGCTGGAAGAAAATGCGAGTGAAATTTTAAATACATAATGTTAATTTATGCACGTGATACATGAAAACACACGTGATGCTTATGTACACGTGTAAAGCACGTATAGAACACATGTGAAAAACGTGTAAAATACGTGTGAAGTACATGTGTGCGACACGTGTAAATTACTGTTTAATAAACGAGCAGGAGTGTTTTATCAGATATAAAGACACGAGGCGAAGCCGATTGTTTTTATATCTGATAAAACACGAACTGCGAGTTTATTGAACGGCTTCAAAAACGAACCACTTGGTAAGTTCATTGGCGTAGTAAGTTTGAAAAATAACCTTGTCTAAGCCGAGAAAATCAAAGCTAAAGTTTATGTAAATCAGGAGGTATCTTTATGACATATAAAGACACTGATTAAACTTTAATTTCTTTTGAATTTTCGTCATGAATTATTAATGAGTTTTTGAAGTACGTATAAAAATACATTTGAAACACGTGTAAAATACATGTGACACAAATGCGAAATCCGTGTAAAACACGTGATCATGCATATACATATGACAGAGAAGAGTGACCAAAGTTGTTTACTTACCGGAAGAATAAATGTACAAGAAGTGTAATAAAACATCCAGCAATAGACAATGAGAGTCCAATGTAAGTTATTATATTCAAAGCTAAATCATGTTCTTCTGAAAGCTGTGAAATACAAGTATAACATTGACAAGTTAGATTTGGGATTAGACTCTTGTAGAAATTGAAAGGAATAGTTATTTTTTGTAAGGATAGGATATAACTGTCTATCGCATCTCAGACCCCACTTAGCGAGTGGGTCTGTCATCTGTCACATTTTACTCTGATGAAGGGCTCCGCTCGAAACTTCAGTATTTCGTTATCAAAACTAATCTCAGCAGTTTACCATCTTTTCACTTTACTCTATCTAGAACACTTCTATCTTCTCCCTAATCTCAGTTCAATTCCTTCTTCTTCACTGTCTCTTTTTATGTTGTCCATCTGAAGGTTTTAGTAGTTAATACTGGATTCTGCTCACTTACAGTTGATAAAGAAATGAATTACCTGATTGCCATTAAACTGCATTAAGATTGCAAAGTTTGTCAGATGATAACAGTGACAAGTTGAATGAGTTTTGTTGATATGCGCTACTTCACATCCTTCGTTTGACCAGATACCAAAATTTCCACTCCTATTGTTAATGTGAAAAAAGTCATTAATATGAATGGATGGATGAATGAATTGGGTGGAGGGAGGGAGGGAGGAAGGGTGGGTGGGAGGGTTGGGATGAATGAATGGATAGGTGGTTGGCTGGATGGGTAGTTGGATGAATGGATGGATAGATGGACTAACTAACTTACTTAGGTGAGTTTTCTACCAGGAATGTACATATTGGTCTTGCTGTGGTGTTAGAGAATGGCTATACAAACGTAAAAAGAGTTAGTTATCAGAAACCAGAGTCAGCCAACAATTAAACTATTTGTTTTTGTTCGTCCCGCTATTCGCGAAATGACGTGTGTTTTCTTCTTACCATTTTATTTTGAATTGTAATAACTACTGGGTTAGTTAGGTTTGTAACATTTGGCCGTGGAAAGACTGAGGCGAGAACAACTTGACCACCAATAGTAACTGGTCCCGGATGATCACCAGTTCTTGCGTTCATTTCTGACGAAGGAGTGTAGATCATGAAAACTAAGGACAAATTATTACCTAAAAATGACGAGAACTGTTACTGACCAATCACAAAGTGTGTGGAAGACAGCTTATCTGATAATTACCTCATCCATGGGGTCATCATCTACCTATACTAAGAAGGCTTCTGATTGGTTTAGATAACCTAACCCAATACCTTCCCCCAACCCTAATCAGTAAGGAGCATGGAAACAAATTGATAATCGACAATGTGATTGGTTACTTATAGCCAATCAGAAAACTCGTTGATATTAGGTAGGTCTTTACTGCCGCTAGGAGATCATGTTTCTACCTCTGTTTGTCTGTTTGTTTGTTTATCGCCGAATATCTCACAAAGTACTGCACAGCTTTTTATGAAAGTTTGTGGAAAGATTAATCATAAACCAAGGACCAAGCGATTGCATTTTGGTTAAATTTGGATAAAGGATAAAGGACTGGGGGCTAATCATCCTTACTTGCAGCCAGTGGCTGAATTGCGAAGGACGCAGATCAACGTGGCCGTGTCGAGGCATATCAAAGGCGCTCCAAGCAGCCGCCAACGACACAGTTCAGACCACGGATCACAGCTAAGATGTTAGGTGTTGATTTGGTTGAAAGTTGAATGAAGACAATTGCTTGATTGCAACTTTTATCGATATTTTAATGCAAATATGTTTTCATAATTCCTGTACGATCGAGTGCGGCGAAACAGTGTATTCATTCAAAATGTATATATGTCTCGTGAGCTAGCCTGGTTAGCGGGATGACTCGGACTCGCTAGCGGAGGGATGCAAAATGTTTAACTGATGTTATTTTCTTACTTGTGGTGAGGGAGAGTAAAGGAGAAGGCAAGTTCACTCGAGCTCCAAACGATGAGACATTTTCTAAATCTTCAATCATATCTGGAAATGAAAATCCAGATGATCCACTTCCGTTTATTGCAGCCACGCCAAAAACTGAAATGCAATGCAGAGTAAGATATATTAGTTCTTTATTAACCTCACAAGTTCCTAGTTCACTACCACAAGTCACTTGTTCACCTCACAAGTCCCTTGTTCACCTCACAAGTCCCTTGTTCACCTCATAAGTTCGTTGTTTACGTCACGATTTCCTTGTTCACCTCACAAGTTCCTTGTTCACCTCACAAGTTCCTCGTTCACCTCACAAGTTCCTTGTTCACCTCACAAGTTCCCTTGTTCACCTCATGAGTTCCTTGTTCACCTCACAAGTACGTCACGATTTCCTTGTTCACCTCACAAGTTCCTCGTTCACCTTACAAGTTCCTCGTTCACCTCATACGTTCCTTGTTCACCTCACAAGTTCCTCGTTCACCTCACAAGTTCCTAGAGGGTTCATAAGGAACTGGTGAGGTGAACAAATTTGACAAGGAGCGGGATATTCAACAAGACGTTCTTTATTAACGACTTCGTTTGTTCTTTATAATGCTAGACGCATTTGGCCTTATTGTGTACATCTTCTGTTTTACCTTGTTTGCCTGACACTGCTCCAACAGTTGCTGGTTTTCCTTTTGTTGGTGTCAGTTGTGATGCCAACTTTATTCCAATGTTTTCTATGAGTCTTAACACCTTTATATTGTCATTGATCTGCAAAATTTAACATTTTTATAAACTGCGCGTTAACTTGAGAGTTGCAATATAAAAATTTTATTAGCTATCTAAAATTCAAATTTTTTTGAGACTGGAGATTATTTCTTTATCTTGAATGGATTGTTCATTTATATTTTTCAACTTTTAACCGATACCAACCTTATCTGTTCCCGTGTCTTGGTCATATGCAAGTATTTTTGCAGAGCTGCTTACAACGTCCTATAGATGAGAGAAGGAAAATGTGGGTTGAGAAGAAAAATGCTGCATAGATAGTGCTTTCTTATAAACACACTCTGTGAGTTTGCGGAATGATTTTAAAAACGAACCTTTCTAGGTACTGTTTAATGAAAGATCAGAGACCTTTATACTAGAAGTTACTATCGCAAGGAAGTGCTGCCTGGTTAATAGTTGGTAGGTTGTTCAGCGACAACAATTCTTCACGTGGGATAAGACCATTGCGAAAAGCATTCAAGTACATATTGTCTCCTTGCACTAAGACTCCGTCGATAGTAGATGAATTCCAATCGTTCACTTGAATAGTTTGTGCTGTTAACAGCGCTGATACTCATAAAAGAGCACTGTTTTTCTCGAGATTGATCACTAAAACGTTTATGGCCTTCATGAATACTTCCACAAGCAAGTATAAAAGACATAATCATTGACCGCACTTTACTTAGCGCCAGTGGTAGCGCACTTTGCTGCAGCCTCGTACCCAGCCTCTTTACTGCTATCATACCCATCTGTTGCATGGTCAGGGGGTTCAGAACCAACATCTCCAAATCCGAAAATTGATATACGCAGCCATACATAGCTCGGCAAAAAGACTGAGCACGAGTAACGCATAGGTAACCCAAGAGAGATGCAGAATAGTGTGCCTGGTGGGAGGCAGCAATAAAGATCGTAATATTTATAAAAAATTAGAGTGCTACGTAGGCTGTGTTTTAGATAGAGCAAAGTGTAAAGGTGATAAACTGCTGAGAATATGGACGTTTCGAGCGGAGCTTTTTATCAGAGTAAACTGTAATATTTATATACCGAGTACTAATGAAATTATTGTTTGCATTCAAACTTACTTGAATTGGGTCTTGTTTTTGGCGTTTATTGAATTCACATATTTCTTAAGTTTATCTAAGGATTGAAATAAAGGTTAGAATACTTTGATTTAGTTTGCTAGTCCACGTGATAACACATACAACATGGACACAGCTTGTTAACAAGCTTGGATAACATTGGCACGGCTTGTTAACAAGCTTGGATAACATCGTGTGGACTAGCATGAACAATGTAATGCACTGTATACCTCAGACATTTTATTAAAATCTATTGTCCTTACCTGTGCTTTTCTTAATTTCTTGATTATCGTTTCCATTTCCTTGACCACCACCACCTTTTCCTTTGCCTTTGCCATCATCACCATCATCATCACCACTACTGCCTTTGCCACCACCTTTGCCTTTGCCATCATCACCATCATCATCACCACTACTGCCTTTGCCACCACCTTTGCCTTTGCCACCACCACTACCCGCGCCACCACCACTTCCTTCGCCACCACTACCACTTCCTTCGCCACCACTACCACTTCCTTCGCCACCACCACTACCACTTCCTTCGCCACCACCACTACCACTTCCTTCGCCACCACCACTACCACTTCCTTCGCCACCACCACTACCACTTCCTTCGCCACCACCACTACCACTTCCTTCGCCACCACCACTACCACTTCCTTCGCCATCACCACTACCACTTCCTTCCACCCTTTCACTACCACTACCACTTCCTTCGCCACCACTACCATCACCACTACCTTCCACCACCAACCACTTCCTTTGCCATCACCACTACCACTTCGCCATCACCACTAACCACTTCTTTGCCTTACCATCATCACTTTCGCCATCACCACTACCACCTTTTTTGCCTTTGCCATCACCACTACACTTCCTCACTACCACCTCCACTACCTTTCCACCACTACCTCCTTTATCACCACTACCTCCTTTTCCTTTCCCATCACCACTTTCCTTTGCCTTTCCACCATCACCACTCACCACCTCCTTCTTTTCCTTTGCCATCACCACTACCACTTCCTTTGCCATCACCACCACCACTTCCTTTGCCTTTGCCATCACCACTACCACTTCCTTTGCCACCACCACTACCACTTCCTTTGCCTTTGCCATCACCACTACCACTTCCTTTGCCATCACCACTACCACCACCTTTGCCTTTGCCATCACCACCACTACCACTTCCTTTCCCATCACCACTACCACCTCCTTTGCCTTTACCACCATCACCACCACCTCCTTTTCCCTTGCCTTCTCCACCACCACTACCACCTCCTTTGCCTTTGCCATCACCACTACCACTTCCTTTGCCATCACCACCACCACTTCCTTTGCCACCACCACCACTTCACGCCATCACCACACCTTCCTTACCACATCACCACCACCACTTCCTTTGCCACCACCACTTCCTTTGCCTTTGCCATCACCACCACCACTTCCTTTGCCACCACCACTTCCTTTGCCTTTGCCATCACCACTACCACCTTCTTTTCCTTTTCCTTTACCATCATCATTACCACTATCTCCTTTTCCTTTTCCACCACCACCTCCTTTTCCTTTACCATCATCACCACCACTATCTTTTTTTCCTTTGCCATCACCACCACCTCCTCCTTTTCCTTTACCATCATCACCACCACTATCTTTTTTCCCTTTGCCATCACCACCACCACCACCACCTCCTTTTCCTTTACCATCATCACCACCACTATCTTTTTTCCCTTTGCCATCACCACCACCTCCTTTTCCTTTACCATCATCACCACCACTATCTTTTTTCCCTTTGCCATCACCACCACCACCTACTTTTCCTTTACCATCATCACCACCACTATCTTTTTTCCTTTGCCATCACCACCAGCTCCTCCTTTTCCTTTACCATCATCACCACCACTATCTTTTTTCCCTTTGCCATCACCACCACCTCCTTTTCCTTTACCATCATCACCACCACTATCTTTTTTCCCTTTGCCATCACCACCACCACCAACTTTTCCTTTACCATCATCACCACCACTATCTTTTTTCCCTTTGCCATCACCACCAGCTCCTCCTTTTCCTTTACCATCATCACCACCACTATCTTTTTTCCCTTTGCCATCACCACCACTTCCTCCTTTTCCTTTACCATCATCACCACCACTATCTTTTTTTCCTTTGCCATCACCACCACCTCCTTTTCCTTTACCATCATCACCACCACTATCTTTTTTCCCTTTGCCATCACCACCACCACCACCTTTTCCTTTACCATCATCACCACCACTATCTTTTTTCCCTTTGCCATCACCACCACCACCTCCTTTTCCTTTACCATCATCACCACCACTATCTTTTTTCCCTTTGCCATCACCACCACCACCACCTTTTCCTTTACCATCATCACCACCACTATCTTTTTTTGCTTTACCACCACCTTTTCCTTTGTCATCATCACCACTACCACCACCTCCTTTTCCTTTGCCATCACCACCACCACCTTTACCATCACCATCACTACCATCACCTCCTTTTCCTTTGTCTTTTCCATCACCACCACCTCCTTTTCCTTTACCTTTACCATCATCACCACTACCACCACCTTGTCCTTTGCCATCACCACCACCACCTTCTTTTCCTTTGCCATCACCACCACCACCTTCTTTTCCTTTGCCATCACCACCACCACCTTTACCATCACTACCATCATCTCCTTTTCTTTTTTCAGTGCCTTTACCACCTTTATCACTGGGCGAGTCTTTTTTCTTCTTCATAGCTTTACATTCTAAACAACACAGAAAAAAAATTCTTATTTTTACCAATCATAATGGGCGAAATTTTTTTTGAAACTTGGATGTTAATAATCGTGTTTTAGTTCAAATCCAAATCGAGTTGACATATTTGTCTTTTGAATTTTAGCAGTGTATCACAGCAATTCTGATTTATTCGTTTTTCTTTATGTGTTTCTACGCATGATTTGGGAAATCGCAGTAAAAAATGCATGGCCTGTGTAAACGGGTCTTTACCACTGATCTCGAAATAAAACTGGATTAAGCATCTTTTGTTTACAAAATGAAGCTGGAAAGTCACCCATTACTAAGGGACCAAGTGATGGTCTTTCTGGCGTATTCTGGCACCGATATAAACATTTTGTTGAATGAGATGCTGAATCTTTGAAAGAAAATATAGTTCAATAGTCTTTTTTGGTACAGAAGACGTTTTAAGAAGACATAAAGACATTTTTCAGCATGTTTGGTCCCTTAGTAATTACGGATTTCTTTTGTTTAGCTGGCTTCATTTTATGAACCAGTGGACAATAGGTTGCACTATCCAGTTTTATTTCGAGATCAGTGGTCTTTACAAGCCAAAAGGTGTAATAATGAGATGATAATTAACATTAAGATAAACATGAATATTTATTATCATACGTCATGTAGGCGTAGCAAGTGGGAGGAGGGCGGTTACCCTAAGCGACACTAGACTTTAAGACGCTAGGACGACGACGGCGGTTAAAAAGCAAGACAAGTTTTACAATTTAAAGAAGTCACGGTTAACTGACTATTACAGTATATTTAATATTTGAAGCTAGTTTAATGACTTCCAGCACTGCTAAAATGATTGTAGTGTCCATCTTAAACAACAGCGAAGACCTGAAGACGTGAAAATGCTCTAAGTAGCGTTGTGTAAAGAACGAGGACGCGGTGTTGATATTATACTAGGGACTAAAAATTATTCATTCTCTTTGTTTTGCGAAAATAATTATTTTGTTTATAAAGGACGTCGTCGTTGAGGTTAATAATAATAATAATAATAAATCTTTATTTTGACTCAAAAAATGAGGCTTATTAGGCCTCTAGCCATAAGCTAGTACAATCGAGTAAATTAATATCTAATAATTGTCAGTTGTTTGCTGTACAAGCTGTGTTAGTTGGTAATACTCAGAAAAACTCTGAGCTCTAAGCGGGACTCGAACCCGCAACCTTCTGAATGCTAACCAGACGCTCTAACCATTGGGCCACTAGAACTCAGATAGCAGAGCAAGGTTATTTAAGGTAATTATACCTTAGACTGTGCAGAGTTGTTCTGAGTATTACTAACTAACACAGCTTGTACAGCAAACAACTGACAATTATTACTAACATCATGCTGCAATTTCTGAAACTAACTAAATTAATATCTCCTATTTTATAGAAGAAAGTTAGTATGAGCATTAGTATAAATAAAGTTAGGTTACAAGTTAATTAATGATAATAATAATAATAATAATAATAATAATAATAATAATAATAACACAAATTTTTTTTTTTTATAGAAATAATTATAATTAAGAGTGAACTATTATTCTTGCAAGCATGTCCTGCAGCATTCGCAGTCGCATTCATTGAAATCAATTTTTCTTATATTGGATTTAAAAATCACTGAGAGAACTAGCTATTAATGCCAAACTTTGTCGTTTCTTTTTTTTGGGATTCGTAATTTAAGGATTCCCCTTAAATTATAACTATTATTTCTTATTTCTAACATTTCTGCTATGAAATTCGGAGCTAATCCATTTAGTGATTTTTAAATCATGATACACATGTCTTGTATGCGCCTATTATGCAAGTATAGTCATGCCCATACGTTCCAGGAGTTTATTGTAAGTACTACGTTTATCGTTAAGAATTATTCGTAGGATACGTTTGTTCAATTTTTCTAATTTCGCAGAATTAGACTTGCCGCAATCCATCAATATAGTGGAGCAATAAGTTAAGTGAGGAAGAATGAATGCTTTGTAAAGCTTCACTTTGGTGTCAATTGACAGTATTTTCTTAAGCCTACTAAGACAGAAAGTTGTCTGTTTATCTTGTTGCATGCATAACTTGCTAATATGCAGACCGAACGATCATAGGCGTACGGGCACAAATTTATAGGGGGGGGGGGCGGAGAACATTTTGCCCGACTGAAACGGAAATTGCCCTCGTACGCCTATGCGAACGATAGATGTTTGTCAAGTGTTATACGTACACCACTGACGTCGTAGATCTTAGAGAGAAAATGTACATCATGGGAATTTCATTTTCTTTTTAATATGAAAATGTTCTGAGGTGAAGAGCGAAATTTTCTTTATTTTTTTGTTTCGAGTTATCCTCAAAAATCATGAGGTTAATTACGTGCTGAGGAAGAAATTTTATGATTTTCTTGACGAGCTCTTCTGTTTCCTGGCAACACAAAATTTCCATGCAAGTGCAATATGTTTGAAAAGCCACATGCAGTTTTTTCTCCGTGTTATCTTATATATATCCATGCACTGGCTCACGCATTCAGTATTTAGCCTACCACGGCAAATTACTATTACCTATTCCAGCGTGTAAAAGTTATTAAACAACGATTAAGTCAACAATGAGTTATTCTCTGATGAGATGTCATAATATATAGTGGAGGATATGAAACTTGTTAGGCTACCGTGCCAATATCTAGTCGCTGATATTTTGCTTCACGTCAACGCACTCGTGCGAATATTCAAGTTAATTATTGAGTATTGGACTTAGCTATCACCGCCGGCCCATCCTTGTGAGAAAACTCTAGTCTGTGTTGTAGATTTCTCCGCCCGTAACTCCTAAACACAGCTTGTGCAAATATTTTATTATTTTATTAAACAATTAAGCTTTTTTTTAAAGGTTTTTGTGAGAACCTGCTGTCTGTGTTGCATGAATTGTATAATTTATCGAAGCTTAATAATGAAGTATTGAGCAAACGGAAATATAGACGAAGTATTCAATATATATATACTTCGATGTTGAGCAACATTTATAGCGATGTCAGGTCAGCAAAGAAAGTTAAAGGTTTTAGGACAATTTCAAAACTGAGAGAAAAATGAGTGAATGACATTATTTCCAAAATGTATCCAGCCGTAACGAAGAGTTGACTAGAACATAAATATTTTACTTAGCCAGAAATTTCGCAGGTTATATGACAATATGCATTTGCTGCTGTTTTGTATATACAAAGTCCATTTACAACATAAGTATGGCGGTGTTTTCAGTTAGAAGTTGTTAAAATTTCAATGGTTAGAGCGTCCGTGGCTGCTATTCGGAAGGTTGTGGCTTCGAGTCTCGCCTGGAGCTCAGAATTTTCTGAGTTTAGCTTACTTACGACAGCTTGTATAGCAATAAATGAAACTTTAAGTCCGTTGTATATCCAACAGTGCTGTTAAATTCTTCAAACGCGGCAAGGTTAAATGTTGCGACCAACATTGTTACAGGTTTGTTAACCCTTTCACCACCAGACCTTTCCCCTTGACGAGTAAAATCGTCTGGCGTTAGCCAGAATAAAATACTAAAGGGCCAACACGGTGGTGAAAGGGTTAATGAGATAGTTTTTAACCCTTTCCCTACTAGAATTCTTCCCTCTTGACGAGTAAAATCGTCTGGTGTTAGCCAGAGTAAAATACTAAAGGGCCACCACATATGAATGTCTAGACTTTATAAAACCAGCAACTGATTTTTTTATTTAAAATAAAGGAAACGTAATGTATCTTACCGTTAAAAACAAGGGCAATCATGAGAACCAGAAGGATAAACGCCAACCCACGATAACCCAACATCATTATTGAATGCTAGCTTAGTATTCAGTTATTCACGACAGTTGTCACACTGTAGCACATCCTGACCTCCCTGCTCTTTACCTTAACTGCTTGTTGTTGATGTATACTGCAGTTTTAAAGTAAGGCGAAGCACTAAAAGAACGTCGAACTGCCTTTTTTGAACTCCTTGTGGATCTTTAAGACTTCCTTATGCGATGCCTGATTGACTTGTTTGTTGCTTTAGTGTCTGGTAAAAGCGTATGCATTGTTTTGGCTTACCTTTTTGGATACAATTATGCTAATTTATGAGATCCCCGCAAGCACGCACTTGATTTACGTCAGCTGATCTAAGAGCTGCTATTTAAATGAACGAGATGCTATAAATATGAAAGAAAGGAAAGGAAAAACGAAAACGAAAGAAAAACCCCAAAATATTTAGTCTATTTCTTAGTCAAAAGTGCAACCAACATAGATATATCTTTTGTTATAATTGTTATTGTACGAGTGGCTGTGTTATAAATGTTATCGTGGGTGGCTGGTATTGTTAATTATTAGCGAGGTGTAGCTTTTGTTGTTTTTAGTCCCCTCTGGGTCACGAACGTCATATCTATTAAACATATTTAGACTTTTCTAAGGGACAACAACTCCTGTTTCTGCTGCTGTCGAGTATATATAAACGCTTTAACTTTAATCTGAGCTAAAAAACGTAATTTACAAAGAGCTAACGATATCATTAAACCGTTTAATTCCGTTAGATTTACCTTAGTGGAGTACCCATCGCTTATCTTTTGGAAAACTTGGCAATACTCTGACCAATAACTGCCTAATGACTACGAGTTTGCGTGTTTCCATAGAAACACTCGTGTTTCAATATTAGCAGCTCTTAGGATAGGCATTCAATGATGTTTTGACTTTTCGAAATTGTGTTTTGATCCCTTATTGTTCTGGGTTTGCTTTTCTTAAGTTGAGGGAAGTCAGGATTTTCTTTTTTATTTAAACGTGGGAATTGCTTTTTCTAAAATGGTGTTTTCGTGCTATTTCAAGCACAGATGGTAATTTATTTATATCAAAACAGTGAAAAAAAGGTAGTGTGTGCGTAGGCAGTGTTGAAATACAAAATCGAAATATAGTAAGGTTTGAGTACTGCCAAAATTATTGAACGTAGTTTCTAACGTTTCGAGCGAAGGCCCTTCCTCAGGGCATGCTCAGGGAGAAACGTGAAGAGTGTGGTGTCTTCGCTCGAAACGTTAGAAATGTATACGTTCAATAATTTCGGCAGTACTCAAACTTTACTATATTTCAATTTTTATTTATATCATGCAGATCAGTACCCCCTGTGGACCCCTGTGTTTTCTTTAAAAACTTCTTTTTTTCTTGATGAATAACTTTGTGCATTAACGAGACAGTCTAACCCCGTTGGTCCACGAGTCCCGTTCGCATCCTTCCCGTTTGGATATTTTGGATGATAAATTACTTTAAATTCAAGCACTACCAGTCTAACTATTATTGACTTCACATATTGACGACATTAATTAATAATTTATTATTTTCTGAATGTGAAGATGTGTAAAGCTTTATAACCCCCGTTTATAAACTCCCGGTTATAAACTCCCGGTTATAAACTCCCGGTTATAAACTCCCGGTTATAAACTTCCGGTTATAGTCTCCCAGTTATTAATTCCCGGTTATAAGTTTCTAAGGTTACGAATTCCCCCGTTTTTAACCCCCAAGCTATATAAGCCCTCGGTTATAAGCCTAGGACTTATAACAAGGTTAAACGCTACTCTAAAATAAACATACGAGATAAGAAATGAGTATTGAAGTCTTATTTTGTCTTTACTGCCTGGTTGTTGTTGCCAACGACTATTTCAGGTCAACATTTCTTACAGTATTTAAAAACGTCATATAAAATACTGAAAACACGCAAACGTCACATAGATACTCAAAATGCATACACTCAGTAGATTGAATACACTGTTTACAGTTTATTTCCTGACACAATTGATATTGCATCAGTTTTGTAGTTACATGTCTGTTGTTTTATATCAAAAGGTGGGGAGGCTCCCCCGTCTCCCCCTCCCTGGCTACGTCCCTGGTCGAAACGTTGGGTCATGAATAGAAACTTTTTAAGCTGCGTTCAAGAAACTTGTCAGAGTAGCGTTAAACTACAGTATGTTGGATTCTTCACTTGGCAGTGGTGAGAATTTATTCATATGTGCGTTTGGAATTTATTTGTTGACTTATTTTTATTACAAAAACCAAAGACAACTCCGCCGTTAAATTAAAGTTAGATTAAGAAACATCTAGAATCCGTGGAGCTCAGTTTGAGCGCTTTTCTCGATGTTTCTGCATTGCATGGGGATTCTATTTTTTAATTAAACTTTATTGATATACACTAACACTTTTGTCTGCTGTGTATAGGCAGTGTGTTACGATGTATAGAAAATATTAAAGATGGTGAACTGTCGAGATTTAGTAGAGAATGAAATACTGACGTTTCAAGCCAAAGTCCTTCATCAGAGTAACATAAAAGTCAGAGTGCTGTGTAGACAGTGTGTTATGATGTATAGAAAATCTTAAAGATGGTGATCTGTCGAGATTTTAGAGAACGAAATACTGACGTTTTAAGTCAAAGTCCTTCATCAGAGTAACATAAAAGTCAGAGTGCTGTGTAGACAGTGTGTTGTGATGTATAGAAAATCTTAAAGATGGTGATCTGTCGAGATTTTAGAGAACGAAATACTGACGTTTTAAGTGAAAGTCCTTCATCAGAGTAATATAAAAGTAGAGTGTTGTGTAGGCAGTGTGTTACGATGTATAGAAAATCTTAAAGGTGGTGAACTGCTGAGATTTTGGAGAATGAAATACTGACCTTTCAGGCCGAAGTCCTTTATCAGAATAATATAGATTAAGTAGAGTGCTGCTCAGAGAATGTATAGAAATTATTAAAGGTAATGAACCGCCGATTTCTTAGGGAACGAAATACTATATAGGAGTGTTGCGTAGGCAGTGTGTTACGACATCTAGGAAATCTTAAACCGGGATCGAAGTAATGACGTTTTAAGCCAAAGCTCTTCTTCAAAGGAAATTGGTTTACGTCAGAGTAAATCAGAACGTTAGTACTTCCTTTCAAATATTGGTCTAAGAACATTTTCTACATATTTAGGATTTCAATTTTTTTTAGAAGGCGTACGAACTGAAGCGTTTGAACATCCTTTTACGTACATTGTAGACGATCAGGAAGGGTCTTTCTTACTTTTTCAGAAATGTTGAGTAGATCTTAGAATGGGCTTAATCCGTGTCGAGGACTTTTCTCGTCTGACGATAGCTAAAATAGAATACTAATTACTTATACGAACAGGAAAGACCTAGAGAGATGAAAATGAAAAGAACTTTGGCTCAGAGTAAAGTGAAAATGTGGAAAACTGCCGTTGGTAACGAAATACTGACGTTTAAGGCAGAGCCTTTCATCAGAGTAAAATTGGCTTTTATACTTGCGTGGTCCATTTTTATTTTTTTTTACTCTGTCTAATGCCAGACGGTTTTACTCATCAAAGGGAGAACCCTCAGACATCCTAGACAGTGGATACAGTAAACATAATGACAGGAATAAATCATTTTTCTTAAAATCTTTTTTTTTGGGTCTTTTTTCAAGATTTCAATATCACTACTCAGTTTATTGTTGAATTTTTATTTTCCTCATTAACAAATTTTCCAAGTTATGAAGTGAGGTACTTAAAATAGTAATTATTCTAGTTTATGCTTTCTCATCCTATTTACACATTCTTGTTTTTAAAAAAAAATCTTTAGGGGCAGTTCGCAGTCCACGTGCGTGCTGGCTCAAGTGAATTGTCGGCCGTGTATTGATGACGTTTACACGCAAGATATTCGTTCTACGCATGCGTAGCTAATACGGGTCAGACCGTATTTCGCGAGCCTCGACAGCCGCCATTTCCGATCGTGGCTGCATTGTTGTGTGGTCGCGTGCCACTTGCTGCGCCCCCGATCACCTCCTGCTAAGAACACCGCTGACAGCTTACTGTTAACACGGCATGAATAGCTGCACCTATTTTTGAAACCTTATTTTACATTCTTCTGGAAGTTTTCTTGTTCGTAGTTTGTACTCTTCTGGTTGTTCTTACGTTTTTTACTCTTTGTTGAGTTATGCCGGCACTTTATTATTCGGATTGGTTGCGAGATAATGGACGAGGAGTGAACTTATCCCAGTTAGACAGAGTGGAGAATATATACATTTTAAGACCAAATGTATAAGACCACCTTAATTTATACAGAACTCGCGATCAAGCTCTCGGCAACGGCCTCCGTGGCTCAGTGGTCAGAGCATTGCACTAGAATCGCAAGGTCGTGGGTTCAATTCCTGCCGGAAGGCATGTGTAGTTGCATTTTTCGCAACTGATCCCGGTTTGGTCTTAAAATGTATATATTCTACACTCGAATTTTCCTTCACCAAAAATCCCTAGAACATGCTATGTAATCAAGTGAAATGCCCAATATTAAGCTTAATTACTCAGAAAAGATTTCTGAGCCCCACACAGAGATCGAACTCGCATCCCACTAATAACCAGTTAGACGCTCTATATAGAGCCACTGAGGCTCAGATGAAGAGCTAAGGTTACAAATGTGTACAACCTGTAACCTTCTGATGACCAGTGGGATACTCTAACCATTGAGCTACTGAGACTCAGATGGAGAGCTAAGGTTACAAATGTGTATACAACCTATAGGCTATAACCTTCTGATTACTCGTGAGATGTTCTAACCATTGAGCTACTGAGGCTCAGATGGAGAGCTAAGATTACAGACTCATTGTCATTTGTGTGCTCCTCAGCGGTAGCATTTGCATATGAGATGTATAGTTGAGATGAGATGAGATGATATGATATGATATGATATGATATGATATGATATGATATGATATGATATGATATGATATGATATGATATGATATGACAAGCTGTACGTATACATATGTATATATAGTTGTCAAATGACAACAGAGGCCAGTAAATATAGTTATTGGATGTACTTTTTAACTCTTTACTATTCGGACGAGGTCCCAACTTGGGGAGTAAAATTGTCTCACTCAGACAAGGTATACAGTTGTCAAATGACACTACCAGAGGCCACTCAGTGAAGCCACGTAAGGGAACTAACGTGTATGAAGATTACGCCCATGAACCTTTGAGCTACTTAGAAAGAACGTGCAAAAAGATATATACAAAAAACTCTTTGTTTATAAAAATCTTTGCCATGATATTCCTTGTTACGTGCATGTTCGTCTTTTCATTAAGAGAAAAGCCATGCAATTGGGTATTAATTAATGTCAATTGGATACAACAAAAAACATTTTTATTTTTCTGTTTCAAACTTTCTACTTATCTAATTTTCAAACTATTTTAATGTATTTGTTGTGCAGATAGAAATTAAATAACACTTCCCGACTAACGTAGTCACTATGTGTTCCTAAAAGAAATGTTTGGGCGATAAGCAATGTAAAACCTTAAGTTCCTGAGGAAATAACTCTCATAGCTGTTTTCAAAGATTCTCTGTTGTGATTTGTTCCAGGTATGCCGACAAAGGAAGAGAAACTCGACTGAAACTCGACTGCTTAGCAGCATGACTGTCGCACGTGTGCCTAATCACCTTTTGTAGATATTAAAATAACTTATAGTTAAACGAGATTTTTCGCATTTCAAAATAAGCCAGAACGATGCATAATTTCATGTATTCACAAATCAGAATAACCCTGTACTGGCTGTAGGTGTACATTTATACAATGTTACTTAAATCCACGAATCACAAAAAGAACTTTAATCTGTTATTGCATAAAATTAGACCAAAGGAAGGGATGGATTTTAGAGATTATGTTAGTTTGTCTAATCCAGACGATTTTACTCCTTAAAGAAAGAACCCTCGGACATCCTAGACAGCAATATGGGTAACCATTTCCTGCCTGGGCTGGCCAAAAATGGACCTAACCCTTTATTATTTTACTTTACATATGATGCTTACGCTAGATTATTTTACTTGTCAGAAATAGAGAACCCTTAAATTTTCTGGACATTGTTTCCGTGCGAAACGTGCCTGTTGCCTGAAAGTCAATTGAGAAGTATAAAACTTACAAACCATCTCTTCAACATATCTCGAGGGGGGTTAGTTTATCACAGTGATTAGCGCACGTGCCTTTCATTTCTGTAATCCGGATTTGATCCCTACTCAATACAGTTATCTGATTAACATTTCACGTTGGTCGCATGCCAGATGAGGGCCTTCAGTTTGACTTTACCAGAAACCACAACTTTCTTCTGGGTACTCTGGTTTCCTCCTGTAGTAAAACTGGGTGAATGAGGGATGGCCCTTACTGCATGGATCTCTAGGAAGAACAGTTTAGGTATATAACTGATAGGATTATCCAGTATATTAATAAAATTAGTTAGATTATCTAGATAAGGCAATAGAGGACAAGTCAACTTGGAGAAGTATGTATGTAAATTTGTCTCAACTCTTGTTGGTTGATGACGTTAATGATGATGATAAGCTGATACCAATATCTGTACTTTATCAATTTCCTGTTGAAAATCCTGATGACATGACATGCATACACCCAGCTAATCTAAAAACTTTTCCTCCCACAAATGAATAGACGTAAAATACTGCTTCTATAAAAACTCTAAATTTGTTTAAATTTACAGTATTTCACTATTTCTTCCCTTTAACTGCGTTTTCTTGATACAACAATATTTTCGTTTTTAATACATCGTCTAATATTGTAATCCAATTCTTTGAGGCTGTTTATATAAAAAGAGATTATCTGTAAGTCTAAATAGTGATAACGACGTGATATATTTTCTTGAGATTTAAGCCGTTGCATGATAATGGAATGTTAAAAATTTAGTTATAAATCCTAGCTTGCTTTTTTCTTCTATCCTGGGCAATCTTAGTCTGAGTTAATCGTTATTCAATGACAAAACGATTGATGAAGTGTTAAACCCACTGCCTGAGCTGACCAAAAACGGTTCGTTTATTATTTTATTCTAACACTAGACGATTTTAGTAACTAATTGGAAGAACACTTAGACAGCTTAGGTTGACCTCTCCATGTGCAGTGCAGCCAGAATAAAATACTAAAGACTCGTCGTCAGGCTTCAAAGTGTTAAAGAGATAGGTTTTAACACGTTGAGGCCTTGACCTCTCCCTGTGCTGAATAAAATCGTCTGGCGTTAGCCAGAATAAACCTTAAAGACTCGTCGTCATGCTTCAAAGTGTTAGCAAGTCATTAACCTATTTCTGCTTAATCCAGCCAAAAACGGTTTGTTTATTATTTCACTCTGTCTAACAACCAAATAATTTTACTCATTAAAAAGAGAATCCTCAGACAGTGTAGGCAGCAATGAGTTAACAAATCATAGCCCTTTTCCTGCCTGAGCTAGCTAAAAATGGCATTTTTATTAATATTTATTCTCTCTGTCTAAGGCCAGACAATTTTACTCGTCTAAGGAAGACTTTAGACGTCATTGCTTTAATATAAGCAACCAAACCCAATTTTTTTAATTTGACCGAATCTTATTTGATTTTAGTTGTTTTAACAAATTATGATTTACTTTTGTATTGCCTTAGAACATTTTCAAAGTTTGACATTTCTGTCAACAAGTTGGTGTTGTTGATAAAGAATGATGATAGCTTCTTTATCGTCTCTTGCTTTGATACTCGAATGCATGACGCCATGGTGCTATGGTAACCACATGAGTCCTATAATGAAGGTGTCAGTTCTATGACAGGATATCCTAAAATACACGAAGGTATTTCTAAAGTCCTAACCAGCCAACTATTTTAAACATATAATTCAAAACTTAATCCAAAAATAAACATTTAAACCAAAATTATGATGGAAATGTTTTATTTGTATTTCCGACGTTCCAAACTATAGTTATTTAAAGATTACGAACTCCTAATATACTGCTAAAACTATTTGGTAAATTTAAACAATAAGTGAACACATTTTCTGAGTGATTTTGTATTAACCCTTTACTCGGCACAGTTGCTTTTTGTCTATACTTAATAATTTACCTCTGGCTAACGCCAGACTATTTTACTCTGTCTAACGCCAGACTATTTTACTCTGGCTAACGCCGGACTATTTTACTCTGGCTAACGCCAGACTATTTTACTCTGGCTAACACCAGACGATTTTACTCTGGCTAACGCCAGACTATTTTACTCTGTCTAACACCAGACTATTTTACTTTGTCTAACACCAGACTATTTTACTCTGTCTAACGCCAGACTATTTTACTGGCTAACACCAACTATTTTACTCTGGCTAACGCCAGACGATTTTACTCTGTCCAATACCAGTTGAAAACGTTAAGTTGATTTTATCTTTTCGTGATAGAAGGAAGAAATATTGAGCGAGAATTTATTCCATACAAATAGATGTCATTAAGAGACATTATAGGACTTTTTAATTTGCAGGAGACAATTAATAAAGTTAACGGGTTTTTTGAAAAATACTTGAATATATTTTGCAGTCGTTGGTCACTGGAACCGAATCACGTTTAAACACAAAAAAAAAATCTTCATGTCCGCAACAATCTTAGAAAATAGATGAAACGTCAAATTAAAAACAAAGAACTTGAACTTCTTTATTTCCATTCAGTTCCGGCGTATGTGATGCCAGGCGGCGAGACCTTGGCCCCGCCAGTCGGAATGATAATTTTACGACAAATATTAGTGAGATGTCTAACATTCCATTTTTTTATGAAATTCACAAAACTATGCGAGTTTATTTGATTGTAATTTAGGAAAACTGTTAATTGTGGTAGTTACTGATATTTCGATGGCTAACTATAGACACACCAGTATAGATAAGCGAACCTGGTATGCATATATATATACATTTGGATACTCTTTGTATTTCTAACTCTAATTGTTTAGAAAACCAACCACAACGACATAATTAGACAGATGCAGGAAATATTTCAGTAATAAATGTTAAACCGGCCTGAATTACCTTTTAGTATTTTAGTCTTGCTAACGCCAGATAATTTTACTCGTCAGCCGCTAGGGTTGAAAGGGTTACTCAACATTTTCAAAGTAAAATACACATTTATGTATATCGTTATATAAGCAGGAATATTTTTATTCACAATGGTAGACGATGTTGTTTGTATCTTAAAGTGATAGTGTATCTTAAAATACTTTAAGTTCAAGTTCATTTATTTCACACTATACAGATTTAAATTTTACAATGAGTTGAATTGAGCATAAAAAGAGTTACATATTCAATGGAGACGTATTATGAAGAAGTGCTTTAATTTAAAGCATGTCTATCCATCAATCCAAGGTTAATTGAGGTCACTTATGAATACCATTCCTCCGCCCTTTTTTATTTTTATTTTATATGAAGATATTAGTTTCCTGATTTGCTATGGTGATAGTGTTCTAGTTTGCTACCGTGCTAATTTTATTTCATAACACCCAGTGCTACTTGGTGTGCATCCGGCAGGGCTACGGATGACACGAGAATAAACTTTAATTAGAACAGACAATTGTTAAGTGCTCAAATTATAAAACGAACATTCCAGATTAAAGGACTGGGCGGGTGTGCTTATAAAAGCAGCAAGTGGTGGTCACGATTATATTACAACATCCAGCAGCAGTCGAGTGCTTTGAACAAGACCAAGACTTCCAACAAGACGACAAAGACTTCCAACTCTCAAGTGAATCATCATGAAAGCAATCTTCGGTGTCGTCGGATTCCTTTTTGTTTCTACTCTTTTACTAAGTTGTTTTAGAGAGTCAGAAGGTGTCGGTTTTATTTTATCATCTGCCCGAAAACCAACGACGAAAGTTCGACAGCTTAAAACAAAGCGAGCACGATACGGCTACAAACATAAATTGAAACAAGTTTATAAAGCCTGGACGAAATCCATAAGAAGAGAGCAGAAATTACACAGAATAATACAGAAAGTAAGTTTTATTATTCATAATTCTTTGCTTTTAGAGTTTCTCACTCTTCCAGCAGAGTTTCGAACTCAGAACTTCTATTTAATTTAATTCAATTGAAACATTAGTTCTGGTACAATTTCCATCTAGTCGATAGGATTTTTACTTTTGAGTATCTCTCTGAATGATCCTATTGAGTCAAGAGAACATTAGGCCACATTTTCGAACGGATGACAAGCAGTGATGTTTATTTTCTATATGTCTGGAATGCTAACTTCAGTCATTAACATCCTTCAAAAGTCACTAAGTCAAGATTTTGTACTTATATTACGTCAGTGTCAGTCACTGAAACCAGACGGCGTAGAGAAGAGTTTTTAAGGGGACTGAAAACTACATGATAGAGCTCGGCTTTAGTTTTTGCTCCGGAGTTAGCGTTCCAGATATGAAGAAACGCATGAGTTCATTGTTGTGCAGGTACTTTCACGAGTTAGCGTTTCAGCTGAAGAATAAGGTTCATTCATTACAAGCAGGAAATGATTCACAGTATAGAAGCAATTAATATCGTATTATGACAATTAGTCCTATCGCATAGTTGAACTTTGCTGCAGATAAATCAACGGCAGAATTTTTAACCATTCCTATACTCGGCTTGACGAGACGTCTTTCTTGGCTTTGGTTCGTACAAAGACGTCTTGTAATATATGTAGACACAAAAACACTTATATACGATAAACGAGCCTTTGTATTTTGAAGTAAAGTGCTGCGTTTAGGGAAGTGTTTTGGTAAGGAGACTGAACCATGTTAAACTGCTGAGCTTTCTAGCAACGAAATACTTACTTTTCGAGCAGAGCCCTTTATCAGTAAAACTTACTATAGTATATACTAGGTTATTTTGGTGAAGGAAATTTCGAGTGTAGAAGATATACATATATTATAAGACCAAACTGGGACCAGTTGCGAAAACTGCAACATCAACTTCCGGAATTGAACCTGCGATTCTGGTGCGGTGCTCTGACCGCTGAGCTACAGAAGTCGTTTCCAAGAGCTTGGCCATGAGTTCTGTATAATATATAATGTGGTAATGCTGGGAATATAAATTGGGTATATTACAATTATGTATTATTTGTAATATACCAAACTTACTATAGCTCTGATGAAGAGCTACGCCTTTCGTTGCTAAAAATCTCAACAGTTTTACTAATAAGACAAACCAAGACTTATAGTTATCAGTTTCTAAATTATATTTTTCATTTATCTTCTAGTATCTTCAGTGAAAGTAATGTTTCAAAATGCCCCCCAAGACAGGACGTGGAATGAAAGACTGATCGCACAGAACGCATGATGGACCATATTTCCTCACGGAGCATATTTTTATGGACTGAACTATACTGTGTTCAGTTTTAGTTCTATCATTTTGCCTTAACGGCAAACATATTTATCGAAGAACTGAAAGAACAATTTTACCAACACATACACAAATATTTGCTTAGCAAAAGCTGAATATTGACTAAATTATTTATTGCTTATTTTAATTGAGGATAATTTATGTTAATTTATATTAAAAATGTTAAAGAAATTTAAGTTAAAAAATATTACTTTATTTATATTGTCAATATATGACCGAAGCGACTATACACGAATGTTCATTTATATAGGAACAATAAAATATATCTTATTTATTTATTTAAACTTTATATCAGTGTTGTTGTTTTTTCATTTGCTTTAATATTTCTATTCTGTATCGCTCAGTCAATTGTACTGTTGTTGGTCGATATCACGATATCGTGGGATGAAAATAACTTTATTTATACTGGATAACTCTATCAGTTATATCTAAACTGTTCTCTCTAGAAGTCTAGTTCCCTCATTGATCCATGCAGTGTTACTACAGGGGGAAACCAGAGTATCTGGAAAAAACCTGTGGTGTTTGGTAGAGTCAAACTGAATTGGTACCAGCAATATGCACGATTACAAAGAATTGTGAACGTTCATTGTACAAGATTGTACTTTATTGCACATTTGGTAACATGATACGTGAGATCAGTTGAAACGACCTTTGTTTAAATAATTAGAATGGGCGCAATTTGAATTAAAAACTTCGAATTATTGGATCATCGCCAGTTCTTAAACAGACTAATATTAATAATATTAGGAAAGAAGAAAAGTTATCTTGTTAATATTTAGAGGTTAATGAGAAATGCCCTCAACGTCTAACAACCCATGGTGTTTGACCGCTTATGACTGAGAGTTTGAACAAGCATCATGTAACATCTTGTACAAGAAACGATGTTAGTGAAGAAGGAATATATGTAGGCAGTGGAAACCCGATAAGGAAGTTTAATCGATACACTTAGTATTTTCTTTCTATGTCTTTCTCTGGTGATTCTGAAAGAGAAAATGATGTTGCGGTTTCGCAATATGTCAACATGTTTAACAATGGTTTGGTTTAGAATAAAATCTATATTTATAATCACGTTCAGTATAGCTATATAAATAATCCCAGTGTTAAAAATACCAAAATTATAAACGACAATGCCACGTAGGTGGTGTGTTATGATATTTTTAACAAAAGACCGCTTTGTTAGAGCTTGCATGGTGTTTCGTAATTTCCTTACATTGCTGAAATCGCGAGTGCAGCTATGGAGTTTGTGTTCAATTGTTCAGTTTTGCAGATCAAGTTGATATAGTCACACACATGCACAAATATAGAACTGACTGAATAAAATGAGGTCAGTCGCTGCTGTGAATAAATTTATGTTTTAACTTTTAACACTTTGAGGCCTGGACGTCTCCCTGTGCTGAATAAAATCGTCTGGCGTTAGCCAGAATAAACCTTAAAGACTCGTCGCCATGCTTCAAAGTGTTAATACAACATGCTATGCCATGCAACTGCGTACAACAAGTTGGTCATATAAATTGCCAAATCTCCAAGCGTATTAATCTAGCTATTGCATATTTTCATAACCATGCACTAACACGAACACCTCGCTATTTTAGTACACTTAAATAACATAAACAATCACAATTTTATAATTGGATCGTTGAACTGATATCTTCACACGTAAAAATATCTTATCTTTTACAAGTGTTTAAATATGATGTATTTGACGGTTATAACGCTATTTATAATTAATTCTTGAGCTATTTTTACGATAGAATTCCTTGCATTCTCGACATGCCATACCATACAATCTAACGATCGTCATTAATTTTTTTCTTTTAAAAAAAAATTCTACTTCAACAGATTTCTAGTACTATATTTCGGTACTCAACTGTCAAGCTGTCTCGTTTGGGGGTTGGATCATTTGCACACTCTACAGCAATGACCATATATGTGTGTCGGTTTCTATAGATTCTTGTCAGATTATAGTTCTTGACTTTTCGAGCAAAAAGGAACCCGCTATAGTGTCTGTGTCTTCTGAGAACAACAATAGCGCTACACGACACTTCCGTATTTTGTAATTTAATTTCAAAAGTACGATATGCGTTGTATTGACCTTTGAACTGATACAAAAACCTTTAATATTCTTCTGGACAGTTCATCATCTTTAAGATTTTCTATACATCATATAACACACTGCCTACACAGCACTCTACTTTTATATTACTGATGGAGGACTTTGGCTTGAAACGTCAGTATTTCATTCTCTGAAATCTCAACACTGAATTCACCATCTTTAAGATTTTCTATACATCGTAACACACTGCCTACACAGCACTCTACTTTTGTATTACTCTGATGGAGGACGTTGGCTTGAAACGTCCATATTTCATTCTCTGAAATCTCAACACTGAATTCATAATCTTTAAGATTTTATATACATCGTAACACACTGTCTACACAGCACTCTACTTTTATATTACTCTGACGGAGGACTTTGGCTTGAAACGTCAGTATTTCGTTCTCTAAAATCTCGAAGCTAGTTAACCACTTCTAAGACTACACAACACTCCACAATTTGCTTTGTATGCATCAAAACATTAGAAAATGCAAGTTTGTTACCATTATCTTTTGCTTAAGGTAGCTCGATAAAAAAATTAGGACTAATTATAACAAGATGATTTTCAAGTCAAGGGAACAACCATTAGTCACCAGTCCCTTTAGGAGCTCATCGCTTTAAGCGAACTTGGGCAGCATTGACCAACCTCCTCCATTCGACTCGGTTGTCTAGAGCTTCTTGTAGTGTTTGTTTCCCTAGCCATGTGTTCTCTATCAGCTGGTCTAACTATATATACCTGTAGCGTGGACGACGTCCTCGTGATCTTTTGCCATGAGTGGGTTCCCATAGCAACAGCTGATGTACAGTCGCTTTTCTTGGGAATTGGCATACGTATAACCTGAAGGTTTACGTTGTTATGTCTTCAGGCATGTTATTTTATTACCCAATATTTATTCCAAACTGAACTTCATTACTGCTTGTTACTGACATGTCTACACGTCTGGTTTTGGAATATTTTAAACGTCTCAACTCTAAAAATCGATGTCTGGTATTCATCTGGGTTGTCTGGGCTATAGTCAAGCTCTATTAACACTTTGAGGCCTGGAGCTCTCCCTGCATGTGCTGAATAAAATCATCTGGCTAACGCCAGAATAAAATACTAAAGACTCGTCTTCAGGCTTCAAAGTGTTACTAAAATATTTGTTTTTAAACGTCCTTCTCTTGGATAAAAGACTTTTGAAAACGTCGGTATTTTGGTCGGACGGTTGTAAGACTCTTAGTCGGAATAGATCGTGTTTATGTATCACAGACTATATACCTGCCTACGCAGTGTTCGGCTTTGATGAAAAACAAGACACTTTTGTAGTATTAAATCTAAGTAAGACATCCTTATCTTTAATCGTTTTGTTATTGTTTTTAACCGCCACAAAGGAGCTCGCGTGCTTCATGTTGAGCAACTGACTTGCTACATCCCGGGAAGCAATTCTTTCGTTTATTCGTTCAATCAATCTTCATGATATGTCCAGATTCCAGAGACGTGCGTGGGAGTTTCTTACAGATATATAGCTTCAGTTTCTTCTTTAATCAACTTCTTTTAAAGTCTAAACTTGAAAGCGTTTACGGTGGAAAGATATCACAAATTGTGTTCCTCCAACATGTCCAAGATTCTTAAAGGTTGTTTATTGTTGTTATTTCTCTGCATGATTATCTTGGCGAGTTTTGAAAACTCAAGCGAAGCCCTCACAACGATTTTGAGACGACGACGACGAGGAACAACACTGAACAAGAAAAAGACGTTGAAGAAACAAATCACAAAAGTCAACCGTTTATTGAAGAAAACTTACCAAGCTGAGAAGAATCTTCTGAAACAAATACGTAAGGTAAAGGTTTTATCTTTCCTTTCCTACAATAATCGTTGCTTAAATTGTAGAACCATACTGTTTAAGAATGGGCGTCGACCTTGACAAATCCTCTTTGCATGACACTTTCTTATTTCTATCTTTCCAGTGATACCTGATTTGGGTTTTTACTTGGTTTTCTGCTAATTTCCATTAATTTGAACCAAATGTCCCATGCATTGATGGACCATACAGTAACATGCAATTATATATACGAGATGGCTTTAAATAATATTGATTAGCAATGAAAAGCAAGATCAGAGTTAATTCAAGTTTACAGCCCACGTATAAATCAACAGAAGAAAGAAAAGTTGAAAGAAAAGATAATTGAATTGCCTTTCTGGACTAGAGAAGTATTAGACGTTCAGAAGACGTTTATCAAATACTCAGAAAATGTTTCTGCTTTAACTATATCGAGCTATACTGAGGCTCAGATGGAAAGCTAAGCTTGCAAGTCTATAGTCATATGTGTTTCGTAAGCGCTAGATTCTGTAAATGAGATGCATGTGAAGAGATGCATTTGTGTATGAGATGCATATTAAGAGCTGACGTACATTTGCAAGCTTGGTGTGAATGCAACAGACATTTGGTAGCGACGTTCGTCATTAAGTACAAATGCCCAGAAAATGTTTACGGGCTCCAAATAAGAACCTGCAATCTTCAAATAACCGGTTGGACGCTATAACTATTGAGCTACTGAGGCTCAGATGGAAAGCTAAGCGCTAGATTCTGCATATGAGATGTAGTTGAAATATTAAGAGACGCACATTTGCAGACGTTCGTCATTAAGTTCAAATCCTCAGGAAATGTTTACGGGCTCCAGTGTTTTCTAAGCGCTAGATTCTGCATATGAGATGTAGTTGAAATATTAAGAGACGTACATTTGCAAGCTTGGTGTAATGCAACAGACATGTGGTAGACGTTCTTCATTAAGTTCAAATGCTCGGAAAATGCTTATGAGCTCCAGATATAAGAACCTGCAATCTTCTAATAACTGGTTGGGCGCTCGATCTAACTATTGAGCTACTGAGGGAGTTTGGTGTCAATTGGAACGAAAGTTCTGTTCCTTTCTCCTACCACACTTTTGATATTTTGTAATCAAGTGGCAAACTTATTAAACTAAACTAAAAACTCGGATGGAGAACTAAGATTGCAGATTCATCAAATCATGCGCTTCCTAAGCGGAGTGTTTGCATTCGTAATATGTATGCCAGAGGTTTAAAAATAGGATGTTTGTTCCAACACAAAGGGGAATGTCAAGGTCGATGTATTCTTACAAAATAATTTCACTTCTTTTTCCTGTTTTCGGCTAATATTCTTTACTGCTCCTTGTTCCATATATTTTTGTATTTTAAAGAGATAGGTTGTAACACTTTGAGGTCTGGACCTCTCCCTGTGCTGTTCGGCGTTAGCCAGAATAAACCGTAAACACTCGTCAGGCTTCAACGTGTTAAGTTAATGAAAGCAAGGTTGTTTTTAGCTTTAAAATTATAACCCACGTCAAGAACTCATTATAGTGTATTGATGTAAAAAAATTAAATTTTTAACTTCCTGTTTATGAGACTTCTGAATGCTCGTATTAATGATAGATTCTTAACACAGACTTTTATATATGTATTGCTATTTTGACCAAGACAGGCTTATATATTAATTCTGAGCTGAAAAATGGAAAATTAAGTCTTTATATTGATTAAATTATGAAATACCAGTCATCTATAACAAATATGGAGGTTTTCTAAACATTTAAGACTACGTTTTCTGACACAAATTGCCCTAAACTTGATTTTTGTCTGACCTACAGTGTCGTGTTTAGTATCTTTAAATCCAAGAGTTGTTTCTCGTTGTAAAAAGTATACAGTACATATACTTCATATAATAATTTACGTATATTTTTGTTTAAAAAGCAATCTCTCTGTAAAGTTAATTAAAAAAGGATAAAGGACTGGGGCTAATCATCCTTACTTGCAGCCAGTGGCTGAATTGCGAAGGACGCAGATTAACGTGGCCGTGTCGAGGCATATCAAAGGCGCTCCAAGCAGCCGCCATACGACACAGTTCAGACCACGGATCACAGCTAAGATGTTAGGTGTTGATTTTATGGAGGGAGGAAAACCGGAGAACCCGGCGAAAAACCCTCGAAGCACAGGAGAGATCAACTACAACTCTACTCACATGAGTCCAAGCCCGACAACGGAGTCATTCCCGAGCGGTCACCCATTAGAGATAGACATTTCTAATTGTATTTATTCTCTTCTGCATGTACATGCAACTAATCTAGTTTTAAACTTTTATTTCAGTTCCAAACGCAATAAAATCAAGCTCCCAGAAAATACCACAATGAATTGTACCGAAATGGTGATGATGCGTTATCATCTTTGATCGTCGAATGTGACTTGAGACTTTGGTTCAACTTACTTCAGCACTCAAAACTTTTTGAATATAGAGTAGGCGATATTATAGGGAGCTTAAAGAAAACGATGATGACAACAATGATAAATAAATAAAGGTTTTGACACGTATAGCGACTTTAACTAGACCACATGTTTTTCAGTTTCTCCAAAGCCTATTTTATTATCATGTAGGTTGCAGCTCTTTCTGCATGTCAATTTTAATTTAATTTTAAAGCTTTGTCTCATACTAAATAAATGGCAGGGACATAACATAATGATATTACAGAACCATCCTCGGAGAAACATGTTAAGTCCACGAGATATACTCGGGACAATTTAACGCTTTTTCGTGAAGACTTGCAGTATTTTAATTCTATCACAGAACCATATCCTCAGAGAAAAATGAGAAAAATTTTCATGATTTCTTACACTGATTTCTTAAACATAATGGAATGCTTTGGAAGTTCTAAATACTATCGTTGTCTTAAAAACTTAGAAATATTGGAACTCTTTTGGAAATGAGAATTATTCATATCACTTTATATTGAATGATTTATTTTAAAAGAGCATATGTCTTCATGTCCTTCGTCATTGTTGTCATCTCGGGTTTTTTCAAGTTTTCTATTTTTGGAATTTTACTGCACTCTTATATGGTACCTATATTTGGGACCTATTCGATCCATATATATTGAGAGAATTGGGTTTTTTATAGCATTGAGAAGAATAGTTACTTAAGAATATACAGTGACTTAAAATAGACTGGATTTTTATTTTTGTATTCTGTGTGTTAAAATAGACTGACAGAAGAATTCTTAATTTTCTCTTTGGGTAATATATAGTTATGATAACCTATATTTAGAGAAGATAAGATCTACCAAGTACTAAAGAATAATTAGTCTGTAACATGCACCAGACATATAATTATTACGATAAGAAGTTTAGGTAAGAATTTAAAACCAAAAAAAATGTTAAAAAAAAGTTCTTGCACATCAATGTAGACTATACACAATATGTAAATGATATATGAAGTTTAAGTTTCAAAAAATGAATGAATTAAAGTCTCAATGTAGTTTCTGGTTCGTCGTCAATTATACAAAGGGTAGACTACATTGTTCAACATTAATAAGATGAACAATTAAGAGTGTTAATGTGATTGACAGAGCGATTGAGACAAGAAATCTTGTCTTAAGGGTCGTTCTACTCTTTGCCTACCGCATCAGATTTTAGTATTTTACTTTGTCTAACGCCAGACGATTTTACTTTATCTAACGCCAGACTATTTTACTCTGTCTAACACCGGACTATTTTACTCTGTCTAACGCCAGACTATTTTACTCTGTCTAACGCCAGACTATTTTACTCTGTCTAACGCCAGACTATTTTACTCTATCTAACACCAGACTATTTTACTCTGTCTAACGCCAGACTATTTTACTCTGTCTAACGCCAGACGATTTTACTCTGTCTAACACCAGACTATTTTACTCTGTCTAACACCAGACTATTTTACTCTGTCTAACACCAGACTATTTTACTCTGTCTAACACTAGACTATATTACTCTGTCTAACACCAGACTATTTTACTCTGTCTAACGCCAGACGATTTTACTTCTCAGGGGAAGAGCCTTCGGTAGTGAAGGAATTAAGGATATGCTTCATAGCCCTTGCTTTATTGATGTATATATACTGTATAGTTTCCTAGTATACCATTTTTAATCACTTTTGCTCTGATGATGGTCGCTTAGACCGAAAGCTCAGCTTGTCTTTTATCTTTTTATTTAATAAAAAAATGGTTGAAACTTAAAAAACGTTTTCTCGAATTAAGGATGGTTCAAAATCTCTTTAATTATTTAAACAAAGCTTGTAAAAAGACAGAGAAATGCTTGGAGTTTAAATTACGAAGGTCAGTGTTGAAAGGAAGATTTTGAAAGCTCAATGTTGTAAAGACTTGTTGCATCTGTCTGAACATTTCATCCAATATTGTCCAACAATCGTGCAAGATTATTATGAAGCTAACAATATTTGAGGATTTGGATCCGTTTAAACAGATATTATATATGTAGACTTGGGAGGCTGTTTGAAAACACATTTCTGGGAAATACTTGTAGTTTGTATTTGCTATGTGCAAGCTGAGATACACACAGTTAAATCAAAATATTATGCGTTCTACTCACAGTATATCTCATTAACACAACTGGAAATTACTGAAACAAAACAATCAATAATTATTGGTAGTTTATTCCCCCCCAACCCTTCCTCAGTAGGACGTCTCGACCTTTGCAAGTTCATCAAAACTTAATATCGCTTGTTTGTTCTGATCTTGTTTAGTTTTTATGCAATGCCACGCTATCGTCACTATGGTTACATGTTGCATTAATGGTCGTGTGCAAGTGGGATCTTAAAATATTGAAATAAACATAAACTTAAGCAATCCAATCTGCTTGGAACTCTTAATTTCCCTCCGACCTTGTAGCTCAGTTGGCTTGCTGTTAAGCTAGTCAAAATAAGATAACTAAGTTGATTAATAATAATTAACGCAGAGGGCTCACTATATGGTTCTTATATTATGAATAAATCCATGTTTATATACGTTAGTATTGTGTTTCCAGCTTGAAGTTGCTAAGGTTCCGTTTGAGTTCCGTTTTTCCAGCCCTGAAGACATCTTGGGTCTCAAGGACGAAAGCTCAGCAATTAAAATGTTCAATTGTACACGGTGTATCCGCAATCAATCAATCTAAAGTTTTGTTTATAGAAGTTGACGTAAGTTGTTGAAAGCTAGCACAGCTTGTACAGCAAAAACAAACGAAACTTTAAGTCAGCCAATGTTTTTTTTCTCAGTATAGATTTGGACGCAGCCTCTTCCTCACTGGAAGAAATGTAATCTATATTCATTCTTATTGGATACATTTTGAATTAATTTCTCGCCCAGACGTTCTTTGATACAAACACAAAAGCGTTTGTATAAAAGCGTTTTATATAAAAACGTTTTTAAAAGCGTTAAAAGGAACGTTTTAAAAGGCGTTTAAAGAAAGCGTTAAAAACCGTTTTGAAAGACGTTTAAAAACGTTTTCAAATGAGTTTATTAAGAAAGAAAGTTCAAACGTTTTCTTATAAGCATTTTGGCTTTCAGACCACACATAAATCGATGAGTGAGTGGGATCCTAAGTTATACTGAAAATAACGTAGCTGTGTCTTTATTGTCATGTATAACTGGCTGTATTAGAGCTCTTTTCCGAGTTATAAAAACACGGCTGAGGAAACAAGAAGAGCAAGGGGAATATTAGCAAGCTGCAACCGAGTTTTTAACGTGTTTCTATTTTGCTTTCAAGTCACAAGTCTACGCAAATTAGACAACTCGTTGAGTGAAATTGTTTTTTGTAAATTTAAATAAAAATACTAATGGACATTTGACGATTGAACATGCGCTAATAATCAACGAAAATAATTAACAAAATGTAATAAATTTCTCGTTTTATAACTGTACACTGGAACTCGACACTCCTATTAAAACCGAGTACGTCTTTACTCTAAATTACTAATACACTACAGCTAAATGTGTTTTGAAGTGGATACTTCCGAATGCAGTTAACATGATATTTATTACAATGAACAAAATATTCTCGTCCATTTAGTAGGCAGATTGAGGTCAAATGTTAATCTGTCAAATTTATGTTTATTGATAACAAGAAAATTAAACAGTAAAGAATGTACTGGGGTCAAATAAAATCAACTCGGATTTTACTTATTAATCTTATTAAGTGGCTTTTTATAATGTTAATGTAAGAAGATTTTAGTCTCAGACTATTTTAGTCAGCTGAGAGAGGGCATGTCTCGAATGCGGGGGTCGTGTTAATATTTTTGTAACTCGGTATATATGATCTGGAGGCCTAAATAACTTGTACAGACTTGATTGCCTTGTCGTAATGTATGTCAACCTCGACCAATGTCGAGTGGGAGAGAAAGAGAGAGATGTCAACGCTTAAGAATGGCTCGTTAGGGTAAGAGGATACCTCACAAGACGGTTCTTGTAGTCAACTTAATGTTTTGTCTCGTATTTCACTCCATGTTTCCTTGTTGAAACGTAACGCCATCTCTATCTTTGCCCACTTGACTGGTCTTGATCTGAATATCAACATGTTCTGAAATCATGGCGGAAATAACAAAACTTCGGGATGAAAACCACGAACTAAAACGAACCCAAGTTCGGTTGGTTGAGGATTTAGATGAAGAGAAAGGATTGGTTCACAACTTGATGGGAACTATTAAGAACTACGAGAAGATATTACGTCTTGAGGGGACACCGAAGTGTAGTCCAAGCTCGAGTCCAAGTGGCCCGGATGAACATTTTAAGCGACATGATACATGGGGTATTCTTTATCGTTCTATTGTCCTGTTGGATGACGAGGCTTCTGAAATGGCGAGAACCGTGGCGTACATGTTAGAGAAAGTCAACAAGATGGAGAAACTGTGCGAGAACAGGGAACGCAAGATAGCTGGAATGGATATGAGGATTGAACGTTTGGAGGCGATCGCGTTTGGTCAGAAAATTAATTGTTAAACATTGCTAATGGATGAAGTGAATTCTTGACCTTGTTTAATTGTTTTCCTTGTTGGACGAGACTTGTCGGTTTAGCTTCACAGTTGTCATTCGAGATGTTTGGTCTTCACTTTTCGCGAGGCATATTGGTCAAAGTTGACCTTCAGGAAGTTTATTTGGTTCGTTTCCATGGAGGCTGGAGTGTTTCATGAGGAGAAAATACTCCAACTTAACGAGCTTTAGCAAAAGTGACGACTTGTCAATAACAGAAAGGATTTTCTTTTTTCTAAACTCGAAAGTACAAAACTTGTAATGCGCCTAGAATGATTGCGTGACCATTGGTCTGTTGCTAAGTTGCTGGGAGTTATTTATATTTCTATAAAAAGACGTATGACTTATTACACTTTGGATTGCACAACAATATTAACACCATGTCCACACTAATTACGGTTACCACTAAAGTATTAAAATTAATAAAATACAAAACAATGGACTTGCATTGGATTTGAATAAAAATGTTAACCCTTTTCTGAGTGTCCATTGTTTTGTATTTTATTAATGTCCACGCTAATCATTCTCGTTTAAACACAGACATCATATCAAACATTCTGTACATACTATGGAATCATTTTTGACATCTACATTAAAATTTAAAATACTGAAACGATATCCGAAAACTTATAATTGTGTGACGTAGGTGACTATCAGGCTGGGATCAAGATTACATAATTATTGTGATGTCAGCGTTTACAAAAATATTTTCCTTTTGCTGTCGACGTCTACCAGCTCTGGAGAGCGTCTTCAAAAAGCTTCCGTGATCCAAAGACGTGGGGTTAACCACGATTAATTCACAAATAAAGTGATTAATCCACTTCTACCTGAGCAAGGGGAAAACGACTCCTCTATTGTTTTACTTTCTTTAATACCAGACGATTTTATTCTAACGCCAAACAATTTTACTCGTTAAAGGAAATGGACCCTCATTGACAACCCTTGAGCTTAAATATGGATAAAGATAAAGGATAAAGGACTGGGGGCTAATCATCCTTACTTGCAGCCAGTGGCTGAATTGCGAAGGACGCAGATCAACGTGGCCGTGTTGAGGCATATCAAAGGCGCTACAAGCAGCCGCCAACGACACAGTTCAGACCACGGATCACAGCTAAGATGTTAGGTGTTGATTTTATGGAGGGAGGAAAACCGGAGAACCCGGCGAAAAACCCTCGAAGCACAGGAGAGATCAACTACAACTCTACTCACATGAGTCCAAACCCGACAACGGGGTCATTCCCAAGCGGTCACCCATCCAAGTACTAACCCGTCTAACCGGGCTTAACTTTTGGTGAGAGGCAGCGCGCTAACAGCACACGCCAGAGAAAAAGAATCCTTTATTTCAAGCCAGCGCGCGCACGCGTCGTACTCGTACTCTTCTCCGTTTGATTGTGACGTGAACTTTCCAAATTTTTACAAACTTCCGTTGTATTTCTATAGACAGCCTAGACAGCCCTGAGCTGTTTTGAGATGCAACTTTTGAATTTACAATGATCGATTCATGATATTTGAGGTACATCCCTACTGAACCGAGGAAAGCGACCCGTAACTAATGTTTATTCAATACTGCCAACGTCGTTTCCAGGACGTTCTCGCAACAAGATGGCGGCGAGGCAAGCAAACGTTTTGGCAAAGGCAACATTACAATACATTCATTGCTATTAAAAAATCAGTGGGAGCCAACTCAAATTGAAAATAGAGATTAATATGTACAGATCTATTTTTTCAATATATTCTGAGTTTCTTTTGTTATAATACGAGGTTTATTTGCATTACAATACATAATTTTGAGCGACGGTTCAAATATAACATGAACTCTCAAATGAACTCTTTTCAACGATTGATATTCTTAAAATATAATTTCTGTGGTGAATTAAAGTCGAAACAATCCCATACAACTTTCAATATTTAAATTTACATTTGTTTTTTTCTTTTTTAAATTTTGTTTATTGCACCTTATTATGCAAGGCCATCCTGGAAAGCAGCATATTGGCTGAGTGATGCTACCTTGCCTATATAAAATTATTATTATTATTATTATTATTATTATTATTATTATTATTATTATTATTATTATTATTATTATTATTATTATTATTATTATTATTATTCTGGTACCAGCTGTTTAACGCTTTCTCTATTTAAAACCTCGTAGTCAATTAAGATAAATTGTTAGAATTTATTTTATAACACATTTATCTTATATATCTTGTGACGCATGACAGTTGTAGAAAATCTATTAAAGTTAAAAAGATGAAAACGTTCTTTTCACGCACACGTTAAATAAACCTCAATTGTGATTTATTGTCTTTCACGGCTCAAGATTTTCATTAAACGCATTCACTTGGATCACTTCAGACCAACGAAGCGTCAAATAAATGAAATAAAACTTCAATAAAAGTACAATAATTTGATAAAATACACCGCATAAAACTAGCCAATGCTGACAAAATTATTTGAAACTAAATAAACCAAAGATCAAACAATAAAAGTCGAGAAGTATTTCGAAGTTATAAAGAGCAACAGAGTTGTCTTTCTTGAAGTGTACTCATCAAAAATTGATACGACCGGCAATCAATGTTATGATGTCATAATATTTTCTGTTGTTTCTACCAAGTTTTAGTAAGCACTCTTCGTTGGGTTTATTTCCTGTTAATAATTTCTTTTCTTTTCAATAATTCGTCGATTATATTCGAGAAGGGAGAATGAAGCGTTTGGTAGTCGTATTGGGCTGTGCATTACTACTTTGTGTGGTCGTCAGATCGCATACGGTACACAAGGCGGTTGATAAAACAACAGGACAAGAGAAAGCTTCGAAAAAGGTTAAAAAAATCGTGTATTATTGCTAGAAAATTACTTAAATAATTTGTAAACTTCTATACGTAGATTTATTTGTCGTAATCTTTGATCTATTGTTAGCTATACTTGTTCGTTTGTACGCCATGCAGTCATCGAGCGGTGATTGCTAAGATTATGATGTTTACTTGTGGGAAATTCTTTGAAAGTCTTATTTAGCTCAATTTTCACTGTTTAAAAAAACGTTTTTATGATAGCTATCCTTATCTTCGCTCTTATAACTAATGAGATAACTGATTCTCAGTATTAATAATTATAAAAATTGTGGATACTTCCATGTTTAAAATTTTTTTATAATTATTAATTTCAACCCATCCATGCTAAATTTTAAGGAACATATGGTTCTCAGTTATTATCTTAAATTATATTAGGACCAAGCTTTGACATTTCTATGCGTCAAAATATATATCTTACATCTATAGGAAAAGTTCTTGATTAGTTTTTTTAATCATACTTTAATTATAACTCTATAAGTAAACAAATATTAAATAAATAACGTCTAGATATAATATTAAAAAGAAAAATGAAATATATTATTGTTCTTATGCATTTTCTTTAAATGAACTATCGGACGAAATGTTTATAGTTATTTTTTTTTGCGCAGCAAATGCTGGCCCCAGGTTATTACCACATGGAGTGTCAGACCAAGGAAGATTGCACTAAAAAGAATCCAAAATCTTTCTGTCACATGTTCATGTGTGTGGACTGTTTGAAAGAAAACGTCGCCTGCACGCAGAATGGTCAGTGTTGTGATGGCACGGAATGTATCTATGGACGGTGTAAGAAAGGAGCCAAAAAGGATCCAGGTAAGCTCTACTTGAAAGATAGAGGAAGACCTAAATTTTTGGCCAGCTCAAGCAAGAATGGTGGAATGATTTTTAACCTATTTTTGCCTGGCTGCATGAGGGTTTTCGCTCTCATGTTAATAGGGTAAATTAATGAAGGGTGTGTCTTTGGCCAGCTCAGGCAGGAATGAGGGAATGATTTGTTCATACAGTCGACTTCTATGATCTGGCTTAGGTGTCCGCTTAAGAGGAGATCGACTGTAATGATTTGTTAACCTATTGCGCAGTGGTTAGTGCACGTGCCTTTCACCTCTGCGAGCTGGGTTCGATTCCTGCCAGGTGCAGTTATCTGATTAAAAAAAAATCACCTTGGCCGCATGTGAGAAGAGTGCTTCCAGTTTGACTCTACCAAACACCACAGGTTTCCTCCGGGTACTCCGGTTTCCTCCTGTAGTAACACTGGACCAATGAGGGTGGGCCCTTACTGGACCTCTGAGGATAACAGTTTAGGTATAACTGATAGAGTTATCCAGTATAAATAAGGTTAGTTTAGTTTTAGTTTTAGTCCTTTTTTAGTGACAAATAAAATATGACCTGTGTTGGATAAAATAATAATGGGTCGTTTTGGACTGGCTCTAACAGGAGTGGGTCAAGCATTGATATTTCTAAGCTCATTGAGCAGAGGGCGTTTATTGTTTGTTTGAATTTGTTTTGGGAGTGCTTAATTGGAGTTTGACTCTACCAAACACCCCAGGTTTTCTCGGCTTTCCTCCTGTAGTAACACTAGCCCTTACTGGACTTCTAGGGAGAATTGCTTAGATATAATTGATAGGGTTATTCCAAAGGTTTCCGGGAGCTCTCCCCTTGGCGAGTTAAGGTAAACGGAAAGAGGGGAGAGGGGTTAAAGTTTGTCTATCGCATCATGACCATTTTGTTAAATTCTTATGTTCTTTTTCTTTTGTTTTTAGGCACATTCTGTGATAAGAAAGAAGATTGTAAAGCTCCAGACCATTGCTGCGTGCGCGAGCCCGCAATCAACCCAGCAGTATCAATGTGTAAACCTCAATTGGACGAAGATCACGTGTGTGGACCAGTGAATCAATATAGAACTGTCTACATTGGTGCGCATGTGCAAACGGCATGTGGTCCTTGCAAGGAGAGTAAGAAACTAGAATGCAGACAAGTCGGGTAAGAAATATTCAAGAGTGTAAAAATGTAGAGTGCTTTGGAGGCAGTGTTGTTACAGGGTTGTTGTGAATAATATTGAGGTAACGAACAAAATTGTTTTAGTAATATTTAGAACATGAGCAGCAGTGTTTTATAGTAAGTGTAACGTTTTGCTGATGTTCAGGCGGGTTGTTAACCTGAGTGTGTTGATTGCCGCCCAAGCCGGGATAGAAAGACACAAGGCTGGTTGTAAAAGGTGTACTTTACTGGACTACAACTCAACAACAACTGCCGTATCACGATAGTGCTCACGTTATTTACACAATCACACACGTCAACTATACATTCACGACTACAGTACATTCACGACTACAAACTAAGTACAAGTCCCCATAGCGCTGGACGCTACATAAGTAAGTACGGGACTTTATTTAAAGAGGGTGACACATGACAGTATTTCGAAATACTGATAACTTAGTGGCCCTAGTGGATCAGACTTAAACACGAGGCGATAACCGATAAAACACGTACGACTCATTTGGTAAGTTCATTGGCGTAGTAATTTTGAAAAATAACGTTGTCTAAGCTGGGAAGATTTTTTTATCAAATATAAAACCACTGACATGGTACTGATTTCCTTTGTGTTTTCCTCATGAATTATTAAAAACAACATCATGATTGCTGACAACATTACTCCATGATAGCCAATCAATGATTTTGACAATCTTTTACTATTGTTAACTATTTTTATTTTACTAATTTTATTTTATATGTAATGTATTCTTTCCTTATGAGCTTTTATTTGTACTTTTCTAGAATCTTTGGCAATTATCACGTATGCATGAAACCTCCCGCCAAATAAACCTTCTTGGAAATTGACGAATGCACTGGAACAGCGAAACAAAACAATCGAAAAGAGGAGACTTAAAGACAACTTTGAAATGAAACCATTTTAGAAAAGACATCGATAGATCTTCCAGTGTCACAAGCTTTTTTAAAGTACATAGAAATCCTACATAAACCTTTGAGTTTCTGTTTGAGAACAGGCTAAAAGACATTGATAACTTCTTTTACAGTTTTTTGTTTAGTCCGAAATATTTTGAAAGAGATATATTTCTTACACGGATGGACTAAATTAGAAACTGTAAAAGGTCAACTGTCAAATCTATTGCCGTTTCTGTACAGAGTTGTGGGTTTAAATGCACTTTAAACTTTTTAGGCGTTTAGAAGAACCATATGAACTCAGTTTTTTTGTGTGTACAATAAGTTTTCTTCCTGTTTATCTTCTGATTCATCCACAGTTTGTTGATCTACACACGTAAAAATCTCGCAAGTGGTTACAGCATTGTTGCCTGAACAATGCTGTAACAACTTGTTGACATATGTGAACAATATTGATAAATGAACAACATTGTTCATCATTGTTTCAACAAGTTGTTACAGCTTGATGAAACAACAACCATTGTTCACGCATGTTGTAACAACCGAAGAACGTGTTGATACATCAACCATGTTCACCATTCTTGTAACATTGTTGTTCATCGTTGTTATTTCGTCATGCTGTTACAACACGTTGTATCATGTGCGAACAACGTTGTTGGCTATAAAAATGTGCTGTTGGAACAACTTGTTCATGAATGTTGATTTATCCGTGAACAAGTTGTTCGAACCATAGTGAACAACTTGTTAACAACTTGTTCACGGCGAGCAGCACAACATTGTTCACGGCGAGCAGCACAACATTGTTCACGGCGAGCAGCACAACATTGTTCACGCCTGTTCACAACCGTGAACAAGTTGTGCGTTTTTACGCGTGTAGCAGACATTAAATCTTCTATTTAACTGATTAGTATGCACAAATAATCATTCGAAGATTGTGATAACCGTTTAAAATGTATCATAACCATTTATCACTCTACTTGTTGTATACTAATAAGTGTTTTAATTTCTAGTTTCTTTCGCTCAAAGTTTATTTAAAAAAACAAACTATTTTATTGTGGGTGAGTTGTGAGATAATATGGTTAATGAATGGTTACTCGTGAATTCTGCGGTCCTTCGTGGCCGTTAAATTTAACTCGCGAAGTTAATAATGTGTATCTGACTCGTGACTACTCGTATCACGTGATTATATGCTTTGTCCTTATTTGGACATCTCTGTATAATACTTGTTCTAGCATGGTTAGAGTTACTATTGTAAGTATTAATAAAGTAGATCTCAACTTCTTCAACTTTATGTAATGTTGATATTAAATAAATGTAAGCTCATGTTTGTTTTATTAAATATTAGGTAATTCCTTTTGTATCATGGCTGCGTGCTAGAACTATTTTTATACTTTGGTTATATGTAGATGACCCTTCACTCATTCCTGACCGAGAGTTCCCTCGGAGATGATGATTAAAATTGTTTGTCGTTGCCAGAATAAAGTAAAATTGTTTAGAATTATAAAATTGCCAAATAAAATTGCCAGAATACAGTACGGTATGGATATAACCACCAGATGGTTATCTGTCTACCGGAAAACGGTATGGATATAACCACGACATGGTTATCTGCCTACCGGAAAACGGCATGCATATAACCACGACATGGTTATCTGCCTACTGGAAAACGGCATGCATATAACCACGAGATGGTTATCTGCCTACCGGAAAACGGTATGCATATAACCACGACATTGTTATCTGTCTACCGGAAAACGGTATGCATGTAACCACCAGATAGTTATCTGTCTACCGGAAAACGGCATGCATATAACCACGTCATGGTTATCTGTCTACCGGAAAACGGCATGCATATAACCACGACATGGTTATCTGCCTACCGGGAAACGGCATGCATATAACCACGACATGGTTATCTGCCTACCGGGAAACGGCATGTATATAACCACGACATGGTTATCTGCCTACCGGGAAACGTCATGTATATAACCACGACATGGTTATCTGCCTACCGGAAAACGGCATGTATATAACCACGACATGGTTATCCGCCTATAGGAAAACGGTATGCATATGACCACTAGATGGTTATTTGCATGCCGGAAAGCGGTATGCATATAACCACCGGCCGGTTATTTGCATATCACTAATTGGTCTCTCCTGTGCTTCGAGGATTTTCGCCGGGTTCTCCAGGTTTCCTTCCTCCGTAAAATCAACACCTACATCATGGTGGTCATGTTCAACTTGGGCATTTCGCGCTGTTTGACCTCCAGTTGCTATAGGCAATAAATTTATTAAATCTATACATGTGTCGTATGTTGGCTGCTAGGAGGGCCTTTGATATACCTTCGACTCAGGCACGTTGATCTGCGTTCTTCAATAAACATGATTAGCTTCTATTTTTTTGTTGGGGTGTTGGTGGCACAGTGGTTAGCGCACGTGCCTCTTTCACCTTTGCGACTCGGGTTCGATACCTGCTCAGTTCAGTTATCTGATTAAATTTCACCTTGGCCGCATGTGAGAAGAGTGCTTCCAGTTTGACTCTACCAAACACCACAGGTTTCCTCCGGGTACTCCGGTTTCCTCCTGTAGTAACACTGTACCAATAAGGGATGACCCTTACTGGCCCTCTAGGGAGAACAGTTAACTAAAACTGATAGATCTATCCAGTATAAATAAAAATTAGTTTAGTTTTAGTTTTAGTTTAGTTTAGTTTAGTTTAGTTTTCCAGCAATACAGCGCGTGCGTCTCTCGTTTTAATATCGCGCTCAGTGGTCGCGCTACATTGAGTTTGGACAGTGAATCAATGAAATGATTAAACTACCGGTCTTTACCTGCTGTGCTTTTGAAAACAATAACATCTCCATTCCATCTCGTTCACAATTCACTTGATCTATAAACACCCTGCTCACTCCTTAAAATATATCTTTAATTTTTTATCGAATTTTTATTTCTCCATTTATCAAATTTAATAAACTTGCTTAAATAACTAACTTCTTTAAGGGCAATAATAAAAACAGATTAGTTTGAAGTTTTCAAAATGATCTCACAATCTCATTAATAATTCAAGTTGTTTGAATAACAAGAAGGATTTCAAACGGTACACTGAATTTTCGATCGATATTAGCAAGATATTTTTCTAACATTTTGATCGCTATTTGATTCAGTATTTAGTATGTTTACCTAGATGAGAAATAATGATTCAAAGGAGGCTTGAGTTCGTCTGTTTTCTCCTCGGAATCTTACTGGTTTCTATAGCTAGTGAAAAGGTTTCCCAACTAAAAACAAACGAAGCTTTGTCGACTTCAGATGAAGACAATGTCAGAGTTAAAAAGGTAAATGTTTCTAAATTATATCGTAATTTTATAGTCTCCATTTTAGAGAAATTGCTTAAGAAATTTTCCATTCATATACGTGTTAGATATAGAGTAATATTATAATTCAAGTTAAGTTGTAACGTAAATGTTAAACAATATTTGTTAACACGAAATTAAAAAATATTGTTGAAAAATATTGTTAAGTGAAGAGACAGAAATGGCAGCTCGGATATGAGAATTGAGTGTAAATGTTGTTCGAGATATTTTACTCAGAAAAAAGTTTCTCATTTTACATTTAAATTGAAAAATTTTCCAGTTAAATGGGTAAGAACTGCCCGAAACAGGTTAAGGCCTGACCAAACGCTTTCAACATTTCATTCAACATTGTTGAATTCAACCGTGAGTCAACATGTTGAAAGCGTTTGGCCACCCTGTTGAATGTAACGTTGAACGTTTGTTGACCGTTGTGAGTATATGTTGAACGTTGTTGAATGGTGTTGAACGAAATTTGAACATGTTCAAATTTTCGTTCAACATGCATCAACAATGTTGAACGATGTTGCATGAAATGTTGAAAGCGTTTGGCCAGGCCTTAACCTGTTTCGGGCAGTTCTTACCCATTTAACTGGAAAATTTTTCAATTTAAATGTAAAACTCATGAGTTTATAACAACATCTCGAAAGTTGAGTTTCACTGAAAGTTGTTGTTTGCATGCTGTGTCATGTTTCAGTAGTACAGTAGTACATGTATAGTACATTTCTTAGTATTTGAGTTTTACACGTCTACCAAGTTTGTATTACATTCTGTATACAAGATATTTTATACATATATATTGTAAAAGGTTTATATGATACGGCTTCAGGTATGTTGGAGGTTTCTCGTATGAGTGTTATTGAGGAATATTGAACTATCATCTCTAATCATCGTATGTCATTATTTTGAGGAATAAAGAATCGATGAGAGAGTCCACTGAATTCTCATGTTCGAGTTAGTATATACCTACGTTTAAATCATCTGAGTCTCAGTAGCTCAATGGTTAGAGCGTCTAACCGGTGATCAGAAGGTTACAAGTTGTACACATATTCAACCTACGTTCAAATCATGTGAGTCCCAGTAGCTCAATGGTTAGAGCGTCTCACTGGTCATCAGAAGGTTGTGGGTTGTACACATATTCAATCTACGTTCAAATCATCTGAGTCCCAGTACCTCAATGCTTAGAGCGTCTCACTGGCGATCAGAAGGTTGTGGATTCAACTCTCACTTAGGAACTCAGAAATTTTTCTGAGTAATATAGCTTGAAGAATATCTACACTTAATAACATACAAAACAATTGTTGATTTGGCAAATAATATATATCGATGTTTTTCTCCTGCAGATGATAGCTCCAGGCTACTACACCCAAGAATGTAATTCTCAAAAGAAATGCGAGAAAGGAAAATATTGTCACATGTTCCTTTGTGTTGATTGTTTAAAAGAAAACGTAGCCTGCACTCAAAATGGTCAGTGTTGTGTTGACCAGGGATTGTTCTGTGTATATGGTCGTTGTAAAGCTGGCTCATCGAAAGGCGCTGCAGGTAGGTGGGGGTTACAGGGGGATACCATGGGGTAAGGGGTGAATATCGTGGGGAGAAGGGACACTGTATAATGACAGATACGTTATAATAGGGGACACTGCATGCTAATACGGTACACTGGTTATGAGGGACACTATGTGATAACTAGGAACACTTGTTGTCATGAGGGACACTGCATGGTAATAAGGTACACTTGTGTTAATGAGGGACGGAGGATGGTAATAAGGTACACTTGTTGTTATGAGGGACAATGCATGGTAATGAAGTACACTTGTAGTCACGAGGGACACTGCATGATAATAAGGTACACTTGTTGTCATGAGGGACACTTCATGGTAATAAGGACACTTCTAGTCATGAGGGACACTTCATGATAATAAGGTACACTTCTAGTCATGAGGGACACTGCATGATAATAAGGACACTTCTAGTCATGAGGGACACTTCATGATAATAAGGTACACTTGTTGTCATGAGGGACACTGCATGATATTAAGGTACACTTTTAGTCATGAGGGACACTGTATGGTAATAATGTACACTTGTTGTCATAAGGGACAGTGCATGGTAATAAGGTTTCATCGTTATAATGAAGAACTCAATTAGTGAAAAGGTGACACTGTTGATATTCTATTTTTAGGTACATTTTGTGATCGACAGACTGATTGCAAGGAGGCTGATACTTGCTGTGTTCGTGAGCCCGCAATTAATCCTGCCATATCTGTTTGTAAGCCTGCTCTAGACGAGCATCAGACGTGTGGTCCTTACAATCAGTATCGGGCAGTGTATATAGGAGGCACAGTGCAGGCTGCATGCGGGCCTTGTAAGCAAGATCTAACCTGCAAACAAGTCGGGTAAGTGAGTTTACAAAAAGCGTGGCTTCTAACTTATTTAACGACAATCTTTGACATAGTGTTTCACACGCGCTATGTGTTTAAGAAATGGCTCATGGTTTAGCGTGCTCTATCGAGTTATGGATGCACGCGGGAAATTGGGAGAGCACGAAAAAATCGTAAGAGTTGGTCGAGGCGCAGCCGAGACCAACTCTAGAATTTTGAGTGCTCTCCCAATTTCCCAAGTGCATCCATAACTCGATGGAGCAGACTAAACCATGAGCCATTTCTTTTATAGCCAAGCCTTTTTTGTTCACTAAAATCCAACCAAAAGGACAGTTTAAACTCGGTTACCCAGACCCAGTTTATGTCTTCTGGGTCGTTGTTCTTTATTACTCAATAAAATTAAATGACTCGGTATTTTGATAATATAAAAGGCCGTAAAAGTCAATTTAAAACTCAGTTTTGTTTGGAAATTTTTCCCCGCGCTTTTTTGCCGTGCTCCATCGAGTTATGGAGCACGCACGACAGCCAATCAAAAACGTTGCTATATCAAAGCTATGTTATAATTGCCATTTGCGCACGCTTTTCTCTCTTTCAATGTTTTGTACAACCCTAAATGATGTGGTAAAGGAGTTGTGCTGCATATTGTGATTTCATTATCATAATGGGAGCAACATTGAAAATTAGGTTTTCCCAGCAATTTAAGAATTAAACGCGTTTTGTACGCTAACATTACTCTCCTCAAGGGCTCCGCTCAAACGTCAGTATTTCGTTGTTAACAATCTCGACAGTTCATCTTTTCACTTAGTTAAACTATAAGCCAAGCTGAATAATATTAGACATTATTTCTTCTCTCTGACACTGTTTTATTTTGCTTTTAGAATTTTTGGAGTGCATCAAATTTGTCTACCTGCGAAGCCAGCTGGAAAATAGATAAGAAGTCTTTGCAATAATCTGAGCTGAGACAATCGATGAAGTAGGGGAAAAAAAAAACAAAAGATGCCGTGCACTTGAAGTGCTTACACAAAAAGAAGTTATCATGACTTGAGTTGAATATAAAGAATACTTTTCTCACAGTTGTCATGATAATAATTTTTCCCTAGAAGGATACAATATAGGAATGAAATACGGAAATGTTTCAATATATTTTTGGGATTTACACTAAATCTTGATCTTATTTTAGTCACTCATTTAAAAAAATATAAGTTGACTAGCATAATGTATCATTAATTGCTTGAGATCCTTTCTGTAAAGATGCTAAATATTTTTAAGAAATATCATATTTACATGCATGTTCTGTAAATTATTTATCCGACAAATATTGATGTAGTATATATTAATTTTGTCTGACCTGTATAAAGTAATGAAATAAAACACAATTTATATATTTTTGTAAGGCGTTTATTTTTCCTGAAACTGAGTGGTTTAATGGATGCCGATGACACAACTGGCATTAACAATCAGTCAACGCTGGTCAATTGCGTATATGTTTCTTAAACAACAAAACAAACACAGCAACGGCAGCAACAACAGCAGCAACAGCAGCAACAATAATAACAACAGCAACAACAGCAACAACAACAACAACAACAACAACAACAACAACAACAAGAGAAAAAGAAATAGAGAAATAGTCTTTATTTATTAATCTAGTGAAGTGGTTGTGTTAATAATGGTATAACGACAAAAATGTTTCGTTATTTTCCTACTGGTTTCGTAGAACTAATGTCTTATTTACAATATGGCTTCTCTATATAATCTGACGTCGTAATTGCAAAGCCTTTACAAAATGTTACCGTTTTGCCAGCATGGTTTGATAACTATCAAGTTTATATTTCTAAAAATAAATCTTATGTATCATTGTTTTGTCGCTGCTATACAGGTATATTTTTATTTGTCTTCTTTTGGGTCAACACAGATTTCGTGAACTCCAAATATTCTGCAAGAGAAAGAAATTTTCCATTTTGTCAGAGATAAGGTCACAAAAATTAACATGGAACATTGTATATAAATAATTCAATTGGTTTGGAGCAGGGTCATTTTTTTACGATGCTTGTTATTTGGTTTGGTACAAGAGATGCTTAATTTTTTTATCATTATTTGATAAACGTTTGAAACAGGGTCATAAAAATGTTCATTTCCTTAGTGTGGAGGATTTTAAAGGTTCAGCTGTTCTGTCTTACCCCACCCTCTCTGGGGTGCTCTACTCAACCCTGCCCTTTCGTGGCGCATTTGCCACTCCAGTTACCCCACCCCTCTGGGTGCATTTGCTGCTCTACTTACCATACCCCTCTGGGTGCATTTGCTGCTCTAAGCACCTCACCCGTCTGGGTGCATTTGCTGCTCTACTTACTCTACCCTCTCGTGGTGCAAACTGCTTATGCCACTCTAGTTACCCCACCCCCTCTGGGGTGCACTCACTGCTCTAAGCACCTCACCCGTCTGGGTGCATTTGCTGCTCTACTTACTCTACCCTCTCGTGGTGCATACTGCATATGCCACTCCAGTTACCCCCACCCCCTCTGGGATGCCCTCATTGCTCTACTTACCCTACTTGTTTACAAATGAGTGTTTTCTCGCATGGACCACACGCAGTTTGGACCTCAGCTCCAACGTAGACAGTTCTAAAGAAGTTGATTGGTCCACACACCATGTTCTTCTTTAGAGGAGGTTTGCAAATAGATATATGAGGATTGATGGCAGGTTCTCTGTGGGAGAAAACAAAAACAAGAACATGTAAAACTGAATATTAAAGCTAAGTTCTTTTACCAAATAACCCTTACGAGAATTTCATATAAGACTTCATATACGATTTCATATATGAAATGTCAATTTCATATATTAAGTTTGTAATTCCATATATGAAATTAAACATTTCATATATGAATTACAAATTTCATATATCAAAATGTTCCAATTCCATATATGAAATTTCTTATTCCAAATATGAAATTTTTATCTTCATAAATGGGGGAATGCATGATTTAATGCCCCCTTATTTTTCTATATACTTTACCTTACGCAACATGTTCCAGCTGGATCCGTACAATCTTCATGTCTGTCACAAAATGTTCCTGGTTTCCCACTTGCTCCTTCTTTTTTACATCGTCCATAAACACACTGTCCTTTACAACACTGGCCATTCTGAGTACACGCTACGTTTTCCTTGAGGCAATGAACACATAGGAACATATGACAATATTTACCTAAGAAAACGGCAAAAGAAACTTGTTTTAATGAAGCCAACTAATTTCTTGGTAGTGTAAGAAAACCATGAAATTGTCGTGGTTTTCTGTAGCCTGCTAATACAGCGCGATGTGTTTATCTTACCAGCTTCACATTTCTTATGGGCGTTACATTCTTGAGAGTAAAATCCTGGTGCTAACATTCTGGTCTTTCCAGTTTCTTGCACGGCTCCACCATCAACCGACGGCGTAGAGATGCTGAACTAAATCATATATTGGGAGAAATATGAGGTTATATATATAGAGAGCTTATAGGAATGGACATATACATTACCCCTTCTAGTTCTATATGAAATTTCTTATTCCATATATGAAATTTTTATCTTCATACAAAAATTTCATTTATGGAATAAGGAATTTCATATATGGAATTGGAACATTTTCATATATGAAATTTGTAATTCATATATGAAATGTCTAATTTCATATATGAAATTACAAACTTAATATATTAAATTGACATTTCATATATGAAATCGTATATGAAGTCTTATATGAAATTTTCGTAAGGGAGATAAAGTTGTTGCACAACAACAATGCGAGTGAAAAGGTTGATCACCAGTGTGTCTAACCCTTTCTTCCTCGACTTACTGAAGCGTCTTGTGATCTCTTTGAAGAAGAAGAATATCAGAGCGCATGAAAGGGTGGTTTTCTAGCTTACTACTAGCGGGTCCGAAATACTAAAAGATAAACGTATTCGTCTTTAGAAATAAAACGATTAAACTAATAGTTCCAATTATTACATATTATATAATTTTCATATAATTGTTTGTTGTTGTTTTTAAATTGTTTCTTATATAATTATTAACAACCCTAAACGGAACATTTGACTATAACGCTTTTTCTCGACCGTCGCTTTATTTCCGTTTGATAATAATCATTGTAAATTGTATTTAAGTTCATAAAATGTAAAATATGAAATTTATTCAAACGTATAGTCTATTTTATTTTGATAAGCAATAACAACCTGCTTAAATCAAAAATCTTTTTAGGACATAAATCTCAACAAGTAATCAACTGAAGATATTTCTATGATAAAACAAAATATCGGATCAACTCTTCAGCTTCAAGGGGTACAAATTAACGCTGGATATCTAGAACTTCTAACAAGTAAAGTTATGTTTGACAATAATGTGAAAGGAACCGTTACGATACCTTTTTAGCAATGTCATTCCCTCCGTTTTTTAATTTAATTTTCTGACCACGTTTTTTAGTTTCTGCGTGGTTTGATGGCACTAAGAGAACGAGGGAGAGGCCAAACAGCACCAGCAATGGCCTTCTCGGCTTCATTTCTTTCTGTTATAGAAAGTGGACAAAATTTTCTTTTTCGATCTTTCAACTTTCCGCTTCGTTAATTAAGTAAGAATACACCACCTCACTGGGTATAATTAATTATTTAGAAGGCGTGGCGAGATGAGAGGAGCTTGGGATGAAATTGGGGGGTGAGTCTTTGAAGGACTTGGGAGAGTTTCAAGGAATATCAAGGGTTGTAGGTTACGTGGACTCTTTTTCTTTCTCATTGTTGTTGCCACGGTTGTGATGTCATATTTTATTACAATTGTCTTCAATACTATCAGTAAATCATTAATACATAGTCCAGAAGAAATTCATTCATCTATCAATCACTTCATTCGTCGCTATTTTCCTCAGTCTTTTTATCTGCCTATTCCTCTATCTATCTATCTATCTATCTATCTATCTATCTATCTATCTATCTATCTATCTATCTATCTATCTATCTATCTATCTATCTATCTATCTATCTATCTATCTATCTATCTATCTATCTATCTATCTATCTATCTATCTATCTATCTATCTATCTATCTATCTATCTATCTATCTATCTATCTATCTATCTATCTATCTATCTATCTATCTATCTATCTATCTATCTATCTATCTATATATCTGTCTGTCTGTCTATCCAACCATTCCTCCCTCCATTCATTCATCTATCTATCTATCTATCTATCTATCTATCTATCTATCTATCTATCTATCTATCTATCTATCTATCTATCTATCTATCTATCTATCTATCTATCTATCTATCTATCTATCTATCTATCTATCTATCTATCTATCTATCCATCCATCCATCCATCCATCCATCCATCCATCCATCCATCCATCAATCCATCCATCCCTTCCTCCATTCATCCATTCATTCATTCATCCACCCATTCGTCTATTCTCCATCTATCAATATCTATTTATTTAACTGGGTGTCTTTTTTTCTTCTATCCATCCGTATTTGTCTACTTATTTGTTTTGCGAGAGAGTCAGACACTTTTCGACAAAATCAAGCGAGAATAACAACAACATTTTTTTGGTTTGTATTCACATTCATTTTAACATGTACACATCAAGCAATACTATATTTATAACTATTAAAGCAAACCAAACATGACAATTAATCTTATGCCAAAGCACCGTGGCCAAACTATTCAGCTTGAAGCTTTAATCCCGTGCTTCTATTCAGAGTTACTATTCTTGTGTATTATGATTCTCAGTGGTTCTCGTGATTTATGCTTCTATTGAGAATAACAATGTTTTTAGTCTTCATACTCTTCTTGGTCTTTTAGAAAAGCTTCTGGACGACATATCTTTCTTCCAGAATATCTATAAGGGGAAAAAGATTTACTTTCGTAAATAATAAGGAAAATAGGCGTGTGTTGAACCAATTGGATATACAATGTAGAAAACAACAAAAACTATTAAACCAAACTGAAAGCAATAAGATAGGGAGTGACAAGCGAAATAATGTGAAGGGAAGGAGAAGGGAGGAAGCGCGGAGAGATGGAAATAAGGAGAGGGGAAGGCCTAGGGAAGGAGAGGAAAGGAATCGTAATTAAATGAAAGGGAAGAACGAAAAGAAGACCAAAAAGTAATAAAGAAATAGAAAAGAGAAATAGAAGGAAGTATCAGTACTGTAGCTTAAAAAGTTACTGTTCATGACCCAACGTTTCATGAGCAGTACCTTTTTAAAGTGCCTATGTCATCCTCAGGGACTTTACATATTTATACTAATTGGAACATTCTGAGAAGATTTGTAATATCTCTTCTCAGGCGAAAATTTCATCTTCATGGATTTTTTTGCCGTTAAAGTTGACGGAAGTGACGTCAAAGAGGAATTTGTCTATATGAAAACCACTTTACAGATTCCTCTTTTTACGTCACTTCCGTCGACTTTAACGGCAAAAAAATCCATGAAGATGACATTTTCGCCTGAGAAGATATATTACAAATCTTCTCAGAATGTTCCAATTAGTATAAATATGTAAAGTCCCTGAGGATGACATAGGCACTTTAAGCTACGTTCAAAAAACTTTTAAGCCAGAGTAGCGTTCAACTATGTCTGATTCTTTACCTGGCTGCGTTAGGAATTTATTTGTTGAGAAGGAAGTATTTTTCTATTTATTATCTCATAAAGACTCACCCGACTTCCATACATGCAAATCCTTTCATACAAGGATAATCACGTGACGCTCGTGGCCAGAAATGAAACATTATTGTCCTTCTTCCACATGTCTGACCATCTCCTAGTTTGGGAACACAAATATCTGATATACTACTTATGTCTTCTTGTGTCACACAATGCAGCTCTTTTGATCCACAGTCGGAGTCGTTTTTACAGAAAACTCCTGAAAAGTAACATAATTGTTATCTACCACATGTGTATATATAAAGGAAGCTTTCATTGCTGTTATGGAGTAAACATTAATGTTATAAATATCCGTTGTCATTGTCGTTGTTCTTGTCGTTGCTATTGTTATATTGTCATAGTCATATTTGTATTCATATTCTTATTTTCATATTTTCATTGTCATATTGATTCATTTTCATTGTTATCAGTGTTATTATTGTCATATTTAGTGTTCTCATTGTGTACTATCGATTGCGTTATTGTAATACAAACTACCCTGCGAGCAGAGCCTTTTTTTCCTTACCGGTATTTCTTCGCTATGAGAGAGCACGAAAAGTACGCTCTGCTGTATTCGTGTTTGGCTTCGTCCAAGATTTAGGACGAAGTAACCCGTTTAAGACCCGTTTAACCGGTTCTCGTTTTGTTTTCTGCTCTGATTGGGACTGGGTTCGAGATTGTAACCAATCAACTGACATGCATGCGCAATGGAAACCAGTCACGAATACAGCAGAGCCTACTTTTCTTCCTCTCTCTCAGCGAAGAAATAAGAAAAAGAATGCTCTGCTCGCAGGGTAAATACAAACAAACAACTTAATTCTAACGAACCTGATTTTCCAGCAGTTGAAGCTAACGCTGTACACTCTCCCCAAAGACATACAATGTTGTTTTCCCATTTGCTGCTACATTGATCAAGTTGATCGCATTTATCACCAAGTTTTAGCTTTGCTTTGCATTCCATGTCAACCTTGTCGCAATAAGTTCCTGTTTCGTTGCAAGGTTTTGTGTCGGAACATTCCTATGAATAGCCAAACAGAAAAAGTTTGATATATACTACTGCATATGCAACGTATATTCATGACTTAGAATCAATTTCTTGTAACTCAGAGGGCAATGAAACGGCGTCAATATTACTTGGTGGGTACAATAACTTTTAATATAGTATTCTTTTGAACTTACCAACCAATGGTGGCAACCAGAAGTATCCATCATATTGACATAAACTAACTTTATTTATACTGGATAACCCTATCAGTCATATCTAAACTGTTCTCTCTAGAGGTCCAGTAAGGACCATCTCTCATTGGTCCAGTGTTACTACAGGAGAAAACCGGAGGAAACTAAACTAACTTTATTTATACTGGACAACTCTATCAGTCAAATCTAAACTGTTCTCTCTAGAGGTCCAGTAAGGACCATCGCTCATTGGTCCAGTGTTACTACAGGAGGAAACTAGAGTAAACTAAACTAACTTTATTTATACTGGATAACTCTATATCAGTCATATCTAAACTGTTCTCTCTAGAGGTCCAGTAAGGATCATCCCTCATTGATCCAGTGCTAACTACAGAAGGAAACCAGAGTAAACTAAACTAACTTTATTTATACTGGATAACTCTATCAGTCACATCTAAACTGTTCTCTCTAGAGGTCCAGTAAGGACCATCTCTCATTGGTCCAGTGTTACTACAGGAGGAAACCGGAGGAAACTAAACTAACTTTATTTATACTGGATAACCCTATCAGTCATATCTAAACTATTGTTATAGAAAAACATGGTTATGCATCTAAATTATACTTTTTTGTCAATCTTGTTAAAATTTCTATTACTGGAATGTTTTTAGTTACAAATATTGTTCGTGCGGCAACGTTGACATTTAGAAGTCTAAATAAACACAGCATCTAACGGAAAACCAGGTCATAACAAAAACAATAGTTACAGTTTACCGGTTCTCGTCTGTCTCCAAACAAGGCAGATCCAAATGGATTGAAGGAATCAAAGAAAAACCCAGGCTTTCCCACTGCTTTTGCCGTACCATTGGCTGATTGATCCCGAGTTGATGTAACTGATTGCATTGACTGCCCAACCAAATGTGTTTTGTTGTTTTTGTCTTTCTTAAACTGTCGAGCGATCGTTATGACTGTCTTAAAAGGTCCATTGATTTTGGTCGTTGTGTTTTTCTTCGTTGTTACTTCTCCATTGTCTCCTCCAGGCTCTTTTCCCAGACCGAAAATCTCGGGAAGATTCTTGCTTAAGCCAAGCCCAAGTCCTGGCAACTGAATTTGCTCCAGTATTTTGTTTGCTGTTGCGTGTTTCGTTGTTGGCGTTTGGGATTTCTTGACGTGGTGTTTATGATGTGCTTTATGGCGATGTTCATGCGCATTCTTCTTCGGTAGTGCCAAGCTTAGAGTTTGTAATGTTAGGACAAGAAATAAGACGTTTAAAATCCTTAAAACTCTCATGATTAATCGACAAGTTGGACTCTGATGACTTGTTTCTTTGAAATGAACCAGAGATAAAGTTAGGTTGTGAACTGTAATATAGAAATACCACCCGCCCCGTAAGAGTAGAGAAGAAATGATAATAATAAAAACAATTTGACAACCTGTTTTATTAGTATTCAAACCACGAGGTCATGATCTTTTTTAAGGAAACTTTATTCAAAGAACCACACGATTAATAGAATTATTATATATATGTTCTTTAAGCTACATTAATATAAAATACGAAGATCTTCTCGTTATACGAATGAACACAATCTGATATCACAAAGTGGAGTATGCTCATTAAATGAAAAATACAAACATTATTATACCCTGCTACGAATATAACAATAACAAACAAGAAAAGTTTTTTTGATCTTATAATTTGCACTCTGCACGTCTATATAACGTTCTAGTATATACTACACGTGTACTATCAATGTTATCAACTCTGAAACACTTTTCTCATTGCTTTAGAAGTAACCAGATTATGTTCTTTCACTTTTCCATCCAAGATTCTCTTTAGTTGAAGGATTTCTTTATTGCCCTGGTCCAGTTCTAGCGCCTAAAGAGAGAAAGACACCACTGAATATATCAACAGAAATTATCTCTAAACGTTTCTCCACTTGACTCACTATTTCAATATCCAACTTTTTTATCCTTTTTACTCTCTCTCACTCTTTCACTTCCCTCTCTCCCTCTCGATTAGATCTTTCTCTTCCACTTTACCTTATTCAAGTCTGTTTGGGCTTGATCAAAATCATTGATTGTAATATACGCCTTTGGAATAAAAGTAAATAAATATAGCATTAAACATACTGTACTAATGCAATGAACGCCAAACGTAACACAACAATGTACATGAAAAGGTTAACATATTTCATAACTCGAAAAAGTGATATTATATACCTGAGCTCGTCTGTACAGAGCCTTAATATTTACAGAATCCAAACTTGAGAACCTAGAATAGATGGTAGTATATCTTTACATTTTAAAATATGGTATCTCTTACGTTTCTTTCAATACGGTTTTCTTAGTTGCTGTGTAAAGTATCACACTAACGGTTAAATGAAATAAGAGCATGAAGTGAACGCCAAATACCTTTGTACAGTTCTCAACAACATGTTGGTATCTCTCGAGTTTTAGCTGACATGCAGCGAGGTTGGAGTAGCACTGGACTTGCAAAAGAGCTGGAACATTATTTACAGTTTCCAGGCAGAAAGACAAATTGAGTTATTGTTGCATGATAATTATACAATTTTAGTCAACTAAAGTAGGCAGTGCGTGTGTGGGTCTCTGTGTGTGTGTGTGTGTGTGTGTGTGTGTGTGTGTGTCTGTCTGTCTGTCTGTCTGTCTGTCTGTGTGTCTGTCTGTCTGTCTGTCTGTCTGTCTGTCTGTCTGTCTGTCTGTCTGTCTGTCTGTCTGTCTGTCTGTCTGTCTGTCTGTCTGTCTGTCTGTCTGTCTCTACAATACAGTACTACCAATACTTACAGAATCCTACATCACTGGATTCATTAGATTCATTTGGTAGCTGAAATCTGGCCAAGATAAGACTTTTTACAGCCTTACTGTAATGCCTAGCTGCAAACAACCACAAACCAGCCTAAAATACATTTCATTAAAGTCAAGTTGCTTTACAAACCAAGAAACTAACGTTTCCTATAATTTGGTCAAGTTACAATGTGTTTATAAGTTGCTGGGTTAAATTTCTGTACTTTGTAATATCTTGTTCCTTTCTCTTTGTGATCTTGTGCAGCTTGGCATCTTTCAAGAAACGTTAACTCCCAACTTTCTTTTGCCTATCAAAGTCAAAAAAAGAGTATAATGTTTATCAAGTAAGAACGGACATCCTTCTACATTCTCAAATTTCTATACAGTTAATGTACATTACAAGAAAGGAATAATCTTATCCAAATCTTAGGATCGTACCATCTCAAATGAAACTAGCTCAACTTTATAATCAACAGCCAGTTGTTCAGAAGTATTGAAGGACTTTAAATGATCCTGAAGCTCACTACACAAGTGTAATGTTATTTTACAAACTTCTCCTGCATGCATCTCTTCCAAGCATTCATTCAAAATTTCTGAGACATAACCAGAATCTGAAAGCAAACCAATTAATTCATTCATTCATTTCCTTCTTTTCATTCTTCCTTCCCTTCTTTTCTTTGCTTCCTTCCTTCCGTCCTTTCTTCCTTCTTTCGTTCGTTCGTTCGTTCGTTCGTTCGTTCGTTCGTTCGTTCGTTCGTTCGTTCGTTCGTTCGTTCGTTCGTTCCTTCCGTCCTTCCTTCCTTCCGTCCTTCCTCCCTTCCTTTCTCCCGTTCTTCTTTCTTTCTTCCTTCTCTTCATTCATTCATTCATTCATTCATTCATTCATTCATTCATTCATTCATTCATTCATTCATTCATTCATTCATTCATTCTACCTTGTCCCAGAAGCCATTTTAGGTTCTTTTCTTCATGTAAAACATTCCCCTGACCTTGAGACACATGTAGATTCACTGAATACAAAACAATCCATTTTCAATTGTTAATAATAAATATTAAAAATTCTCTGTTAATTATGTTATATCCTTTGAGACTTATTGAGCAGAATTTAGAGACATTTCTTTATGGAAATCTGTTACTAAATATCTTTTTTTGTAAATTACACAAACTATATAGTAATCATGAAGCATTCTGAAATCAAAAAATTTCTTTTGTACTCCATCACTACAGTTTGAAATTTGAAAAGAAAATTTGAAATATAGAAAATTTTTGACTATTTTGACAGTCCTATGTGCTAGTAACAAAGTATATATAGCATATTATATATCTCGGAAAGCCACAGATTCTAAAAGAATAGAAGAAACTTTATTAGATCAATCCAACATGGTGACACAAATATTTGCGATGAAATATTGTGTCTCACCTAAACATAAAGATCCCTCATTCGGACATTCTAACCCTTCACCCTTCCCTAAAATTACTTTTGAAAAATATTTGTCAGCTTCAGTCATTTCCATTTGAAAATAAGCAAACTAATTCAAGAAATTATCAAAATAAACAAAGCGGCCATTTTGGAACTTTTGGAACAGTGATCAGCGGCTTCAAAGAACGCGCATGCTCTAAGGTATAGAAATGCATGCCAGCCAATCAGATGCTGGGTAATTGTTGCAATATTTTGCTTGCGGTAAACCGTTGGGTCTCTACGAACTACGAAGTGGTTAATATTGTGTTCATATACGTTTAATATGTTTTGAAGGGAAAATGGTTCAGACGGTGAACGTAAAATACGTGTTTAAATATCCTTTTGAGCTGGTAACCAAGGCTTACTTTAACAAGGTCAAGAAACTACAGACGTACTAGTCTGATAATCTGATACTTATTTATAATATTAAACTATATATTAATACTGATCATGAGTTGATAGATCTTTTATATTACCTGTCCTGAGATCAGCATGCAATATTTGAATGCAATCTTGTTTGGAAATATGTGATCAGCTTTGAAATTGTAAATTTGCTCGTAAATATATATATATATATATTGTTTTCAATCAGAGTTCAAAGTTCAAGATTTTTCTTGAGTATTTTAATGTTTACAGCATAACTAACAAACAGAAATTTATATACCAATTGGGCATATATAGAAATTTTAATATATATATAGCATAATAATATATTACTATATTAAATTGATGTAGTTCTATTTTTGGTATTGCTATTATGATTTTTTGTTTTGATTATTGTGATTTCTTTTAAATTTTTGTTTTCATCAAAATTCTCATTTTGATATTTTATTTTTTTTACAGTATACATCTGGGTATGATCAGAATGTTAAAGAAGTTGTAATCGTAGAACAGCGAAGGGGTATACATTTAACAGTGGATTATCTGACTCCTGAAATATTACAGCTTTATGGTCTTCTGTGTCCATGAATTGGAAAATTAGTGTCAGTTGCAGCTGTATAAGATAATTAATTTTAGTTCTTAATAATTTTTGACTTTTTTTTAAATTATTATTTTTTAGATTTTGATGTAGATTATTACAAAAGACAAGGAAAATGTGTCAATCTTACTCCAGGTTTTTTAAAAATGGCAAGTTCTAATTTAATACAGTAACTAATTTAGTTTTTGTTAGGTATGGTGCAAACTAACTATTAAATCAACTTAGCACAGACAGTTATACGCTATGTATTATGTTGCATTTAATTGCAAATATTAATGTGTTTTAGTTTTTCAATGAACAAACAGTTTACTTTGAAGAAGAAATTTGGCTCAATAGAAAAGAAAAAATTATGACAATGTGTACAAGAAACACATCATTCAATGATTTAGCAACTTTAGAAGAAAGAAGTGTCTACAAGATGTCACCTGAAAACCCATGTTGGTAAGAATGACAAGAAATTATTTCAATCAATTCTCATGAACCTCTTAATTATGTGTATTGTAATCTAACATTGATAACACCAAATGTTATTGTTTATTTTATTTGCTTTAGGACGTCATTCGAACAAAAGGGAACTATAAAAGTAAATGGAATTGGACCAATATTTAATTCAGTAGCAGAAAAGATAGCTGCAGTATCATTATCAAAAGGTGGAAAGCAGGTGTGCTAAGTTTTGTCAGTTATGAACAATGCCTACCCTCTTGATAACCCTACCACCCCCCCCCCCCAACACTGATGGCCCCTCTCCCCATAGTGACCCCTCTCCCCTAAGACAATGTCACAACTCCCATGTGACAACTCTATTCTCTATTGCCCAGCTTACTCCCAATTAACATTTTGGGGCCAACCGTAATTGGCACTAGCTGTTGTGGTTACTCAGCCTATTGTCTTAATGTCTGTTATTTATGTTTGTACTGTGTATGGCAAAGTTATTAAAATAAATAAAATAAAACTCAAACACTTGTTTATTAATATTTGATTTCATCTCTTACAGGGGCTTAACATTATGGAGAATCTTCTGAATCAATTGAGACGAGTTGAATCCTGATTATATTTAATTTTATCACCCATGCAATTGGCATTTATTTAGTATTTTTTTAAGTTTGTATTCTTGCAACATGATTTGTAGTAAAACTGCAGCTACAGTGCAAAATGATGTAATTATACTGAAATAATATTCTCAACCAAACATAAAAACCCAAAGACAATTGTTTTCTTGCTTTTTGAACTGAGCATTCATTATTTTGTTTTATTCTATTTTATTATATGGCATGGATTACTTCCGGTAAAATCACGCGCTGTGATTGGTTGCTGACGGGGCGAGATTTCTCCGTAATGCCCACGGGCATATTATGAAAATTGTTAATGCCCTACGATTGGAAACAAACAAAAAATCCTAATAAGAAACTTTTATTGCCGAAAAACGGCGAAAATAGATGAAATAGACGACGATGAACATTATAAAAGTAAATTCTAGTATCCAGACGAGAAAGAAACAGAAGAAAATAACGCTAGTTCGGTGTTTTGACGAAGTTAAAAGAAGCGAAGGCCAAGAAATACAAGATTGATTTTAAAATAAAAAGTGCCATATAATAAACTACTTAATAACCTCGACCGTTCGGTCTTTACGGTAAAATATTAAACCTTGGTCTTGAACGTATTAACCTCGCTACGCTCAGTCAATACAGCAAGACCTCGGTTTAATATTTTACCGTAAAGACCTCACTCTCGGTTATTAAGTAGTAATTATTTTATTTATTCTATTTCTATTTTATTTTATCTTCTTTTATTCTATTTTATTGTATTTTATCTTATTTTATTCTATTTTATTGTATTTTATATATTTTTTATCAATAATGTAGCAAAATTAATCTAATTAAATCAAATGTAGCAAAGTTCAAACAGTTGCTACATTTTAATTGGTCATTTAATTATTTTTGTCAGCGGTGTATCGAATTCCTGTTGTTATTGTCTATCCTATCCAAGCGCGCGTTAACGCGGGGGGGCTTTAATTAATTAAAGGTCTTGTGAAAACACGTGGTGGAATATCTTGTGTGTTTTCTGGAAAATTTCTGTTATATTAAAAACCACAACCAAGAAGGACGTTTTGCTATATTGATTCGTCGTTCAAGGTCATTGAAGGTCAAAAAGCTTTCTCCCCACTCATTATTAGTTAGCCCCGCCCAGTATGTCCATTTCAAAGTCAGTCCTTTGCCGATCATCTTTCTTTGCATTTTAATCACACAAGTATCAAGACGCTTTTGAACGATCTCCATCATGGCTAACGTTAGAAAAGGATCTGATCAGCTGGCAGAGTGGGCTAAAGAACATCCAGTATGTATACACCTGCATGTAATATATCATTAACTTCGTACCAACCATATACATATAGATCCAGAGTAATTTTGATGAGTAATTTGGGGCAGCGAAATTCAACACCTGATTGCATTCTTTAGATCTCTTTGGTTAGTAATAAATTCAAGAGAAAGACAGCAATAAAGCTGCTCTTAGCTTGATTTGAAAAGCATTTCTAAAAGATTCTTCATACTTTTGTTATTGTTGCTTTGAGTTGTGAACGTGTGATAGACAAAGTTGCGCAATGAATGAATCCCTTCGTTACATAACACAAAGTTATGAGGCTTTCTTTGTGTTTAGCTTGATATTTCTAACGGAAAACCAGATTGTATTTTAGTCCAAACGTTGTTGATCTGCTGTGATGTTCTTGTAAAGAAATCCTGCAGCTAAGGACTTCAGTATCATTGCGTGTCATTCACTGCGTCAAAATTAGATTATTGATCACCCCATCATGCTTGTAGCTCCAAGCTATCACTCACGTCTTGTGATCAAACACTGATTTGGTCACATGGTGAATTGGTTTCTCAAAATCTAAAATAACCCTGTTTATGTTTGAGAATACAATTCAATTCCTAAACTTAATGTAGTCTGAATCAAGGTATAGAGGTGCCCAAACAATGGTGTATAAAACTATTAATGGTATTCCAGTATGGCTAATTATTCTATACTCCACAAACAATCACAAGAAGGGTATTGTACAATTGCTTTTTCTCTGGACCCCAGCTGAGGGAACCTTGGGTTAGCCATATCATCGTATTTCATTCCCAAGTCTCGAGTTCAGACATTAAATGAACTCTGGTTATCACCTTTACCTTTCTGCTAATAAGCTCATTTATTTGTAAATGAATTTCAAATTGATAAGAAAATAGATTTGGATTAAGGAAAATGTAATGCCATGATAATGAGATGTTTTAGACTAATTAAATACGCCACAGTCTTACATAGGGGCTCAAGAGAAATGCTAAACGGATATTAGGTTACTCAAATATTATAGTTGCGATGAAGAATGACATCTCATTTTAAAATTATGTAATTACTTAGAAAGAATCTATCCTATTAATATAAGTGATTTAGTCCACATACATGCATGTATAAAGTCATCTAATTATGATTCAGTGAAGAACCATAATATTTTTGACTTAGATTTCAAGTCTTAGTCAAGTCTTTCGTATTGTGCTGCGCAATATTTAATTAAAGTCTTAATCTTCAAATCTAAATGATGCTGATTGTTTACATAATCTATTATTGTATTTTCACCTGTGAATTAATTACTCTCTCTCTATATAATTATATACATGTACAATATTGTTACTTAGTGGTTAATATGTTAAAATATTTAAGTGGGGAATTCAATATTCAGGCCATTTTGACAGTCTAGCTTGAGTCTAATATTGAAATTTGATGCTAATAAATATTTTTTTATAGTCAGGGCTCAGATAATCAAATAAGTGTTTTATTTTACTAAACAAAAAATCTTACGAAGAACAACCAAACACTTTGTGTCATCTCGCCAAAGGTTGCTGTCTAATATACGTTGCTATCACAAAATATTGGACCATTAGTGATCACTAAGTGTATATCGTCACTGATGCTTAATCTCTTTATAGTTTTATTTTGGCTAACTAACACTATTTATTTCAATCTATTCTAGCTATTTCCTCTTAGAGGTGACACTTGGACAAGAAAGGATATATACCCATATCCCCAGTGCATTTTATTCTTAAGTTATTAGCTACAGTATGTTAAGTTATTAACTACTGTGTAAGTTAATAGCTACTGTGTGTCAGAGAATTGTAAATGCCAGACAATATACCCATGGGTTTTATAAGAGCACTGAGTAACATGCATTGCTGATTTGAAGAAGTACAATATATGTAAATGCCTGAACTAATATTGATGTAAACTTTATAATTATATAGAATTCTAAAAGTAACCAGTAGCGATTTGGATACTCATGAGGTTTAATATTAAATCCCCTGAATATTATTCTGGGGCCAAACAATTTATTGAGGCTCAGCTGCTGCTGCTTTAAAGATCTACAATTCAATGCTAGTCACTAGTACTCTAGCTGGACAAGTTTTTTTACCTTAGGTGTCCCTGTTGTATAGGGAGCTGTTTGCTGTAGTAGAAAACGTAGTCTTTTGAGTGCAATTGTACTAATGCTCTATAACTAGCTAGTTTCTAAAGCATATGCTCCCTATTTTGTCTTAACCAGACACCAGAATTAGCCACAACTGGCTTTGGTGCTCCACTGGAGACATGCACAGCGACTATGACAGTTGGTGAAAAGGGACCTGTCTTACTTCAAGACACTTTCTTCCTCGACACCATGACGCATTTTGATCATGAGAGAATTCCTGAACGTGTCGTTCACGCTAAGGGTGGTGGTGCATTTGGATATTTTGAAGTGACTCATGATATTATCAAGTACACAAAGGCAAAGATTTTCTCAGAAATTGGGAAAAAGACAGACTGTCTGGTTCGCTTCTCCACTGTAGGTAGGTATTGGTGACATGATCATTTATATGGGAGAACATAAATTACAGCAAAAGCTACAAGCAATAATGGTTCTTGCCTCAATAGTCAATATCTCTGTGTTTTGTAATGTACAGGTATCTTTTCCTAGTTATTATATACTGTACGTAGCACTGAAAAAAGTGCTGCTTATTATTTAATTATTGTGGTTTTCGTTTTCAAGGTGGTGAATCTGGTAGTGCTGACACAGCTCGAGATCCTCGAGGCTTTGCTATGAAGTTTTACACTGAAGACGGAAACTGGGATTGTGTTGGAAACAATACACCTATCTTCTTTATTCGAGATCCAATCTTGGTAACTCTAAGATCCATCATTGTCTTAAGCTAAACGACGACTTCTTATTAGAGAATTGTTAAAAGTCAACTAAAACAGTTTTTATATACTGTACTGCACTGCACTACTGTACTGCACTGCACTGCACTGCACTGTACTGTACTGCACTGCACTGTACTGTACTGCACTGCACTGCGGCACTGCACTAGACTACACTGTACTGTATTGTACTGCACTGCACTGTACTGCACTGCACTGCACTGTACTGTACTGGTAGCATTGTTGTAATTCATTGTCAAATGTTTTATTTCTTTTATTAACCTTTTAGTTTCCAAGCTTCATTCATACTCAGAAGAGAAATCCAGCTACACATTTGAAGGTAAAGTATTGTACACACTGTCAAATTATAACATGAATGATGTAGTAAATAATGTATATAAACCATTCAGGTAGCATTAATTCTTAAGTACATTATCCTTAATATTTAGGACCCCAATATGTTCTGGGACTTTATCACACTCCGTCCAGAGACAACCCATCAAGTATGCTTCTTGTTTGGTGATCGTGGTATTCCAAATGGACATCGTCACATGAATGGTTATGGAAGTCATACTTTTAAAATGGTGAACAAATGTAACAAGGCAGTGTATGCCAAGTTTCACTTCAAGGTACTGTATCACAGCTGAGCTGGCAAAAAGGAGGACATTGTAGGATTAATCATACAGTACGTACTTTGATATATAACTTATATATAATTATAATTATACTGACTACATGTAATTCTGTTTTAGACTGATCAAGGAATTGAGAATATTATGGCAGCTGAAGCTGAAAGACTTGCTGGTTCTGATCCAGACTATTCCAACAGAGATTTGTACGAGGCCATTGCAAATAAAAACTTTGTAAGTACTGTAACTGCATAAGTTGCCTGAGTAATTTGCTTATTTATTCATTTGTTTGTTTACTTGTTTGTTTGTGGTAAATTTATTTATTGGCCTATAACCATCTTTTTTGTTTCTGCAGCCATCGTGGACTTTGTCCATTCAAGTGATGACATTTGAACAAGCTGAAAAATACAAGTGGAATCCGTTTGATTTGACGAAGGTCTTGAAAATATTTTTATAATAATATTAATTCTTTAGAGTGCATGATTTGATTTTAATTTAATATTAATAGTTTGTAGTAACTCCAACAATTTGTTGTTCTTCAACAGGTGTGGTCTCACAGTGACCACCCTCTCATTCCAGTTGGTAAAATGGTGTTGAATCGTAACCCTACAAACTACTTTGCTGAGATTGAGCAGAGTGCTTTCAGTCCTGCAAATATGGTGCCTGGAATTGAACCATCCCCTGACAAAATGCTTCAAGGTCGTCTTTTTTCTTACCATGACACACACATTCATCGTCTTGGTCTCAACTATCATCAATTTCCTGTCAATTGTCCATATGCATCCAAACCAAGACATTACCAGAGAGATGGACCTCAAACTATTGAACATTTTGGTACACTATAAATTGATTGTTGTTGTTGTGATTGTTGTTGTTGCTGTTGTTGTCATAGTTTTGGTGATTGTTGTGATAGTTGTAGTCATTGTGTGTTAGCTGTGATTGTTGTTGTGATTCATTGTGGTGTTGGTGTTAGTTGTGGTGGTTGGTGTGGTAGTCAGTGTGGTAGTCATGGTAGTTTGTGTGGTAGTCAGTGTGGTAGTCAGTGTGGTAGTCAGTGTGGTAGTAGGTGTGGTAGTCATGGTAGTTGGTGTGGTAGTCATTGTGGTAGTCATTGTGGTAGTCAGTGTGGTAGTCGGTGTGGTAGTCGTGGTAGTCAGTGTGGTAGTCATTGTGGTAGTCAGTGTGGTAGTTGGTGTGGTAGTCAGTGTGGTAGTTGGTGTGGTAGTCAGTGTGGTAGTCGGTGTGGTAGTCAGTGTGGTAGTTGGTGTGGTAGTCATTGTGGTAGTCAGTGTGGTAGTCGGTGTGGTAGTCATGGTAGTTGGTGTGGTAGTCAGTGTGGTAGTCATTGTGGTAGTCATTGTGGTAGTCAGTGTGGTAGTCAGTGTGGTAGTTGGTGTGGTAGTCGTGGTAGTTGGTGTGGTAGTCATTCTGGTAGTCAGTGTTTGTGGTAGTCATTGTGGTAGTCAGTGTGGTAGTTGGTGTGGTAGTCATTGTGGTAGTCAGTGTTTGTGGTAGTCATTGTGGTAGTCGGTGTGGTAGTCATTGTGATAGTCATTGTGGTAGTCATTGTGGTAGTCATTGTGGTAGTCAGTGTGGTAGTCAGTGTGGTAGTCATTGTGGTAGTCAGTGTGGTAGTCGGTGTGGTAGTCAGTGTGGTAGTCGGTGTGGTAGTCAGTGTGGTAGTCGGTGTGGTAGTCAGTGTGGTAGTCAGTGTGGTAGTCGGTGTGGTAGTCATTGTGGTAGTCAGTGTGGTAGTCAGTGTGGTAGTCATTGTGGTAGTCAGTGTGGTAGTCGGTGTGGTAGTCAGTGTGGTAGTCGGTGTGGTAGTCAGTGTGGTAGTCAGTGTGGTAGTCAGTGTGGTAGTCAGTGTGGTAGTCGGTGTGGTAGTCAGTGTGGTAGTCAGTGTGGTAGTCGGTGTGGTAGTCAGTGTGGTAGTTGGTGTGGTAGTCGGTGTGGTAGTTGGTGTGGTAGTCAGTGTGGTAGTTGGTGTGGTAGTCAGTGTGGTGGTCAGTGTGGTAGTCAGTGTGGTAGTCAGTGTGGTAGTCAGTGTGGTAGTCAGTGTGGTAGTCAGTGTGGTAGTCAGTGTGGTAGTTGGTGTGGTAGTCAGTGTGGTAGTCAGTGTGGTAGTCAGTGTGGTAGTCAGTGTGGTAGTCAGTGTGGTAGTCGGTGTGGTAGTCAGTGTGGTAGTCAGTGTGGTAGTCAGTGTGGTAGTCAGTGTGGTAGTCGGTGTGGTAGTCAGTGTGGTAGTCGGTGTGGTAGTCGTGGTAGTTGGTGTGGTAGTTGGTGTGGTAGTCAGTGTGGTAGTCAGTGTGGTAGTCGGTGTGGTAGTCGTGGTAGTTGGTGTGGTAGTTGGTGTGGTAGTCGTGGTAGTTGGTGTGGTAGTCGTGGTAGTCATTGTGGTAGTTGGTGTGGTAGTTGGTGTGGTAGTTGGTGTGGTAGTCAGTGTGGTAGTTGGTGTGGTAGTCAGTGTGGTAGTCAGTGTGGTAGTCAGTGTGGTAGTCAGTGTGGTAGTCAGTGTGGTAGTCAGTGTGGTAGTCGGTGTGGTAGTCGTGGTAGTTGGTGTGGTAGTCAGTGTGGTAGTTGGTGTGGTAGTCAGTGTGGTAGTCAGTGTGGTAGTCAGTGTGGTAGTTGGTGTGGTAGTCAGTGTGGTAGTCAGTGTGGTAGTCAGTGTGGTAGTCAGTGTGGTAGTTGGTGTGGTAGTCGGTGTGGTAGTCGTGGTAGTTGGTGTGGTAGTTGGTGTGGTAGTCAGTGTGGTAGTCGGTGTGGTAGTTGGTGTGGTAGTCAGTGTGGCAGTCGGTGTGGTAGTCAGTGTGGTAGTCGGTGTGGTAGTCGTGGTAGTTGGTGTGGTAGTCGTTGTGGTGGTCATTGTGGTAGTCAGTCAGTGTGGTACAGCAGTTGGTGTGGTAGCTGTCGTTGTGGTAGTTGTTGTGGCAGTTATTGTGGCAGCTGTTGTGGTGGTAACGTTGTGGTAGTTGTGGTGTTAGTTGTGGTGGTAGTTGTGGTAGTCGTTGTTCGTTGTGGTGTTAGTTGTGGTAGTCGTCAGTGTGGTGTTAGTTGTGGTGATAGTTGTGGTAGTCGTCAGTGTGGTGTTAGTTGTGGTGATAGTTGTGGTAGTCGTCAGTGTGGTGTTCGTTGTGGTGATAGTTGTGGTAGTCGTCAGTGTGGTGATAGTTGTGGTAGTCGTCAGTGTGGTGTTAGTTGTGGTGATAGTTGTGGTAGTCGTCAGTGTGGTGTTAGTTGTGGTGATAGTTGTGGTAGTCGTCAGTATGGTGTTAGTTGTGGTAGTTACGGTGGTTGTGTTTAGATGGAAGTTTGGTTGTTGTTGAACTGTTCTTTTATGAATTTTCTTCTTTATTCTTTCAAGGTGATGCTCCTAATTACTTCCCTAACAGCTTCAATGGTCCTCAACCCAGCACTACATATTCTCCTCATGTTCAAACGGTTTGTCTGTAGTTACACAACTCTATAGTTTCCTTCGGGCCAGATGTATTAAATATATCATTATTATTAGGGCCCACTGTGATTGGTGTTAACTGCTGTGATCTCCCGGCTTCTTCGTTTCCTTTTTTTAATTATTTTATTTCTCATGTAATTTTAAGAAATGAAGCTAAATAAGTAAATTATTTTTATATTTCCCTGTCATAGTTTGGTGGTGATTGCAAGCGAACTGACACTGGAGGTGAAGACAATTTCTCTCAAGTCACAATATTTTGGAACAATGTGTTGAATGAAGAAGAACGTGGTCGGCTCGTTGCTAATATTGCTGGTCATTTAAAAGACGCCAAAAAATGTATTCAAAAGCGTGCAGTAAGTTGTTTATTTTAAAACAATCCCTCTCAAGTGGAGAATCCAGATTGAATAAAATTAAAGCTAAATAACCAATTTTAAAGAACTTAAATACAATACAATATTTAATTGACCACTCCCCATAGGGGCTTTTCAGGGACAATGTACTACAAATACAGTGTAATACAAAATTACTACCTAAAGTATTTACAATGTTAAAAATTAGATACAAGAAACATAATTAGAATACTGTAAGATATAATATGCCTTATGATAGAAAGCTATCTAGCTGGTCTCTTTTTAATTTACATTTAAATTCCCGAATTGTCTCGCTTAATTTTAGTTCTGGACATAATTCGTTCCATAATTTTACAGCGCAATAATGAAAGGTCCTCTGACCTGTTGCGCTTTTAAAAAGTGGAATGTTTAATTGAATAGCTTTTCTAGTTGACCTTAAATATGTACTTAAATGGCAAAGTTTCTTGATGCAGTTTATCGTTACAAAATGAAAGATTGAATCCATAGAGCAGGCGACATCTACAGTTAGATTTATTAATGCTAAAATCTTAATATAAAATGTGTTTAATTATCTAGGTGAAAAACTTTCGGGAGGTTCATCCTGATTTTGGAAGCAGACTGGAAGAGGCGTTGAAAGCGCATTCTTCTTAAGGTTAGAATTTTTTGACGTTTTGACATTAAATGCGATTAAAACAATAAATCTAGGGCTGTCCTTTAAGTGTGTGCCTGGTGGTGGTGGTGATTTTGTTGTTGCTGTTGCTTTGGTGACGATGATAGTGGTGGATGGTGATGGTGGTGGTGGTGGTGGTGGAGGTGGTAGTGGTGATGATGATGATGGTGTTGCTAGTGGTTAATGTTTACAGTGTAAGTGTTGTTGTTCTCTTGTTGTTGTCGTGTCGTCGTCTTCATTTTATAATCCTTATTTAAACGTTTAGATCATTTTCTAGAAAGCATCTGCTCATCTCTAAACTGTTCTCCGCGGTACAAACATGACAAAGACATCAAGTTGCAGTAAGCTTAATAATTAAGATGAAGTACCAGTGTTATTTAGTTGGAAATCTTCCAAATTAGCTGATAGTTTGTAATATCAAGAATGTCAAAATATCTTGTGTTATCGTACACGTTGTTTGCTTGGACAATGAACTAATCTAGAAAATGTAATTTGTAGCATGCACCATGCTTAATAGTGTGAGAAAACTTGCTTTAAACTTAGAAGTTGCATTTTGTTTTGCTCGTGCACATTTATACGCTGAAATAAATTGACGTTAATTCAACGAATATTGTTTGTTGATTAGAGTTAGAGAGCAACAGAAAAGTTAGTTACAGAAACAATGTATGGGTTAACTATGGAATTGTGGGTACATTAAACTATGTGTATTGTAGTATTGTATTGACAGTGGGCTTCAAGGTAAGTTAAGGTTAGAAATATGGCCTAACAACAATAGTCTTGATAACGACTTTAAAGGATTTAGTATTCTAAAAGCTCGCTCACACTCAGTGAGTGGCCCCTCACACTCAATAATTGCAACTCAACACTCAATGAGTCTCCACCATAGAAGGTCTCCACTCACCCTCACTGAGTACGAGACTACACTCACTCTCCAAACACCATTCAATTGAATGGTTGGAAAGTGAGTGTAGTCTCGTGCTCAGTGAGGATGAGGGGACACTCATTGAGTGTGAGTGTGAGTCAGCTTTTAAAATACAGGCGTAAATCTCGACCAGTTCAAAAGAGTAGAGTACTGTGTATAGGCAGTGTATTAAAACGTATAGGAAAGCTTTAAAGCCCTAATCAAACGAGAACGCAAGTCATCGCAAGTTGGCAGTCAGAAATTTCTGTGGCGGTCGTTCAAACACCCAAATTAACAAAATAAAGGTTTCATGAGTGTTTTAAACAAGTTTTAACTTTATCACGGTACATGATATTTTTGGGAAACTATTCAGAGCAGCTGGCTGAGATAGCGTGACTGCCAACTTGCGATGACTTGCCTTCTCGTTTGATTAGGGCTTTAAGAGTGTGAACTGAGATTCGCGCGCGGCTTTCCGAGACGTCTCTCTTTGTTGAGTAAAATCGTCTGGCATTACCGTTAGGGGCACAAAAAAATAAAGTTATCCCACAGCAGCAATGTACGTGAAATAAGGGTTAATTAATGGTGTAAAAAGTAGAGTGCTGCGTGGGCAGTCTTTTGGATGGAGCAGAGTGAAAAGGTTGTAACCTAGCTAAACTGCCGTCACATTTTACTCTTATGAAGGACTCCTCTCGAAAGCTTAACTTAGCTTTAACTTTTTCGTGCTCTCCTTGCCGAGACGGTTTTCTTCTGACGAGTAAATCGTCTGGCGTTAGACTTAAAAAAGTAAAGTTGTTCCATAACAACGTGAAAAGGTTCTCGTCTATCTTTTCAGAATCAATAGAGCTCCCTCTAAGCTGTGATGTACAATAGTTGATGTTCTTCTACTGAAAACGCAATATCTTGCCACATAACGTTGCGCTGTACCCTTTATAAGAACAGAAAGATTTCAAACTGCGTGAAATTTCTAATGACCTGCTGCGCTTTTGATCGCTTCATTGGACAATCAAAAATACAACTTCTAAAACCATCCAATGACCCCACTTCTGCAGAACTGGTCTGTTCACAATTAATAGTATCTGATTTGCTAAAAACTATTAATATTCCCTCCTGTTCCCTAATTTCTCCGTTTAAAGTTATTTTAAAGAGAATTCTCGCAAAGAGTCCAACGAGAGTTTAAAATTAAAGAAACTTGTTCATCTCTAAAGCGCTCTACAGTAAACACAAATTGGGTTTTGGCGCCAGATTTTAAATGAGGCAGGTAAGTGAAATATGGTTGTTTTTTACTTTTAAAAGTTATTTTTTAAGCTTTAAGGTGTAGTTTGAAGACTTTATTGTGTAGTAGAGGGTTTTATTATAGTAAATATTAAAATACAGGCTGCTACGAGCTTTCGAAGTGCATTAGTTTGTGTCTTGTTTGTGAATAGTACCACCAGTTGTGTTGGCCTACTTCGCTATGAGTTCATCGCATGTTTATCCCATGTCGTAATATGTGCTTGTCCACTGAAGTGGCGAAGAACCGAAACTAACAAGCGATATATTCCTTGTTATTTCTAAGCCCATTCTTTAGTTTATGGGCTTAATTTTTATACAAATGACTTGGAAGATTTCCTAATATACTTATTTCTCTTTGTGGATGGATTGTTGCTGCAAAAACTAGCCCTAAAATTGCGTAAACCTGATTTGAAGGGTGAGTCTGAATATGTTGCCCAATGACCTGTGAGCCAGTAGATAGTATTTATATTCAATGTAGAAATTAATTCCGTTTTTGGAAGTAGTATATTTCTTTAGCTTTAATGCTTTTATAGTTTTTGTCTTTGGTTTACGATGAGAAATTATTTCTTGTTTGGGTTTGTGTTTTTCAATCTAATTTTTTTATCTTATGTCACGCTTTGATAAGTTGAAGCAATGTGGATTTATTAAGCCCCAACTCCTCGACTAGCCTTGTACTTATAACCTCACAGCAGTTGTGGGTTTATAACATTGCCATTAGAATGGAGTGTAAATATTCTTCCGAGCTACTTTTCTCAAAAAAATTCTGAGTTTCCAAGCGGGACTCCAATCCACAACCTTCTGATCACCAGTGAGACGCTCTAACCATTGAGCTACTGGGACTGAGATGATTTGAACGTAGATTGAATATGTGTACAACCCACAACCTTCTGATCACCAGTGAGATGCTCTAACCATTGAGCTACTGAGACTCAGATGATTTGAACGTAGGTTGAATATGTGTACAACCCACAACTTGATGATCACCAGTGAGACGCTCTAACCATTGAGCTACTGAGACTCGGATGATTTGAACGTAGGTTGAATATGTGTACAACCCACAACCTTCTGAACACCAGTGAGACGCTCTAACAATTGAGCTACTGAGACGCAGATGATTAGGTTGAATATGTGTACAACCCACAACCTTCAGATCACCAGTGAGACACTCTAACCATTGAGCTACTGGGACTCAGATGATTTGAACGGCAAGTATGATGAGATATGAGAGTAAAGTGGCTTGAAGAATATTTACACTCCATTCTTATATCCGAACTGGCATATCTGCCTGTTCTATTGCTATTAGGATTGAGTGTTTTCTTGTGAATGCTGTCTGTTGTAATTATTACAAAATATAACAGCCAAATGAAGCCAAAGAATGGAAAATACAGAGTCGTATTCTCTCTATTTTCCATTCTTGTGTTTTGGTCTTATTTTGTACAATCCAAACTAACATTTTGTCATTGCTAGTAATTTGGTTTAAAAAACGGACATATCGAGTATTTTTAGTTCTGTTTGAACTGTTCGCTTGACTTCTGTTAAATGATGTTCAATCTCTCAGAAACCAGCTTATACGATTTGGCCCTAAAATTATCTTAATTGTGGCCATGTGGAGAATGGTGTATTTATATATACTTTTCTATCAATGAAAATACATATGTTGTACGATATATGTATATATTTATATACGTACAGTATATGGATCCATATATATATATATATATATTAATATGTATGTAATTATATATGTTTATATACTGTATGTATATGTATACCTGTTTGTATATTTATGTATGTGTTGTGTGTCTATGTTTCTAAGAGCTTAACAAAATCATTGTGAAGAAAAGAACGGTTTTTGAAAAGTGTACACATACACATTTTTTTTCTTTAATGTATTAACATATTTTTCTATTTTTCAGGCTCTCGTGCTAGCAAATTATGAGAAGATTATTCCTTGTTTTAATTTTATGTACTCTAAGTTCATCGCGTAGACTCCATAGTAAGTAGGAAATTAAACTGCTTAAATGGAATGGAATATAGTGTAATTGGAATGGAATAGAATGGAATGAAATGTAGTGTAATTGGAATGGAATGGAATGTAGTGTAATTTGAATGGAATGAAATGTAGTGTAATTGGAATGGAATGGAATGTAGTGTAATTTGAATGGAATGGAATGTAGTGTAATTTGAATGGAATGGAATGTAGTGTAATTGGAATAGAATGGAATGAAATGTAGTGTAATTGGAATGGAATGAAATGTAGTGTAATTGGAATGGAATGAAATGTAGTGTAATTGGAATGGAATGGAATGTAGTGTAATTGGAATGGAATGGAATGAAATGTAGTGTAATTGGAATGGAATGGAATGTAGTGTAATTGGAATAGTGGAATGGAATGGAATGGAATGTAGTGGAATTGGAATGGAATGGAATGTGATGCAGTGGAATTGGAATGGAATGGAATGTGATGTAGTGTAATCGGAATAGAATGGAATGGAATGTAGTGTAATGTAATTGTACTGTACTGTAATGGAATTAATGCATTGCAATATAATATTACGCTAGAGAGGTGTTGAACGTAGGAATAGACAGCGATATAAAAGTAAAGTGGCTTTGTTCAGGTCTAGTTAGCTATGGTCTTGTATTATTGTGTTTTTCACGTGTTGAACCATGCAGGATTTAAACAGTGTATATTTATTTTTAGGACGATCAGAAGATGTAGATCCCTTACTAAAAGAACTATTCAGTGAGCTCAAAGCTCCGGTACCAAAAGACCGCAGGGATGGTCAGACTACCGGGGATCTTGACGCGGGTTCTGGCTCCAGTGGGTCAGATGGAGCGATGGGCGATTCTTCGCTAGATGGTTCAGGCGGTGAGGGCTCGGATAGCGACTCAGTTGATGATAAGCCATTGCCCGCAAATGACTCCCCACCTGCAGAAATGGAGGATAATAAAGCATTGCCCGCGAATGACTCCCCACCTGCAGAAAAGGAGGATGATAAGGCATTGCCTGCAAACGACTCCCCACCTGCAGAAAAAGAGGATAACAAGGCATTGCCCGAAAATGACTCCCCGCCTGCAGAAATGGACGATAATAAGGCATTACCCGAAAATGGCTCCCCGCCTGCAGAAATGGACGATAATAAGGCATTACCCGAAAATGACTCCCCGCCTGCAGAAAAGGAGGATGATAAGGCATTGCCCGACAATGACTCCCCACCTGCAGAAATGGAGGATAATAAGGCATTACCCGCAAATGACTCCCCACCTGCAGAAAAGGAGGACGATAAGGCATTGCCCGCAAAGGACTTTCCACCTGCAGAAAAGGATGATGATCAGGCAGGGTATGGGGCTAGTGGTGATGATGATGCAAGTGATGATAGTAGTGAGGACAGTGAATTGCTTAGTTCCGGGGGTGGTGAGAGTGTCTCTGATGACACGTCATCTGCCGTTGCTACTGACAACAAATCACTAGAACCTTCTAGTCAGGACTCCGCAGAAGAAACCAAGAGTGAGCCTGTGAGCGTCACTGCGGAACAAAACCCAGCGGTTGCTTCATCAGAACTTGCTTCAGTCACCGAGCAGAGTACGAAGAATAGTGAAAACGTTCCTGACGTCACTGCTCCTAAGGACCAATCAGATCAAACGTCAGAGAGTGCGACAGCAAGCGTTAATCCAGCGGTTGCAACCAATGTTTTACCAGCTGAGAAACAGGAAGTGAGTGTTCCAAGTAACCAAGCTGCTGACGTCGCTGGTGTTGCAAGCCAATCAACGAATACGCCAAATGTTATGGAAACTGCGAGAGTAGATATTCCCGATGCTGTGCCGGCGTCTAGCGATGTTGTTCCGAACACCAAGAATGTGGCCGAGCAGTCCAACAGTGATAGTAAGACAATATTATAAATATCTAAAAAGCCCAAACATCATTACATAGGCGCTTTTAAAATGTTTTCCTAATTAATTATTCTATTTTTTGTTTAGTGAACATGCGCAGTAACATTCCACAAGCGCCTGCTGCTGTAACTCGACCTTGGCCAGCAGTCAACGAACTTCCTGTTGCGCCGCAATCTGGCAGTCTGGGAACGAATGAAAACACAGAGTCCGTTAAAAAGGACACTATTCCTGTTGTTCCCCGCCAACCCGGAGCGTCTTCGTACCCTCTTCAACTCAATAAACACTCACCTGGAGCTGAGCTCATGAAGAGATTTTTCATTGCTAAAAAAGAATGTACGGGGAATAAGATGTCTGTCTGTCTGTCTGTCTGTCTGTCTGTCTGTCTGTCTGTCTGTCTGTCTGTCTGTCTGTCTGTCTGTCTGTCTGTCACCAGGATATCTCACAAAGTACATGGCGTTTTTCTTTCCGTTTAGCTAAGAAAAGAAAAGAAGAAGAAGCCAAAGAAAAGTCGTTAATCGGAGATGGAAAGTACACAGTTAGTTCAAATGATGGTGAGTTACGCATTTTCTAGCAATTACGAAGAATATAGATAGATAACCTTTTGTGCCTTTTCAGCTAACTAGTGGGAATGGAGACCGGAGTCGTTTATTATTATTTTATATATTATATTTTTATTATTCCTGTTAATACTTTTTCTCATTTTTTACAGGATATTATAAATATGCCGCAGCACCAGTATCTCCACCTCCAAATCTGAACGGTTTAGAAGAAAACGGCAAGTTAGGTTCGTGACTCTTTTGACGCAATTTCCGTTTTTCCTTATTTTGTTTACATTGTAAACATGACGTCTTTAAAGTGCCTATCTCACCTGTGGGGATTTTACATATTCGTAATCTTTGGGTTCTCCTGAGCAAAATTGCAATATATCTTGTCAGCCGAAAATGTCATCTTCATGGAGTTTTTCGCTGTCAAAGTTACCGGATGTGATGTCACAAGAGGCATTTTTGTGGCAGGTAACAAAAGAAAACTGGTTTGGAATGTGTCTTGTGACATCACATCCGGTAACTTTGACAGCGAAAAACTCCATGAAGATGAAATTTTCGGTTGACAAGATATATTGCAATTTTGCTCAGGAGGACCTAAAGATTACGAATATTTAAAATCCCCACAGGTGAGATAGGCACTTTAAAGTTTCAGTTGTTTTTGTTGTACAAGCTGTCGTTGGTAGTTCAACTCAGGGAAAACTCTGAACTCCAGGCAGGACTTGAACCCACAATCTTCCGAGTACTTGCCGGAGGCTCTAACCATTGAGACACTAGAACTGAGATGGCAGACCGAACTTGGTCTGAGACGGGATTCGAACTATTTACCGCAGCTTGTACAGCAAAAACAACGACGAAAACTTTGCCAACTTCAAGCTGAAAATACTATACTAACGTAGAAAAATATACGATGTCTTTGTTTCTGTTGTTTAGGAACTTGTGTGGATAAATACGACAGTTGTCCTGAGTTTGCAAGGAATCATTACTGCACAGACTACAAGAATTTGATGAAAGTTCAATGCAAGAAATCTTGTAAATTCTGCGGTATGTTCCTGCTATACGTTAACTCTGAAGTTTTTCAAAAAGTGATTAACACTTATCCTGGATTAAAAAGTAGAGTGCTGCGTAGGCAGTGTTTAGGGAGAGCAAAGTGGAAAGATGGTATACTACCGAGAATAGTTTTGATAACGAAATACTGACATTTTGAGCGGAGCCCTTCATCAGAGTAAAAAGTAGAGTGTTGTGTAGGCAGTGTTTTAGATAGAGCAAAGTGAAAAGATGGTAAACTGCTGAGAATAGTTTTGATAACGAAATACTGACGTTTCAAGCAGAGCCCTTCATCAGAGTAAAAACTAGAGTGTTGTGTAGGCAGTGTTTTAGATAGAGCAAAGTGAAAAGATGGTAAACTGCTGAGATTAGCTTTGATAACGAAATACTGACGTTTTGAGCGGATCCCTTCACGTTTCACTCTGATAAAGAGCTCCTCTCGTAACGTCAGCATTTCGCTATCAAAACTATTCTAATCTCTTGTTATATTTTCTTATTTTCTGGCTCACTGTTTTACTCCAAACGTCAGAGAGTAAAATCTTTATTGATTAACTCTTTCCTGTCCGAATTGGTCTTTAGTATTTTATTCTGGCTAACGCCAGACGATTTTATTCATCTCTGGGGAAGCCCTCGGACAGGAATGAGTTATAAACTATCTCTCTAATACCTGGTCTAAAAAATCTAAATTTTTAAGCCGATTCTCAGAATCATTTTCAACGGTTTTTCACTAATATCCACGATAAAATTTATCGTCTTTTGAACAACCAGCTTCTTTAGTTGATTGCGTATTCTGTGGCCTAGTGCTGTTTAGGAGTGTGTTAACGTTTTTAATCATTTTTCTATTAAAATCTTTGCTTTAGATGGTGATGATGACGATGAAGATGACGAGGACGACGAATCTGAAGAACCTGGTAAAGCAAATGATGAAAAGAAAGAAGAAAAGATCAAGAATGATGAGGATGATGAAGATGACGATAGCAAGACACATGACAACGATGAAGAGAGAAAGAAGGACGACAAGATTACTAAACATAATGATAACGATAATGATGATGATGATGATGATGACGATGATGATGATCACAAGCAAGTTTCATCAGGCTCTGATAAACATTTAGATGATGACTCTTCAACACCTGGTGAGAATAAGTGGTGGTGGTTGTGGTGGTGGTGGTGGTGGTGTGGTGGTGGTTGTGGTGGTGGTGGTGGTTGTGGTGGTGGTGGTGGTGGTTGTGGTGGTGGTGGTTGTGGTGGTGGTGGTGGTGGTGGTGGTGGTGGTGGTGGTGGTGGTGGTGGTTGTGGTGTTGGTGATTGTGGTTGTGGTGGTGGTTGTGGTTGTGGTTGTGGTGGTGTTGGTGGTATTGGTGCTGGTGGTGCTGGTAGGCGTAGTGGTGGTAGTGGTGGTAGTGGTGGTGGTTGTGGTGGTGGTGTTGCTGGTGTTGCTAGTGTTGGTGTTAGTGTTCTAGTAACATAGTGGAATTGCTCTGTACTCTACAAAATCAAAAATATAATCTTTGATTTTTAGAAAATGAGGATGATGCTGCTTCAGGTTCTGCGTCAGACAGCCCGGAACAGTTTCAAGATATTAGTGCTGCTGCCTCAAACGATGGTTCCGGTAGTGGCCTAAGCTCGGAGGATCTGCCGCCAACTGCAGAAGAGTTTGAAGATGAAAACGAAGAGGAGAAAGCTCATGGATCCGGGAGTGGTAGCGATGAAAACAGCGAAGATGACGACAGTGATGAATTGGCGAAAGGTAAGTGGCTACTCCACTCTACTCCACTCTACTCCATTCCACTCCACTCCACTCCACTCCACTCCACTCCACTCCACTCCACTCCACTCCACTCCACTCCACTCCACTCCACTCCACTCCACTCCACTCCACTCCACTCCACTCCACTCCACTCCACTCCACTCCACTCTACTCCACTCTATTCTACTCTATGTTCTACTCCATTCTGTTCTATTCTATTCTCTGTTTTTATTTTTACTTTTATTGTTTTTCTGATTTATTTTCTCAGATTTAGCAGAGCAAGAACTATTCAGCAATAAGCACGTAAAGAAGAATATTATTCCTAATCCATCAGTCCCAGCAGCGCCAGCAGTCTACCCTAAAATTGATCTCAAAGACATTGCTCGTTACGTCTCACTCTACCGTAGAGTGGCCAAGAAACTTTTTGGAGAAGCACTAGACAGCGCCAGGAAAGAATTCGTCGCTCAACAATCCAAACGATCCGACATCCCAGTTCCAATTAAACAGAAACTGAAGTCAGACGTGAAGGACAGCAGTGGTTCATTGGAAGGATTCTACTCCAGTCAAGAGCAAAAGAAACGGGATGGTGTCCCAATGAATCCAAACAATGCTGTTTACACTCCTAAAGACGAGAATTGGGCAAACAGAGCGTACAAAGAAGCTGAGAGTTATTTACGAAGCAAAATACCAGAGTTTAAAAACTATGCTCCACCCGCCATGTTTAATTATCCATTTTATATTAATGATCCCAAAAAACCCGTCACAGTGACAAACGAAGGTACGTAATGCCTGAAAATATCTATCTATCTATCTGTCTGTCTGTCTGTCTGTCTGTCTGTCTGTCTGTCTGTCTGTCTGTCTGTTTGTCTGTCTGTCTGTCGCATTATTGCCAACTACTTTCCTAAGCATTCTTCATGTTTACTCTAATACGTTTTCTTGCAGGTTCAAGTTCGAAGAAATCTGAAATTCCTGAAAATCCTGAAGAAAGATACAATAAAACTCTTCAGGAAATTCTCAAGAGAGATCACATTAATAAACCATCCACTGATCCTTATGAATATCTTCGTAATATGATTCCTGGATCATCGATGAAACCAATTGCTAGTAAGAATGGCATTACTTACGTTCCTGATAGCTTTTCTCGTCCAATTCAACTGCGTCAGAAGAGTCAGTGGTTCGATATTTTGGCTAAGAAGAAGAGTGCTATTCCTAAAACAACACAGACAGGTGAGAGAAATGAATACCAGAGTATTGGGTTAGATTGGGTTAAGTTGAGTTGTGGTAGGTTGCGCTGAAGTGGAATGGAGTATAGTAGGGTGGAGTGGCGTGGAGTATATATAGTAGGGTGTAGTGGAATAGGGTGGAGTGGAGTAGGGTGGAGTGGAGTAGGGTGGAGTTGAGTGGCGTGGAGTGGAGTGGAGTGGCTGGAGTGGTGTACAGTAGAGTAGGGTGGAGTGGAGTGGAGTGGAGTAGAGTGGAGTGGAGTAGGGTGGAGTGGAGTAGGGTGGAGTGGAGTGGAGTGGAGTAGGGTGGAGTGGAGTAGGGTGGAGTAGGGTGGAGTGGAGTGGAGTAGGGTGGAGTGGAGTGGAGTGGAGTGGAGTGGAGTAGGGTGGAGTGGAGTGGAGTAGGGTGGAGTGGAGTGGAGTAGGGTGGAGTGGAGTGGAGTAGGGTGGAGTGGAGTAGGGTGGAGTGGAGTGGAGTAGGGTGGAGTGGAGGAGTGGAGTGGAGTAGGGTGGAGTGGAGTAGGGTGGAGTGGAGTAGGGTGGAGTGGAGTAGGGTGGAGTGGAGTAGGGTGGAGTGGAGTGGGGTGGAGTGGAGTAGGGTGGAGTGGAGTAGGGTGGAGTGGAGTAGGGTGGAGTGGAGTAGGGTGGAGTGGAGTGGAGTAGGGTGGAGTGGAGTGGAGTAGAGTGGAGTGGAGTAGGGTGGAGTGGAGTAGGGTGGAGTGGAGTAGGGTGGAGTGGAGTAGGGTGGAGTGGAGTGGAGTGGAGTAGGGTGGAGTGGAGTAGGGTGGAGTGGAGTGGAGTAGGGTGAGTGGAGTGGAGTAGGGTGGAGTGGAGTAGGGTGGAGTGGAGTGGAGTAGGGTGGAGTGGAGTGGAGTAGGGTGGAGTGGAGTAGGGTGGAGTGGAGTAGGGTGGAGTGGAGTAGGGTGGAGTGGAGTAGGGTGGAGTAGGGTGGAGTGGAATAGGGTGGAGTGGAGTAGGGTGGAGTGGAGTAGGGTGGAGTGGAGTGGAGTAGGGTGGAGTGGAGTGGAGTAGGGTGGAGTGGAGTAGGGTGGAGTGGAGTAGGGTGGAGTGGAGTAGGGTGGAGTGGAGTGGAGTAGGGTGGAGTGGAGTAGGGTGGAGTGGAGTAGGGTGGAGTGGAGTGGAGTAGGGTAGAGTTGAGTTGAGTGGCGTGGAGTTGAGTTGAGTGGAGTGGAGTGGCTGGAGTGGTGTACAGTAGAGTAGAGTGGAATATAGTGGCGTGGAGTGGAGAGGATTGGAGTGGGATGGATAGAAATAAACTGCACTGGATTAGGTTAAAATGAATTGGATTACAATACACTGCACTGCACTGCACTGGGTTTGGGTTGGATTGATTGAATGAGATTACTCGTAAAAAAGGCATGTATTCTAAATCTCTCTTTGACATACTGTAAAGTCTAAGATTGTTTTATTTCTTAATTTGTTTATTAGTTGCAGCTCGTCCTCGCAGTAGTGTTAGTAGACCAGTGGCATCAGTTCCTCGTATCCAGACTAAACCAGAAGCTGAAGCTGCTCAAGTGACACAGTATGGCGTACCACAACCTGAAGCAGCTAATAATATTGAAAGTAGTAAGGCCTCTCCACAGCCAACCAACGCTGGTCCACCTCAACCAGAAGCAGCTAGTGTTGTTGAAAGTAGTAATGCCGTTCCACATACTACCAGTTCTGTTCTACCTCAACCTGGAGTTGTGAGAGCTGAGGTTCCTCAAGCACAACCTGAATTGCAACAAGTTCCTGCAGGTGAGTTTGTTTCCAGAGTCAATCGAGATATAGTCTGGAATCTTGGCAAACTTCAAAGCGTCTACAATGAGCTGTGATTTTATGTTGTAATGGTCCTGGACAAATCTAATTTCGCTTATTTATTATTTAAGTGACTGAACCCAAGCGCTACTACACGCGTAAAAACGCACAACTTGTTCACGGTTGTCAACAGGCGTGAACAAAGTTGTGCTGCTCGCCGTGAACAAGTTGTCAACAAGTTGTTCACTTATGGTTCGAACAACTTGTTCACGGATAAATCAACAGTCATGAACAAGTTGTTCCAACAGCACATTTTTATAGCCAACAACGTTGTTCGCACATGATACAACATGTTGTAACAGCATGACGAAATAACAACGATGAACAACAATGTTACAACAATGGTGAACATGGTTGATGTATCAACACGTTCTTCGGTTGTTACAACATGCGTGAACAACGGTTGTTGTTTCATCAAGCTGTAACAACTTGTTGAAACAATGATGAACAATGTTGTTCATTTATCAATGTTATTCACATATGTCAACAAGTTGTTACAGTACTTGCGAGATTTTTACGCGTGTATGGGATGATTGCTTAATTATACCAAAAAATACATTGTCTTCACCGGGCACAAGTTTGCATAAACGTGAACAAAAAGATAGAACAAAGACTTTCGCTGAGCTTTCAGACCATCTTTCGGTTGACTGTGATCTTTTTAAGTTTTCAGTAGCTTGTTTTGTTGTTTTGCAGTTGAATCTTTTGTTTTATTATGCTGACAAAATATATATTTTATTCAATTTAGCGCAAAATGCTGATTTCATACAATCGAATGAAGCTATTGAACAAGCACCAAGTTTTGCTGAAGTCGAATCAAGAAGTAAAGGTAAAAATTAAAATACTTCTAAATTAAAAGAAAATAAAAGTTGTTTGTTTCTCTAAAATGGTAGTACCCTGCGAGCAGAGCCTTCTTTTCCTTATTTCTTCGCTCAGCGAGCGGGAGAAAAGAAGGCTCTGCTGTACTCGTGACTGGTTTCCACTGCAGTTATTTGGTTACAATTTCGAACCCAGTCCAAATCAGAGCGGAAAAACAAAACAAGAACCGGTTAAACGAGTCTTAAACAGGTTACTTTGTCCTACATCTCGGACGAAGCCAGTCACGAATACAGCAGAGCCTTCTCTTCTCAGTCCTCCTCTTTCTCAGCGAAGAGAATAAGGAAAAGAAGGCTCTGCTCGCTGGGTAAAAGCGTAGATGTTACATTTGAAATTTCGTTGCTTATAATTGTGAAGGGAAATTACTTGCAGTTTAGATATATTTAGGACGTTTAGGCTTTTTGTAATTTAAGTGTTCTCTTCGAAGGAAGTTATCAATGAAAGAATATTCGAAGTATGCTTTGATTTTAATCCCAGATGTCCAACTTTATGGCTTTCCTAAATATTTTACTCTGGACATTAATTTTTTTTTATATTTAAGTTTTACGACCTTTTCTCTTTGTTATTATTTTGATGGTGAAATGTAAAGAATCTGTATTCGCTTATAAGGGACTGGTCATTATTTATTACCGGGGTGGGAGCCGAAGAGAAAATGGAGTAACTGAAAAAATGAGCACTTCTGAGGTGGGGTAAAAAAAATATATATAATATCTTTATAGGCGTATACTTATAAAGGGATAAATGATAAAGGACTGGGGGATAATCATCCTTACTTGCAGCCAGTGGCTGAATTGCGAAGGACGCAGATCAACGTGGCCTGTGTCGAGGCATATCAAAAGCGCTCCAGGCAGCCGCCATACGACACAGTTCAGACCACGGATCACAGCTAAGATGTTAGGTGTTGATTTTATGGAGGGAGGAAAACCTGAGAACCCATTGAGAAACACAGGAGAGATCAACTCACATGAGTTCCAAGCCTGACAACGGGGTCATTCCCAAGCGGTCACCCATCCAAGTACTAACCCCGTCTAACCGGGCTTAACTTTTTGGTGAGAGGCAACGCCCTAACAGCACGCGCCACCCGTGCTCCCCTAAGCTTGGCGTACAGCATAATTAACCCAAAATAAAGGGTACCAATGGCAGTGAAAGGGTTAACATATGATTTTGTGCAACAAAATAGGTGTAGGGGTGGGATAAAAAAAAGTATCTGTCTTACAGTGGTGGGGTTAAAGCATTGTTGTGCGAGTGGTGTTAACAATTTTTGTGATCCAAGATATTTTCTCTTCGGCCCCCACTCCGGCTATAAGTAATGACCGGTCCCTAAGAAGTTTGGTTCTCAAGAATGTTGATAAGCTATGCAGAATTTCGGTTTTGGATTCTTAGATTTCGTTGTTTTTCCTGACGTGTAACAACTATTCTGTCATGGTTAATTATTTGAATAACATAAACCTAATCTTAAAACACGACAACTAATCAAATGACTGAAGCAGACACATGACAGCCACATGATAGCCACATGACAGCCACAACAAACAAATGTACTGATAAACCAGAAGACAACTTATGCAACATTGACGTCAACAAAACGACACTATTTTTAAATCATAGTTAAATGTTATTAAAAACCACTAATTTCCCAACAGTTTTTTCCTTTACAAAGCGTCACTTTTGTTCTTTTCAACGCATACTGGAAAGGAATGGATGTACTTGCTTTACTGATTAGCCCAAGACGAGTTTTTGCTGAAATTTGCGCAAACGTAGTTGAAGGGATGAGATATTTTTCAAGGACATTTCGCACAAGTTTTACGAATAACTCACTTTGGACTTTCATAAAACACTGAGAATTCAACAAGACGTCTCATACATTACACCAAACTGACAACTTGTGTCATGTGACAATGACGTCATGATTACGTTTTTTTAATACCGTACATACAAGCGACTGCGATTAAACAAGAATGTAGTCAGCGGTCTGAATCAAAATTTCTGTCGAGTATGATAGAAATTTTAACGTTTTTCATTTTTCTCAAACAACTTATCAACATTCTTGAGAATGTGTTGAATGAGCGAGATTATTATTACTATTCCTTCACACATTCTCTCGTATACATTACAGCTCAAAACCAAACCTTAGCGGCAAGTCCGCTGGCTCGTGAAGACAGACAGACTCACCATAAAGACTCAAAGCATTGAGTGTTGGCCTCGAAGAACTCCACGCGTGTAACACGCGATAAAAAACACGAACTCGCAACGTCTTGGGCTAAAACAGTAAACGAGTATGATCTGTTGTAAAAATGCGTGATTCTGACGTAATATTTGCGTTAGCAATCGAAGAACTAAGTATTGTAAAATAACTGTTTAGTTAGTTTATGTCAAAGAGAAAAAAACACTTCAATCTTTTCAAGTTCCTTCGACTTTGATAATTACTAACTGTAAAGTTGTAAATAATTATAATATATCTTTGTTCTTTTTTCATAATTTTATTTAATTCTAAAACATAGAATTGTAATCTAATTTTATCTACAGCTTAAAATAATCGTTTGATTAAACTTTGCTCGTAGACTGATGTTATATTAGCTTTTATTATATAAAATAGAGTGTTTTATTGATTTTTCCACCACTAATAAAAGTGATAATCTCACATGTGCGATTATTTATGATAATCGCACATGTGACGATTATCGCTGAATCAGCATTATAGTTTAATACAATTTTTGCAAGGTAATAGGACAATTTTTTTATATAATAAACAGAACAATACATGGATGCTTGGAAATATGAAATTTATTTCTCGTGTTGAACAGGATATGTCACTCGTTCGCTTCGCTCACTCGTGAGATATCCTGGTCAACACTCGAAATAAATTTCATATTTCCGCACATCCATGTATTATTCTCTATTTATCCGCCAGCAATAGATACTTCGTATTCTAATTTATACAATAACGTGACTTCTATCTGCATTTTCATTGGTTGTTGAACGTGATCTATTACACGCGTAAAAATCTCGCAAGTTGTTACAGCATTGTTGCCTGAACAATGCTGTAACAACTTGTTGACATATGTGAACAACATTGATAAATGAACAACATTGTTCATCATTGTTTCAACAAGTTGTTACAGCTTGATGAAACAACAACCTTTGTTCACGCATGTTGTAACAACCGAAGAACGTGTTGATACATCAACCATGTTCACCATTGTTGTAACATTGTTGTTCATCGTTATTATTTCGTCATGCTGTTACAACATGTTGTATCTGTGCGAACAACGTTGTTGGCTATAAAAATGTGCTGTTGGAACAACTTGTTCATGACTGTTGATTTATCCGTGAACAAGTTGTTCGAACCATAAGTGAACAACTTGTTGACAACTTGTTCACGGCGAGCAGCACAACATTGTTCACGCCTGTTGACAACCGTGAACAAGTTGTGCGTTTTTACGCGTGTAAAGGACACACACATAGATGGCGTCAAATCACGTCAGCAGATTACCTTCCTTTTTATGCCCCCCAAATTCCTTCAATAAACCACTTGACGTTTTTATTGTATAAAACAAATAGATTACATTTTTCTGGGTGTGTACTGTAGCTAATAGATCACAGAAGACGTCACAGCTTGTAAAGAACAACAGTCACACCAGTACTTGACTGCGTCTCGTGTCGTTCTTTTTTGTTCTTTACATTTGTACTTTTAATTTTATATCTGTATTTGACGTAATAGTTCAAATACGAGACGGAGGACTTTACTGGGATTTCAAAGTCCGAGTACTTTTTGAAAAGGCGAGCCAAAGGCGAACCTTTTTAATGCACGAGGGCTTTGTAATACCTGTAAAGTCCGACGTCGAGTATTTGAACTGACTTCTCAAACTCAAAACTCCGAAGATACCTCTGAAACGTAATATAATTTACCTTATTTCAAAGTCCCAAGACTTTGAAAACGTATTTTGCATTATTTCAAAGTACTAGTACTTTTCCTCCGATTTCAAAGCACTGATTAAACAATTTCTGTCGTTTTTGGTTCATGAATTATTAATGAGTTTAAGAAAACTAGTTTCGAGACTATACCTGTATATTGTCGTCACATTATGCGCGCTTTCATTCATGAAAAAAAAAACAATTCTTTTTAAACCAATTTTATGTTCACTTATGTTCATCGTTATTGCGCATTTTTTATCGGCGATCTGTAGCGAAGTTTTTATGAATACAATGTAATATATCATACACGAGAAGGAGTGTTTGATTTGATACCAAACACCGAGAGGTGTGTTGAAAAACCAAGGCGAAGCCGAGGTTTTTTAATCAACTTCGAGGTGTTTTGATATCAGATTAAACACAACTTTCGAATATAGCTTCTTAAATGAATCAGTATTTTAAGAGAAATTTGAGCTGAAAGTTGGCTTTAATTTATGCAAGTGTTTGATCCCATATCCAAACTTCGTCTCGGTACTGATTTCCTTTGTTTAATTTATTTATGAATTATTAATGAGTTTGAGAAAAGATTTTAAACATGACACGAAATGATTCTGAATGTGTTGTGTTCTCTTGTATTACAAAGTGTCAAGTCACAAGCCAATGGTTCTTCCTCCTCTGTTTCATGAAACACCAGGACAAAACTCTGAGAAAACAAAAGGTTTTCATCTTCCACCGTTGAATCATGGGGGACTACCACCATTGCATCATGGGACCAATAAACCTTCAAACTATCTGACGTCAGAGGTTTCCAAAGCAACACCTAAAGGTGAGCTGCGAGAGAAAATTAAAATTGCTTGATAGGGGGAAAGGACCATTTGATTAGTTTTCTTCGCTAAAATACTTTGCAGTGTAGATTTGTACTAACTCTAGTTCTTTTACACAGCCCTAGTGTTACTCTTGAGTTTTGAAAAGTATTAGATAGTTCACAATTTTCAGGAAGGGAGAAATCTTTGTTCTAGTAAGTTCAATTATCAGCACTGCCACTAGAGCTACACAAGAAACTAGGATGAGGTACAGATGAGCCTGTCATAAGTTGCGAGAGAAATTGCTTGGTTCAACATACTTTACAATCATACACCAAGTCTTGCAACATTTTCATTGCAGCGAGCGTTGCACGTAGTAGAATTAAGTTCTACTTTTCGCAACGATTGTGGCAACGCTGCAACGGATTATTGAAGCATTGCACAGTATAACACCTCTCTTGTAACTTGTCTCACAACAATTTTTCCAAGCAGCCAATAAAAACACACTTTGTAAACTGTTCCAGTCTTCTACGGTCACTCTCGCGAGACAAGTTGCAAGAAACATTGCATAGTGTAACACCCTTGCTCGTGCAACTACAATACAAGAGATTTCGCCGTTGCCAGACAGTCGTTTCAGGGAAAATTACAAACTGTCACACGGTCTTAGAGACTTCCCGTTTTTATTTTGCAAAGTCTTGATGACTTCATCTCCAGAGGTGTAATTCTAAAACTGACAATTAAAATATAATTTTTGTTTCACTTCTTGTACCAAGGTGCTTCATTTACCGCCCAGTACAGCAGCTCACCAGTCTCTAGTCAAGTCAATAGCCATAATCTTCTTGTTGGTAAACAAAAAGATAAATCTTTATTGAATGACAAAGCCGCTCCTGTCCAAGATATGCAAGTTGGTATCCCTAATGCTTATCCACAAAAACAATCTCATTTGTCTCAGCAAGGTCAGTAGATTGTTAGAGATAGAAGACATTTACACAGAGTTTAATGCATGACTCAGATTCCATATGCACAATGGAATATTTAAAATGTTTTAAAATCAAGTTTCTGTTTTGTTTATATTTAGTGCCAGTTAAGTCACCAACTGCGGAACAAACCCCACAAAGTCGTCAGGTAAAAAACAACTTGAGCTCATACTAAATTAACTCATTTTTGCTCTATCTACCTACCTACCTATCTATCCACCTACACACCCACTTATCTACCTACCTACCCACCTATTAACATACCTACTTACTTATCTACATAAACCTATCTGTATTTACCTGCCTTTACGTATCCAACCCACTTGCTCAACTCACTCATTTCTTGCTTGCTTTAGTTTCCTAGTCCAAGTGATCCCTTTCCACAACCAATGCCTCCTGAAGGAAACGCTATTCCGTATGCCTCATCTCAACCACATGCCCCCAAACAGACACCACCGTCAAATCAGGCGCCACCGTCAAATCAGGCGCCACCGTCAAATCAGGCACCATTCACAAATCAAGCCCCATTGAAGTATCAGGCCCCAAATCAGGCACCAATGTCAAATCAGGCACCATTCACAAATCAAGCCCCATTGAAGTATCAGGCCCCAAATCATGGCACCAATGTCAAATCAGGCACCATTTTCAAATCAGGCCCCATCAGCTAGCGCTCCAGTTCCTGGGGGTGCACCACAGCATCTTTTACCTGCCAGCCCTAATCCGAGCTACGTTCCAGAAGAAAACTACGTTGTGCCCGTTTTAAAGAAAAACCTCATCAGGCCTCGACCAGGTAGTGTGTTATTCAAGAGTTAAAATAGTGGTTTAAAAGAGTGCTGTGTAGGCAGTGTTTTGGATAGAGCAGTGTTTTTGATAGAGCAAAGTAAAAAAGTGTGTTATACTGCCAAGATTAGTTTTGATGACGAGATGAACAAAGAGACTGACTGTGTTTCCAGATACTTTAAAGTGCCTATATCATGGTTGGGCCGGGGATTTTACATATTTAAGATATTTGGAACCTTCGGAGAAGATTTGTAATATATCTTCTCAGGCGAAAATTTCATCTTCATGGACTTTTTTGCCGTTAAAGTTGACGGAAGCGACGTCAAAAGAGGAATCTGTAAAGTGGTTTTCATATAGACAAATTCCTCTTTCGACGTCACTTCCGTCAACTTTAACGGCAAAAAAGTCCATGAAGATGAAATTTTCGCCTGAAAAGATATATTACAAATCTTCTCAGAATGTTCCAATTAGTATAAATTTTTAAAGTCCCTGAGGATGACATGCGAGACTACGATGCGCGTGAGATTTGATTTAGGGTGAAACGTTCATCTCTTTGTGCAGTCGCTCACTCACGATGTTATGTTTTACTGTCTCTAGATATGGAGTGTGAATCAGGATGGCAAGGAGCTTCAGGAGACTTTGGGAACTTCTGTTATAAAGTAGTATACCAGAGTAAGGAGTGGCAGGATGCACGTGACTCGTGCAAGTCTCTCAACGCAGATTTATTCAGTGTGAAAAATGCTTATGAACAACGGTAAAGTGTTTGCGTGTTTATGAGCGTGTTGTTTGTGTGTACGATTTAGCGTGCTGGTTTGTGCACGTGTCTTTGTGCGTGTGTATTCGTGTAAATCTTTGTGCGCGCGTGCGTGTGAGTTTGCGTGTACGTGTGCGCGTGCGTGTCCGTATCGTGGTGACATGTATTTCTTTCATTTTTAACTTTTAATTTAAAATCACAGAACAAAAGTCAAAATTTTCTGAATTTTTCCGATGTTATTTCTCTAAGATTCCTTAATGGTCTGGCTAACTCGCCATTGTGGATTGGTTACCAAGATAAAGCTAGTGATGGCACGTGGTCTTGGAGTGATGGCAGTACTACTGTTTACACTAACTGGGATAGCGGCAGTCAGAGAGACGCTGGGAAAGAAACTGATTGCGTCATTCTCGATTCTGAAGAAGGAAAATGGCGCGACTCGCCATGCAGCGAAAAACATAAGTTTCTATGCAAGAAAAGTGGAGGTCAGTTAACTGTAGTTTCTTTTAACCCCCTTGGCATTTGCTCTAATGAAGGGCTGAGTCAACACACCCAGAGCTAAGCAACAGTAATCTCGTATTACGTCGAAGTTGGTTAAAGAACTCGGCTATCGTTTTCAACACACTTTTGCTGTTAGGATATGAAATACATTCGTGTTTACTGTTTGTCTTGTGTTTGATGTATTTCGTTTGTTTCTTCACAGCAAATTGTGACGTGAAGAGTGGTTGGAAATTGCTCACATTATCATCGCTCAAAGGTTGTTACATAGCTTATGATAAAAAACTAAGTTGGGACGATGCTTCTCAAATGTGCAATAAAGATGGCGGTGGTCTTGCTAGCATTCTGAGTGATGATGAACAAATTATGATTTCTCAGGTGGGTATATTTGCTGGGTTTAAAATGAGAGATAATGATGGATAATAATGGATGATGATGGGTAATAATGGATGATGAGGGATGATGAGGGACGATGTAGGATGATAAGGGATGGTGAAGAATGATTGGGATGATGAGGGGTGATAAGGGGTAATGAGGGATGATAAGGGATGGTGAAGGATGGCAATGGATATCACGTCTTGTCGGTGACGTAATTTGTTTCTTTTTTCAGGTCTACTCCACTGATGACTTGTGGATTGGTTACAGTGACCGAGAGAACGAGGGAGACTGGACTTGGACTGACAAGATGACGTCATCATACACGAACTGGAACGAGGCGTCGCCGAATAACGGTGGTGTTTCGTGCGCCCTCATGACATCACCCAGCGGTTCTTGGCGCGACGAGTCTTGCAAAATAAAACACGATTTCGTTTGTAAGAAATGTAAGTTATGGTAAAGGAATGTTAGATGGAGTGTTGTTACGCACCATAAACCCACTTAGGTTACGTGAGATACAGATGATATGCGGCGTGCTTTCCCAGAAACATTTTCATAAATATTTTGTGAAAATAATATTTTATATTTTTCTGAGGGTGATTCTGAAAATGTCTTTTTCGATTTCATTTTCAAATTACTAAATAATTTTTTATATGTATTCTTAGTCCCAAAAGGATCAGTCCAGGACACTAATGTTGGTAAGCTATTTGAATTATCTTTTTAATGAATGATAATATGTAAAAATAGATCCGCACAGCGTACATGTATCAACTGTTACTTAACTTAAAGATTAAGTGATGTTTGAAACACACAAGTAAAGTATCGCACATTAAAGAGTTTCTATATTCAAACTATATTTCAGATGATGCAATGTCTCCTCCTATCGCTGCCTTGCTTCAAAATCAAACGCAAGATAATCTTCTTGAAGATCTCTCTCCTATTGGTGGATCAGCCCCAGGTAGAGTGACGTCACAGTTGTGTTTGTTTGTGTCTTATTAGTGCACCTCCTTAGCATATTTTATCTTTTTCAAGTTACAAAAACATAGAAAAATAAAGATCTTCTTTCTCTCTCTTCCTTCTTCCAGCTGTTCCAGTTTATTTCTGGCCTTTGCTCAAGACAACTAGCGGTCGAACGAGAGGAACAGATCACGCAGAGCCTCATGGGAATGTACGTCAGATTGAAGGTGGTATTGCGTTGAATGGTGTGGATGCTTGGTTGGATGGTGGAGACTTTCATGGGAAATGTTTCTCGGATCCCCAACTCTGCATCAAAGGATTATCTGTAGCTATGCAAGTGAGTAAAGTTTTTAGAACAAACCTCACTTTGGCAAAGTAGTACGTTTTAGATAGAGCAAGGTGAAAAGATGGTAAACTGTTGAGAATAGTTTTGATAACGAAATACTGACGTTTCAAACTGAGCCCTGAGTAATATATGAGTAAATTACTCAGGGCTCAGTTTGAAACGTCAGTATTTCGTTATAAAAATTAATATTTTCGGCAGTTTACAACATTTTCACTTTGTCCTAAAGAAATTAGGCAAACAGACGAATGATTGAGCGGCCAAATGGTTGAAGTATAGGAAACTACATGTAAATCTTTAATCTTATTTGTTTTAGATAAATCTCGACAGAAAGTCAAAGTTGTACAAAGATAAACATTTTGTTCTCGACACGAGTGGCGAGAAACGTGGTGTGTCAGTCTATGTTAAGAACAATTATCTTCATTACCGCGTTTCAACTGGAGTAAAGACCTGGGAACTAAGCTCTGATCTTATGACCAATGAATGGCAAGATGTGGTGATCACGTGGAAAAAGGAAGAAGGTTTAACTCTTTACGTTAACGGAGCTTTTAAAGACAGTGTGAAAGATGGAGTAGACACGGCTCATGTTAGAGACGAACAGACACACTTGTTGATTGGAAAGAGCAATCATGGCGTATTTACAAAGTATGAGAATCTTGTTAATGTTTTCAAACCTTCATTTACTTTGGCCTACCTACTGACTTACCTACCTAGCTACCTAGCTACCTACCTACTTACCTACCTACCTACCTACCTACCTACCTACCTACCTACCTACCTACCTACCTACCTACTTACCTACCTACCTACCTACCTACCTACTTACCTACCTACCTACTTACCTACCTACCTACCTACCTACCTACCTACCTACCTACCTACCTACCTACCTACCTACTTACCTACCTACCTACCTACCTACCTACTTACCTACCTACCTACCTACCTACCTACCTACCTACCTACCTACCTACCTACCTACCTAGCTACCTACCTACCTACTTACCTACCTACCTACCTACCTACCGACCTACCTACTTACCTACCTACCTACCTACCTACCTACCTACCTACCTACCTACTTACCTACCTACCTACTTACCTACCTACCTACCTACCTACCTACCTACCTACCTACTTACCTAACTTACGTACCTACCTACCTACCTACCTACCTACTTACTTACTTACTTACTTACTTACTTACTTACTTACTTACTTACTTACTTACTTACTTACTTACTTACTTACTTACTTACTTACTTACTTACTTACTTACTTACTTACTTTCTAATTGTTGGGTGTTTTTTCTCACTTATTTTCCTCGTTTTGTTTATTGGTTTTTCTTTGTTTTTTAATTAGAATGTACGTCAGTTCAATCTCCGTCTATCCCAGAGTTCTTACGACTGAAAACATTCCATTTGTGTTCACTTACGATGATACAGGTAATTCATATCTTTTCCCTCTTAGAATTATTCTAAATTGTATTTGTTTTTTCTCAGTTTCTTTATTTCTTTTATCTTAGTGTTGCCAAGCTACAGATGGCTTTTATCCAGACTAGCTTCTTATTCCAATCGAAGGTGAGAAGTAGTGAGTGGAGTGGAGTGGAGTGGAGTGGAGTGGAGTGGAGTGGAGCGGAGTGGAGTGGAGTGGAGTGGAGTGAGGTGGAGTGAAGTGAAGTGGAGTGAAGTGAAGTGGAGTGGAGTGGAGTGGAGTGGAGTGGAGTGAAGGGAAGTGGAGTGGAGTGAAGTGGAGTGAAGTGAAGAGACGCATTATCAGTAGCTTCTACAGTGGTTTAACTCTTAAAGACTGATTCACCTTTCCTATTCCAATCTTTTATCCTCAGGGCTGTGATACCAACGACTCAATCAATCAAAGTGAAAGGTTCAGTGAAGCCAGTGGATGGTGGTTTATTCATTAGTGATGATGATTATAGTTTTATTGATGCTGGTGATTTTAACAACGAGTGCTTGAATGATCCAGCGAAATGCCAAACTGGATTTAGTTATAGTTGTAAACTCAAGTTTAAAAAGGTGCGTTTCATATCCGAAAGTGTAAAAAACTAGAGTGTTGTGTAGAGGCAGTGTTTTAGATAGAGCAAAGTGAAAAGGTGGTAGGCTACTGAGAATTAATAGTTTTGATAACGAAATACTGACGTTTTGAGTCTTTCTTCAGAGTAATATTTGTTACGATGTATAGAAAATCTGGCTAACACTGCTGAGATTTTTAGCCACGAAATACTGACGTTTTGAGGGCTCTGCTCGATTTCTTATTACGCTATGCCATTTGCAATCCACTTTGTATCGTGTCACAATACACAAGAATTTTTACATTACAAGGCTGCAAGTTCAGCAGGAAAATTTGACGTTAATTATTATTATTTTAAATTATTATTATCCAACCAAATCGATTTTCTGTTTTTTACAGATTGTGCGTTCTTACACTGAGCCCAAGTATATTCTGGACAGCGGAGCTGGTCGTGATGAATCACGTGGTATTTCAGCGTACATTGTGAACAATAACTTGTACTTTGACGTAGCAATGAGTACAGACGAGGACACGTTGAGATGGACTGTGCGTGCTCCATTGTATACTATAAGGTAACTACACTATAGTACCAATAGAGAATAAAGATTAGAGAGAGGATGTAAAGTACTGGGGCTAGTTTTAGCCGAATCAGCCAATCATCAAACGTTACTCATGACATGTGACACCTATCGTAAATTTTGCGCGAGATGAAGTGGATCACAATAAGGCAGAGGTCAGGGTCACGTGGGGGGTGAGACAAGCCCATTGTCTTCATTCATTTCTTCTACACGGAGAATGTTGTGGTCAGATTTTTGTAAAATTCTCATCCAATTTTCAACTAAATTCAACCAAAATTTAATGGCTTGGTCTTTGGTCTATGATCAATCTTTCCACAAACTTTCATGTGAACCTGTGCAGTACTTTGTGAGATATCCTGGAGACAGACAGACAGACAGACAGACAGACAGACAGACAGACAGACAGACAGACAGACAGACAAATCGACAGAGGTGAAAACATAATTTCTTGGCGGAGCTAACTAGACTCATTCTCTCTCTTCATCACCTTCATGCTCGAAACACGTGATGTGTTTGTTAAAAAACAAAAATAATATTTAGCTTATTTTTATTTCAAGATGGCAGCGTGTGGCGTTATCATGGAGTCTGGCTAAAGGGCTGACTTTATACATGGACGGCAATTTCCGAGGCTCCACGAAGTTACCGAAGACGATTCCGATCGTTAAGAGCAAAGGCAGTACAAAGCTTATCATTGGGAAAAAGAATGACGGACCCATTGTTGGGTCAGCAGAGTTTGCCATCAGCTCTTTGGCTATTTATGATCGCTATTTAACTGACAATGATATGAGTGGATTATTTGGCGATAAAAGTAAGTTGAACTAGAGTTCATTTTACTGGTTCAACTGTTTCAATAAATTGGCATATAATAATTAGAATAATTTATAATTATCATAATTATTATAATTATTAAAATTAGAATAATTAGAATAATTAGAATAATTATAGAATAATTAGAATAATTAGAACAATTAGAATAATTAGAATAATTATAGAATAATTAGAATAATTAGAATAATTAGAATAATTAGAATAATTCGAATAATTATTTTTACAGGTATGCCATACCCTGGTCTAATACGTGAAATCTGGCGTGACATTCCTGGCGCTAAAGTCAGTGATCTTCGTTCAAATGCTTACTATCCCAATGATCCTTCAGAAATTCAAATTATTGAAAACTTTGATTCTCCTTTCGACCTTGATAAGAACTATGGCACCAAGGTCAAGGGTTACTTTATCCCACCGGAATCTGGTCGCTACACATTCTTTTTGTCGGGCAGTCGGTCAGCGGAGTTATGGCTCAGTAATAACGAACATGAAAGTGGATTGAACAGAATTATTTCTTTTATTAATGGAAGTGCGCACAATCAGTGGAACAGGTACTGTTGCTTAGCGACTCATAGTTGACGTAATATCAAATGACGTAATATCAAATGACGTAATATCAAATGACTAATTCATTGTTTTCTTATTTCTATTACGTATTATCTAGATTTCCTTCCCAGAATTCCAAGCCAGTTGATTTAGAAGCTGGTCGTTATTACTTCGTGGTAGCTGTACAAAAGGGAACCTCTTCAAGTGATTCTCTTTCTGCCGGAGCTAAACTGCCGAGTGGTAGGTTTATCCGACCGTTGTCTAAAGAGACACTCCAATGGCGTCGTAAAGGTGAGACATGAAGTCACGTGAGTAAAATATTGGGGCAGAAAATACAAAAATAAAACAACAGATTAATTTTTAATCCAGGATTAATGCTGATTAGTTTTTGAACAACTCCGCCCTGGTTGTTAATGTTCTTGTTTTAAAACTTCCATCACTGATCAACTATTTCTTCTTCCAGGCAACCATTACTCAGGTCTCATCCGGGAAGTGTGGAAAGACCTAGGGGGATACCAGGTGGCAGACCTTACATCCAACCCTAACTTCCCTAATAATCCCTCCAATGTCGAGGTGATTGACAACTTTGATGCTCCGTTTAACGTTGAAGATAATTATGGATCACGTGTACGCGGCTTCTTTGTTGCCCCGGAAACGGGACAGTATAGGTAAGAATGTGATAGCGTAGCTCAGAATGAAGACACTGGTCATCCTTCCTTCATCCTTCTTTCCTTCCTTCTTTCTTTCCTTCCTTTCTTCCTTCCTTCCTTCCTCCCTCCCTCCCTCCCTTCCTTCCTTCTTCCTTCCCTCCTTCCTTCCTTCCTTCCTTCCTCCCTCCCTCCCTTCCTTCCTTCTTTCCTTCCTTCTCTCCCTCCCCTCTTTCTTTCTTCCATCCTTTCTTCCTTCCTGCCTGCTTCTTTCCCTCCCTCTTACCCCCTTTTTCCTTTCTTCCATCCATTGTATGTTCTATTCTTCATGATTTTCTACCAATAATGAACTTATTACTAAATAAAATATCTAAATTTTTTAACAGGTTCTACCTTGCTGCGGACAGTACTGGTGAGTTATGGATAAGTTCTGATGAAAGTGAATCCAATCTGCGCAAGATGGTGTCGATAACTGGTTGGACTGATCATAATGAATGGCTCAAGTGAGTAACATCTACAATCTATATTAACTCATTGCCTGCCTTGAGGCACCCAGTGCCAGATTGACCTTCCCAGGGCCGGGGGCAAAAATATTTTAGGGCCGGTCACAAAATGAGAGCCATACCCGGAGTACGGTGAACTGAAGGCGTAGGTTGATCGGATCATTGGAGGTTGGTACTTAGCCTACCTCAGGCGCCACTCCCCTCCAGATTTCAAACAGAAAGGGGCCCGTGGCTGAGATAGCGTGTCTAGTTCGGACTTCCAAAGAGAAACTGCATAATTTTTTTGGGCCGATCAGAATCTGGGGCCTTTTTGCCCCATAGGTAATCCGCCACTGGAGGCAACAGGAGAGATATTTGTTAGAGAAGGAATACTGGTGAGAGATTACTTATTTGATTAGTGGCGCGAAGTAAAGAATCCTTATATCATGCTATGCTCTTATTTCATTGCTCTAACAGATGCGCTAAATCCTTTATTCAACTGATTATTATGCATACAGTGTGATAACCACTTATCGCAACGTTTATCTCGTATTAAGGGGTATTTTGATTTCTAACTCTTGAAGTTTATTTCTCGGTAAAATGGTAAATTAAATAAAAAACAAAATGATTTCATTGCAGAAGAGTCGTGAGATAAGATGGTTAATCAATGTTCACTCGTTTTTCATTAGCCTAGCTTCTTGCAAAGCTAGTTTATCCCATCTCCCCAACGTAAACTATTTTGTTTGTTGTTTCAGATATGCTGAACAGAAATCTGAGAAAGTTATGATGAAGGAAGGAAAATCTTATTACTTCACTGTTTATCAGAAGGCTGAGAAGTTGGGTGATTGCGCGTCCGTTGCCGTGGAGATGCCAAGTGGGCATTTTGAGGGTCCAATTAAACAGAAGCATCTTAGCTGGAAACTAGCTGGTAACTAACACACGTTTGTCGTGTTCTATTTCAGCCTTTCAATGAATACAATATACTTTTCAAACCTTGTTCCACGACTGTCTTTCATTGTTATTTAAATATTGGATAATAATAATTGAGTTGTTTTTGTGTTTTATTCAGATGGACGAACTGGTCCTGGTCCGTCTTCAGAGTCATCTGGTATTTTGATTATTTTTATCTTTTTAAAATAATTTTTGAGTCTTTCTTTAAGTGCGATGTGTTAAGTAAAGTTCCAAATCAAGAGTATCCATCTTCACAGACGTTTAGTAGAGATTCAAACACTAAGAGATTGTTTCTGAGCTCCAGCAAGGGATCGAACTTTCAACCTTCTAATGACGTTCGACCAGTTAGATATTCTAATTATTGAGCTACTAACAGTTTATCAGAAGGTTGCAGGTTCAATCCCTGTCTGTGCTCAGAGACAATTCTCTAAAAACAATCTTAGGAGCTCAGTTTTGTAGAAAACTTGTGTTGCTTTAGTACATTACATGCGTATTCTAAAGCATGTGAGTTTAAACTTTAAAATTAATGTGATGTCCTACAATTTTTTACTACATGTATATTTACTTGCATTTGAAAGAATATTTTTTATTCTTTTAGTTTTACCAAAACCTGTTGGTTTATTCCCGTTGGACAATACCTTTGGCGCTAAAGACGTTATCAATCAGGAACAAGTTCTTGTTAAGAATGCTCTTCTTGCAAACGGACCAGATGGTACGCTGTAATATATTTTATAAAACATAAAGATTTAATTCAACGAAATGAAAACATTTGTAAACAAAGGTCAGATTGAAATACAAAAAAAGACTTCAGTGAATCCACAGATGACGCACCTTGGACAGTGCGATTTTATTCAGCTCTGAAAAAACTCTCAAACAGAAATGAGTTCATAATCTTCTGTCTTCCATTGTAATTTTCTAGGCCGTAAGACAGCTTATGAATTCTCAGGTGACAAGAACTCTTACATTGAGATTCCAAAGACTAACAAACTCGACACTCAGTATTCCATGACTCTCTTGGCTTCTATCTACCCAACTGGTAAAGACGGTCCCATAATGCACTACACGTCTGATCACTGGGGCGTCCATTTGTGGCAATTTAATGAAAATCAATTGTTCGTACGGTTTGTAAAAAGAGACGGTGAATTCACTGAACCTTTAGCAGCCAGAGTACTACAGGTGAGTAACTGGCTTTCTAAAGCCTGTAGTTTACCATATTTTGCCTGTACTTAAGCATATTTTGACGTTTTTTAACTTTACGAACTTTAGCTAAGCTTACTTCTTAATTCATAGTATAAAAATAGGTACGCACTGCGTACATGCGCCTACAGGTTTAATGCTGCGTGTTACACAGTGCGATTGTTTCGTGAAACTGCAGTGATTTATGAACCAAAGCAAGCCAAACAAGTTTCACGAGGAGTGTTACACGGTGAAGATGTGTATGCTTCGTGAAATTTGTCACACAACCGTCGAAATTTGTTATGCTTCTTGGCCTCTGCGTAAACCCGTAAGGCCCTGAGAACAAGTTTACTGGTCGCTTGTTATATCACGCACATGGGCGACTGTTGCTTGATGAAACATAGTCAGGTACATAATAGAAGCATCCATGCTGCTGACATAACGCTACATCGTAAACGCAACGTGTAGCAACGTAAAAAAGTGAAAAGGTTGTAAACTGCCGAGTGGGAAATCATCTTTTCACTTTTCTTTTGTTAATTCCTAGCCGAAGAAATGGAACGAAGTTGGTGCATCGTATGATAATACCACAGGAGTTGCGCAGTTATGGCATGATGGTAAGATGGTCAAAAGTCGTAACATTGGACAGATCCAGCTTCGTACCCAGTTCCCTATTAGACTTGGCGCCGACAACGGAGACAAACGCCGGTTCATGGGCAAAATATCTTGTGTTCAAATTTACGATCGATCATTGACTGCTGAGCAAGTTGGTACACTCAGGAGCTGCCCAGTAAAAGGTTTGCCTCATTTATAAGTTGTACTAGTTAGAGATAGTGCCGTAGGGGTATAGAGAGCTAGGGGTACTATATTTAGAAAAGGGCTACTAAAGTTAAGAAAATAGGTACTCTGTTTATAGAAGAAATGTTACAATTAGAGAAGGGGTACTATAGTTAGGAAAGGGGTGCTACATTTAGAGAAGGGGTGCTAGTTAGAGAAGGGGTGCTAGTTAGAGAAGGGGTGCTAGTTAGAGAAGGGGTGCTATAGTTAGAGAAGGGGTGCTATAGTTAGAGAAGGGGTGCTAGTTAGAGAAGGGGTGCTGTAGTTAGAGAAGGGGTACTTTAGTTAGAGAAGGGGTGCTAGTTAGAGAAGGGGTGCTGTAGTTAGAGAAGGGGTACTAGTTAGAGAAGGGGTACTGTAATTAGAGAAGGGTACTGTAGTTAGAGAAGGGGTACTGTAGTTAGAGAAGGGGTACTATAGTTAGAGAAGGGGTACTATAGTTAGAGAAGGGGTACTGTAGTTAGAGAAGGGGTACTGTAGTTAGAGAAGGGGTGCTAGTTAGAGAAGGGGTACTGTAATTAGAGAAGGGGTTTCTTATTTTAAAACTTTTGTTTTCTTTAGGATTTAACGATGGCAAAGGTGCCACCGCCTCTGGAGAAGAAAATTCAGAAGGTAACTCTTGTTTGAGATAGCGAGTATCAGATAGAGAGGTTCTACTGTATTTCTAGATCAGATATTAAGTATTATCGACAATTACCAATATTTATTTTCTTTATTTATTAGAACTGACAGCTCCCGTTGCTTTATCTGTCAACCAACTACAAGAAGAAGATACTGAGGAAGAAATTCAAGGTAAAACTACTTTCTTAGATTCCTCTTGTTGTCTTTGTTTTCTCTTGTTTTTTAGAAAGTAAAGTGTTGTGTAGGCAGTGTTTGAAGTGAAAAGCTGGTAAACTGCCGAGATTAGTTTTGATAAGAAAATACTGACGTTTTGAAAGGAGCCTTTATCAGAGTAAATTGTGAGCCAAAACTATTCTTAGCAGTTAACCATCTTTTTACTTTGCTTTTTCTATCTGTTGTTTTATTTCGAGAAAGCTAGCTGTGTTCGCAGGCTATGCTGCTTGTTTTTCTTGTAAAATTTCTTTGTCAACGCCAATTACTTTTTTATTTTTTTTATTTGTATTTACTGTTTATTTTCTATTGTTTTTAGGTTCAGAGGTTACCTCAGGTGAGTTAAGCATTAGGTTTACCCATTGAAGCAGTTCTATAGTACTGCTTAACAACTTGACTACTTAACTTTGTCGATGTTTGTTCTACATAAAGATGTTATTGAAGTTTTCGTACATAACTACATTCGCGTTTGTCTTTAGTTAACAAATGTCGCCCCAATCCATGCCAGAACGATGGACGCTGTATGATTGATTTGAAACGAATGGACGGATACCATTGTCGGTGTACATTGGACTTTACAGGACGTCACTGTCAAGGTACGATTTTCTGCAATACAGCGCAGTGCAGCACACTAGATGACAGCAAACCATAGCGCAGAATACCACAGCACAGCACAGCACAGCACAGCACAGCACAGCACAGCACAGCACAGCACAGCACAGCACAGCACAGCACAGCACAGCACAACACAGCACAGCACAGCACATGCAGCACAGCACAACACAACACGCACAAAATAGTGCGACACAGCGAAATACATGCAGCTCAGCACTGCGGAATACAACATAGTCTAGTGCAATGCTATACCTAAAGAGATTGGAAATTAAGTTTTCCAAATTTGCAAATGTAATCAATGACAACTCTAAACAAGTTAGGAACTCAAAGTAGCAACACTTGACGTAATTTACCTGCAGCTATTTTCTTTAACGCAATATATCTATTTTCTTTCACAGTATCCAAACCAGACGCTAACTCTCCTATTGTCAAAAAGACAACCATCCCACGCCCATCGTCGGAAGGTGAACCTAAAAAAGGGATCGAAGATCATCAGAAAATTGACACAAGAAAAAAATTCAGCGGTATAATTTTTCAAAACTGTGGTTTTTTTGTGTAATTTTTAGACAACCATAGTAGCCAATCCGCTGTGTTCTTGCTAATGATTTTAAACTTTAAAGCGTGTTTTTAAACTTGTTTCAATATTTTTGTTTTAAATCTTGCAGGAAAAGTATCGAAGGACAAGAAGGAAGATGTCTATCTTTTGTATCAAAAGGTTGGATGTTACCAAGACAACACAAAGATACGCGACTTACCCAAGCGACCGAGCATCAAAGCTGTCACCCAAGAGGTGTGTGTACGAGATTGCGCCATGCTTGATGATGGCTTCTCGTATTTTGGGCTGCAAAATGGCACGAAATGTTTCTGTGGCAAGAATTACGGAAAATATGGAAAAGCGCCCGAGGATAAATGTGATATGAGGTGTCGTGGAAATGAAGACGAAAACTGCGGTGGAGAGACATACAATATGGTGTACTTCTACGGCATTGGTAAGTAGAACTGAGGGCAACCTATATCAATGACTGAAAGAGAGTGAGCACTGACCTATATATAACTGGACTAGTACTGTATATCAATGACTGAAAGAGAGTGATCACTGACCTATATATAACTGGACTAGTACTGTAGGTCCCCTATATCAATGACTGAAAGAGAGTGATCACTGACCTATATATAACTGGACTAGTACTGTAGGTCCCCTATATCAATGACTGAAAGAGAGTGATCACTGACCTATATATAACTGGACTGTGAGTGCTCTATATCAATGACCGAAAGAGAGTGATCACTGACCTATATATAACTGGACTGTGAGTGCTCTATATCAATGACTGAAAGAGAGTGATCACTGACCTATATATAACTGGACTGTGAGTGCTCTATATCAGTGACCGAAAGAGAGTGATCACTGACCTATATATAACTGGACTGTGGGTGCCCAATATCAATGACTCATTGACCTATATATAACTGAACTGTTAATTATATTAATATATAATAGTTACCAGTTTCCCCCCAGGTTTTAATCCCATTATTCATTGCGGGAATATTAATGACGTCATTGTGTTTGTAGGAACCAACTACACGATCAAGACGTACACAGGGAATACAGAAGGTGCTGGAACGAAAGCCAATATCTATGTCACGTTGTTCGGTGATAAAGGAGACTCTGGCTTCAGATTGTTGACACCTGGAAATAAAAAATACGCGAAAGGAAGGTACGGGGGACTGGGGCGACATATTTTCGAATTCTAACGGTTTATCCCACGATACAAAAAATGACATAGATGGACATAGGACATAGAAGGATATAATGACATAGATCGATATAGAAGGACATAGAAGGATATATAGGACATAGAGGGACATAGAAAGATATATATGACAGAGGGACATAGAAGGATATAATGACATAGATGGATATAGAAGGACATAGAAGGATATATAGGATATAGAGGGACATAGGACATAGAAGGATATATAGGACATAGACGGACATAGAAGGATATATAGGATATAGAGGGACACAGAGGGATATATAGGACATATATGGACACAGGACGCATAGGACATAGATAGATACCGAAGGACATACATGGTGTAGAATATATATCTTAGAATATAGTGTAATCGTCCTAAAAATTCTAAGAATTCTTTTTCGATATGTTTGGTTTAAAAAAATTATGTAATTTATTTTATCCTTTCTAGCGTTGAAAACCAAGTGATGGTGCTCCCTGAGCTCGGAGAGCTTCGGAAAATCCGAGTGTTGCACGATAACTCTGGAAACGATCCGAGCTGGTTTTTAGACAAGGTAAGATCTTGGTAGCACTAAATATTTTTTGAAGTCAAAAACTTTATATTGTAAATGCTGCAACTTAGAGGAACAGGGATAGCTCGGTAAGCGAGATTTTCACTGGATAATTATCTTGCTCTTGATTATTTCTTTTCGTTTATATGGACAAGCCAGCTAGCTCGGGAGGCGGGATCTCATGCACCTGAATTTAGCCAGATCTTGGGCGGGATCTCATGCACATGAATTTAGCCAGATCTCGGTAGGCGGGATGGAAATTTTCCCATGTAAGACCCACTTACCGGGATAAAAAGTTTTGACTTGCACGTGCATTCTTTCTACAAAGAATTACGTAATTTATTTTACGTAAAAATATCAATCAATGTCAAATATTAAAAATAATTCTTCCTGGCAACTGAGCCAGCTGGCTTACCGGAGCTCGCTTCCATGTTCACAGACTCTTAGCCTGCTGTCGTCTTCTTCAAAGTTCATCGTGTTGACCACACCAAAACTAAACCTTGTTATTTATTTAAAGAACAATGAACTATGAACGAAAAAAAAACGTAAACAAAACTCCGTGAATGCGCAGTAACGATTGTGATTCCCTCTGGGACTCATGTGATTTTTTTACTGAGTTCTTCGGTTTTCTTCGTATTTATACCCCATTGGTTCAGCATCCTACGATATTGACACCCTGAGCTTGCATCTCTTTATATTTGCTTAGATAATTTAAAGTAAAAATTCTCAGACACATGCAAGTTCTTAAAAAGTTTCTGGCAAAGTGATATGAAACATTACTTCAATTTTCCAGGTGGTAGTTGAAGACGAAAGAAGCAAGACTTATGAATTTATTTGTAATCAATGGTTGAGTGAAACGCAAGGCGGAGGACGAACTGAAAGACTTCTCACATTGAGGAAACGGAGAAAGAGAAAACGGAGTCAACATTAGGTAAACGATGTTTTCAAAAATACAAATTAATTTCCTCTTAGTTTTTCCTTTATATTTTCGAATGCCAGGAGGCACTTTGCTACTCGATATCCTAAAATAATAATATGAGTATACGTATAGGTTATCATGAGACGACGTCATATCAGTTTTATCGTCCTGAAATGGATAAAACTCATATCAACGAGTCAGCAATGTGATCACTTGTTGTGCTTTTATCAGGACAGCGGGTAATAAAATAGGTACGCAACGCATTCAATTAATCGGGTAATAAAATAGGTGCGCAACGCATTCAATTAATTGGGTCCAATTGGGTAATAAAATAGGTACGCAACGCATTCAATTAATCGGGTCCAATTGGGTAATAAAATAGGTACGCAACGCATTCAATTAATCGGGTCCAATTGGATAATAAAATAGGTGCGCAACGCATTCAATTAATCGGGTCCAATTTGGTAATAAAATAGGTACGCAACGCATTCAATTAATCAGATGCGATTGGGTAATAAAATAGGTACGCAACACGTACGTTCGTCTACATTTAGGACTATTGACGCTATGCAATTAATCAGATGCGATTGGGTAATAAAATAGGTACGCAACGCGTACGTTCGTCTACGTTTAGGACTATTGACGCTATGCAATTAATCAGATGCGATTGGGTAATAAAATAGGTACGCAACACGTACGTTCCTCTACGTTTAGGACTATTGACGCTATGCAATTAATCGGATGCGATTGGGTAATAAACACGTACGTTACTCTACGTTTAGGACTATTGACGCTATGCAATTAATCAGATGCGATTGGGTAATAAAATAGGCACGCAATGCGTACGTTCATCTACGTTTAGGACTATTCACGCTATGCAATTAATCGGATCCAGAGTCATTTATTAAACAAAACTTTAAACATTCTATTCTTTTCCCTGTAGGTCAGAAAACTATTTATTGATGACAACACAGTAACCATGGACGATGGAATTCACTCCCAGTGGGAACATTTGCTGCAAAGATGAAACACCAGACAGAAATGGAAAACATATCCTGAATAAAGACCGTATTCTAACAAGCCGCTTTTCTAATAGGCCATTTCGCGAAAATCGACTTTATTATACTATTATACTGCTTTTTTTATTATTTATTTTGCTCTTTCACGGATCTAAAGATCAGAACAAATAAAAAACATGGTGTACAGTGTATACTGAACAACTTGAATAAATCTCTAATAATTCTAATAAAAAATATAGGATCGATTCGCGCTAAAAAAGTCGCCAGAAAACCAACTTTCTAAACGTTCTGGATATTGAACTAGAAAAAGGATAAAACGTTTAAGTTTTTTTTCCATTTACTTCAAAGTTAACGAAGAACACCATATACTTTCCAGTGTGTTTCTTCTAAAAATTGTTTTTTTGTTTTTTTAAGGTGGCTCGATAGTCTAAATCATGAGAAATTACGTTTTTTCCCCGTAAGAAGTTTGGCACAGGTCTCATGAGCTTCATTTTAGTTCATTGCATAGCTCTAGTGGTGGTCTTATTGAAACGTTTCATATATACCCTCAGAGTTTATCGAAGTGAAGAAATCGTGTTTCCAATAAATCCAGAAAACAATTTCTCTAGATACGCCCGCGCTACAAGTATAAAGCCAAGACCACCACTAGAGCTATGCAATGAACTAAAATAAAGCTCATGAGACCTGTGCAAAACTTTTTATCAAGAAAATACGTAATTTTTCCTGATTTAGACTATCTAGCCACCTTAATTGCTAGAAATTGTCTAGTATTCTTATTTGTCTTCTTTTTTACTCGGTCGTGGCAATAGAAACGTTCCTAAAATATCATTGCAATATATTCTTCAAGTTGACCAATTCATTTGATGAAAATCATTGCTAACTTCCTGTTTTAAATTTGATTGGTTTCTGGTTTTTAAACAACCAATAAGAAACAGGAAGGAAGTTGTCATCAAATCTTATCAAATGAATTGTTCAACTGGAGGAATATATTGCAACAATATTTTACGGAACGCTTCTATTGCCACGACAGTAAATGTTTTAAATTAGTCTCCTTATCTGATGTTCAGTTGATTATTTCTTTAGTTTACTTTTTGACAAAGTATAAAACTCTTTTGTTTTGTTGATTTATTTTCTTGAAAAGTTTTAAATGTATTGAATAAAATACAAATTTCTCTCACTCTAAATTGTCTTATTTGATTTGTGTCATGGGAAAGATAAGATACCTTGCGCTCAACCCTGAAGTTGTTTACTGTAGACATAAACGCAAAAGCGTGAGCAGAAACACAGTAAAGACAAGATCATAAGCAACACACACACACAAACAAACACTGTACTGTATAGCTTCACTTTGAACATAGTTAGATAGACCCAAACAGCAACACAGCTAAAGACATCAACACCAGCTATAGACACCAACACAGCTAAATACACCAACACAGTTTAAAGACACCAACACAGCTAAAAACACCAACAAAGCTAAAGACATCATTGCAAGCAGCTTCTACTGAGCGCAAGCGTAAACACAAGCACATTAAGTCTTAAAGAGGGCCGATAAGATGCGCCATACATAAGACACAAAAAACTTGTAGAAAAAATACAGACTTGACGTCTTACAAAATAAACGGTCCTATTGACGGACAACGACATAAACTACAAAACGCAAGCACAGTCAGTTCACGTGTGCCTTCGCTATACCTTTACAAACTACAACCGGGAAGACATTAGTAACTAAATGGTTTCTTTTGGGACCATGTGGACTTTAATATTTACTTTGGCTGAAGAGAGAGGGATCTTACTTGTCAAGGAGAGATCACTCAATGACCAAGGGGTTAATATAACTCTACATTTCTTTCTCACAATATTGTTGGCACCATCTAGTCATGCCAAGAGCAACAAGATGACTTTCACACAGAAACATCACCATGCAAGGTCTTTTAGATGGTCGTATACATGGATAAACTATTCTTAAATGAACAACAATCAAAGGTACAGTGATCATTGCTTTCTATAATATTTGCGCTTCGCCATTAGTAACATATATTAGCACTAATTCATGCAAGACAGTCAGGCAAGATTTATAACAAGACAATAAACGGTTAGCAATGATAAGGGTGAAAACAAAGATGGCTTCTGATTATCTATTCACGTTCGAAGCACGACAAGAAGCTTATCGTTTGAGAGAAGGGTTTGGGTTGAAACAACGACATAAGCCACGAAGCACAAGCACAATAAAAGCAATAGACTTGGCTTCGTGTCGTTCATGTCTTCACTTGATCAAATACCATCATAACGAAGGTATAAGACAAGAAACGACATTGTAATTCATTCTTACAGAACATTATATGGTCAAAACACAACTTTGCTATAGGAATAAGCTAACTGACATAACCACATGAAGGATGAACTAGTCAGTTAGTTTATTGCATTACTTAATAAAATGTTGCGGTTCAACACTGAGCAGAAAATGCCATAACCGCAATTAGAAATAATAGGCAAGGAAGACATGTTTCTTGAATGTTTAGTTCATGTGTGCCTTCGCCGCCATTTCAAACTACAGCAAGGTTGTTGTTGACTTAGTGGGGAAGACATTAGTTCGACATTTGTCTCCCACAATATTCTTGACACGAGGTGACTATGAAGAAAAATGTGTAGTTCTGGTCAAGACAAACATCGAGTGATCAATGTAATTTAGGACACCATTATTCACATACAGGTGTATATATGCATGCAAGTGCTCTATTCTTAAACTAACGACTGCAAGAAGCTTGGCTTCGTAATAATTGTAGTGATAATTAATGCAAGACTGTCCCACAATAACTGGTGGAGGACAACAGGTTAAATAGCGATGGCCAAACATCTAACATTCACATTGCTAAATTACAATCCTGTCTGAGTTTTTCAACGAAAACTCCGCCGTTGTGTTCTTGAACAAAAAACTTTTCTTTTGAGTAAAATAGTTTGGAGTTAGAGTAAAAAGATAAAGTTGTCCCACATCAAACAATGCGAGTGACATGTTTAATACAATGTTTAAAGTATTAATGCAATAAGAAACGAAAGATCTCTTCTTCAACCGTTTATCTCAGATTACAAATTGCGCTGAGTTTGTGTTAAATTATGTTTGAATGAACTCTCATTCTTAAGAGTCTAGCTTAGAGAACAAACTTCAGTATTTAGGTGTAAGCCGACACGCTTAGCAGTGACGGTTTACAGTAATTAGAAGGTTTACTTAATTCCATGCCATGTCAGGATAGAAAAGTTACGGAATAGTAAAATAGTCAGGTGCAAGATAGAGTAAAATAGTCTGGTGTTAGATAGAGTAAAACAGTCTGGTGTTAGACAGAGTAAAATAGTCTGGTGTTAGACAGAGTAAAATAGTCTGGTGTTAGACAAAGTAAAATAGTCTGGTGTAAGATAGAGTAAAATAGTCTGGTACGTGTTATAGACAGAGTAAAATAGTCTGGTGTTAGACAGAGTAAAATAGTCTAGTGTTAGACAGGGTAAAATAGTCTGGTGTTAGACAGAGTAAAATAGTCTGGTGTTAGACAGAGTAAAATAGTCTGGTGTTAGACAGAGTAAAATAGCGTGATGTAAGACAGGGTAAAATAGTCTGGTGTAAGACAGAGTAAAATAGTCTGGCGTTAGACAGAGTAAAATAGTGTGGTTCCTTTTTCAACCATGAATAAATGGTTCCTTTTCCAACCATGTGGATTTCTATTTTACTTTTGCTGAAGAGAGAGGGATCCAACTTGCCAAGAAGAGATCTCTCAATGACCAAGGGGTTAATATAACTCTACATTTCTTTCCCATAATATTGTTGGCACCATCTAGTCATGCCAAGGGCAACAAGATGACTTTCACACAGAAACATCACCAAGCAAGGTCGTTTAGATGGTCGTACACTGCATGCATGGATAAACTATTCTTAAATGAACAACAATCAAAGGTACAGTGATCATTGCTTTCTATAATATTTGCGCTCGCCATTAGTAAAACATATTAGTACTAATTCGTGCAAGACAGTCAGGCAAGATTTATAACAAGGCAATAAACGGTTAGGAATGATAAGAGCGCAACAAAGACGGCTTCTGATTGATAAGAAACGTTTGTAATGAGATACGCCATTGACTGTTGACAAGAAAGGTTTATTTTTAGACACGGCTTCAAGTTTGGACAAGAAGCTCTTTTTTGGGGATATGCCTTCGAGCCTAACCACATTGGGGACAACAGTGACATAAGCTACAAGCGCAAGCACAATAGAAGCAATGGACATAGCTTCATGTCGTCCTTTAATCAATTGGCACACACGAAGAAGGCATAACATTATTGAAACAAAGACATGTTTATTGAAATATTCTGCTCGCGAGCCTTCGTCGCCATTCGAAGCTACTACAGGGTTCTTGTTGACTTGTTGGGGAAGACATTAGTTCGACAATATTTTGTCTCCCACAATATTCTTGACACGAGGTGACCATGAAAAAAAATATTATCTAAAGGATAGGGAAGACATGTTTCCTGAATGTTTAGTTCATGTGTGCCTTCGCCGCCATTCCAAACTACAACAAGGTTCTTGTTGACTTGTTGGGGAAGACATTAGTTCGACATTTGTCTCCCACAATATTTGTGACACAAGGTGACAATGAAGAAAGGTGTGTGTTTCGGGTCCATGTATACAAGAAAACATGACTGTCGTTTAGGACATACCATGGTTTAATCGCAACAAGAAGGCGTTGCCTAACCAATATCTTAATACAGGTTGTGTATGCACTATAACAGACGGACGCCATTATTAAACTAACGACTGCAATAAGCTCGACTTCGTTATGTGGGCGACCGCCACTGACAATAATTGTAGTAATAATTTATGCAAGACTGTCCCACAATAATGATGGACTGACCACAACTTATATGGCGATGGTCAAACAACTATCTCCTACACTGCCAAACTACACTTCTGTCTGAGCTTCTGACGGAAACTCCGCCGTGGTGTTCTTGAACACAAAGCTTTTCTTTTGAGAAAGAACTTTGACTGTTGATTGCAAGAAGCTTTTCGTTTTAGAAATGACTTCGGCTGTTGACGGGCAAGATGCTCGACTCTTGAGGAACAGCTTTAGTTGTTATTGGTCAGAGGCCTTTCTCTTGAGGAATGGCTTCGACTAATGGCAAGAAGGACCTGACCAGGTTCTGTAATAAGAAAAGGGAAAAAGAGATTAAGCAATGGCGCACAAAAATCTAAGGAAAAAAATATTTTTTTTTCTTTTTCCCCCTCCCTCTTTCCCCTCTCTCTCCTCCTCTCCTCTCGTCCCCTCACCCTCTCAACGATCTTTACTGGTTTACTGGACAACCACCTTCTCGGTGATACTGCCAGATTTCCAACCCCACCCAATGGCATACACGCAAGCGCGCTAAACCACTGAGCTAACGAGGCGACCGTTAAAAGCTATCACATAATCGCGATACTGCTTCCTGCAAAGAATAAATTAGCGAAAAAAAAAAACGAACGGGAATCCTAAAGAAAACGTTATTTAGAGGAAATAAACAGTTAGACGATAAACTCAGACTAATTACATTGATTCTACGTGAAAATAATGGCCACAAGTGCTCAGGAAATGTCTTAAAACTATGTTTAAGTGCCAAACTAAAACCATAGTATGAATCAACATACCACGGCCAGGGGGGTAAACGGGGAGGAGAGGTCACCAAGCTAAGAAGAAAGACGAAGGTACGCATGGTAGAAGCATGTCTTCGAGTACCGTAATGATGAGTTTAAAGTCAACACAAGGGTATAAAACGAAAGGAAAATCTTAGAAATCCGTCAGCAAGACCGTGAAGACGTCCAGAATGAGAAATTGACGTATGGAAAGTGTTTGGTGATGGCTTGAGAAGAAACCATGTGGTGGGCGAAGACAACATGGCGGACCCTTCTTCCCCAATTCAAAATGATGGAAGAAAACATTGTTTTAACGGCAATAGAGGACAACGATATAAGATTTTAAAAACCTTGTAAGTAAATCATTTATACTGTAAAGTTATCTAAAGATTGTTTTAATTTTTTTCAAAGAATTTTCCAGTTTAACCAGAAGGACTATCTTAATTAACTATTCATAAAAATTTTACTTCAACTAATATGCTATGGAGCACGCTGAAATTTTTTGAGATATTAACATTTGCTACTGTAATACCATTCCAAATTCTTACTTCCCTACAATAATTTATCAAATTTAAAAAAATAAATTACTGTCCTAGTGTCATCCTTATTTAGCTAATAGAACACACACCCATCTTTCCTAATATGTTGAATTTAATTTCCCTTTAACTTCTTTAAAATATTTTTCATTTCTTATATTATTTTGTTTTACCCAATAAACCTAATAATTTTGCTTTTGTCTAATTTTCATTCTAATTTTTTTGCTATAATTTGTTTACAGAACTTTACTCCAGAAACACAAGTTGAATGACAAATGGAAAAAAATATTCCAACCTGACAGAAGCCCACCAAGATGACTATTGCTGTTCCAAATAATCACAATCAAGGTAATATAAATATCAGTGCAAATAATAACAATTATTAAAATAATTCTAGCACTAATCTAGCATTTGTGAAATTTCCACAAAATTCTAAACTTTTTCAACTCTTGTTTGCAGAGAATAAAGAGATTGAGAACACAGCCACACCCAAGTTTGGACAAAAAATATTTTTCTAATGGACTACTTCACAAATGGTGAGTTGAGAAGAAATAATTTCAAAATTACAACTGACAAAACTGGTAGTCACTTCAATAACAATACTGAAAAGCAGCCATAGCAAGCAGATTAAAAGTGTGAAAACTCTATCTCCTAGTCACTGCTGTATTATCAGTGATGCAATGTTTGTGGGTGTGTCACCCCACTTTCTTCTTGTGAAGAAAAGTTTAAAATAATTCTAAAACAATCCAGGTTTTTCTAAAAACCACCTGACACAAGCAACCTCTCAATACTAAATCTAGTATTTGTTAAATTTGTAAAAAATTCTAAACATTTTTCAACTCTTGTTTACAGAAAATAAAGAGAATAAAGAGATTGGAAACAGCCACACCCAAATTCGGACCAAAACATTTTTTGGACTTCAGAAATGGTGAGTTTAGAAGAAATAATTTCTATGACACTAAGATTGCAACTAACAAAACTACAACCTACTTCAATAACAATACTGGAAAGCAGCCATAGCAAGCAGATTAAAAGTGTGAAAACTATTTGAATACATTTAGTGCTCACTAATGCAAAGTTTGTGGGTGTGTCACCCCAGTTTCTTCTTGTGAGGAAAAGTTTAAATGTATTCTAAAACAATCCAGGTTTTCTAAAAACTACCTGACACAAGCCAGCTCCCATAAGTTAAACTGTTTAAAAAATATCAGAGCACAACTGCATGGTGTATATACCAATAAGAATAGTACCAATACTAATAATAACAATGCTTAAAATATTGCTTAAAATAAAATGAGCACTTTCTGACTGTCCTGACAAGGAGTTCCAATGCTCAATGGTTATAGATTAGGATTGGTGATAGCTTAAGATTAAAATTTAAACTAAGGCTTTATTCAAGAACAATAAAAGATTCTATACAGAAATAAACCTGCTTAGAACTAAATTCTAGATTCAAAAGTACCAGTAATAAAATTACCACCACAGTCACCATCATCATTCTCATTATCCTTGTGGTTATCATCATCATCATCATCATCATCATCATCATCATCATCCTAGTTGCCCTCATCATAACCATCACTATCAACTTCATCATTATAACCACTATCATCATCATGATCACTGTCAATGTTGTTGTCATCATCATCATCATCATCACCATCATCAAATAATTATTTATCCCCATCATTGTCATCATCATTGTCTTCATGATCATCATCAACAACTTCATCATTCTCATCATCAATATAATCATCATCCTCCTCATTCATCGTCCTCATTCATCATCCTTGTGCATTGCCATAAACATCACTATCATTGTTGTCGACTTCATCATCACTATTATCATCATCATGAACTTTATCGTCATCATCAACACCATTGTCATCTATCATTGTTGTCAACTTCATCTACATCACCACAACCATCATCACCAACTTTATCATTATCATCATCATCATTGTTGTCATCATTATCATCACATCAACACCACTATCATTGTCAACTTTATCACTATTATCATCATCATCACGACCACCACCACCATCATCATCCTAGTTGCCCTCATCATAACCATCACTATCAACTTCATCATTATAATCACTATCATCATCATGATTACTGTCAATGTTGTTGTCATCATCATCATAATCATCATCAAATAATTATTTATCCCCATCATTGTCATCATCATTGTCTTCATGATCATCATCATCAACAACTTCATCATTCTCATCATCAATATAATCATCATCCTCCTCATTCATCACCCTCGTGCATTGCCATAAACACCATATCATTGTTGTCAACTTCATCATCACTATTATCATCATCATGAACTTTATCGTCATCACCATTGTCATCAATCATTGTTGTCAACTTCATCTACTGCATCACCACAACCATCATCACCAACTTTATCATTATCATCATCATTGTCATCATTATCATCACATCAACACCACTATCATTGTCAACTTTATCACTATTATCATCATCATTGTCATCATCATCATGACCACCATCACCATCATCCTAGTTGCCCTCATCATAACCATCACTATCAACTTCATCATTATAATCACTATCATCATCATGATCACTGTCAATGTTGTTGTCATCATAATCATCATCATCATCAAATAATTATTTATCCCCATCATTGTCATCATCATTGTCTTCATGATCATCATCATCAACAACTTCATCATTTTCATCATCAATATAATCATCATCATCCTCATTCATCCTCATGCATTGCCATAAACACCATATCATTGTTGTCAACTTCATCATCACTATTATCATCAACTTTATTATTATCATCATCATCATCATCATCGTTGTTGTCATCATTGTCACTGTCATCACATCACCAACACCATTGTCAACTTTATCATTATCATCATCATGAACTTTATCGTCATCATCATCATCACCATTGTCATCTATCATTGCTGTCAACTTCATCTACATCACCACCACCACAACCACCATTATCAACTTTATCATTATCATCATCATGGTCATTGTTGTCATCATCACCATGCACCACCACCTTCATCATCATCATCATCGTTGTCATCATCATTCTTTTCATCAATCATCATCATCATCAACTTCATCATTATTATCATCTTCATTGTTGTCACCATCATCAACAACTTTATCATCGTCATCATCATTATAATCATCATCATCACCATTGTCATCTATCATTGTTGTGAACTTCATCTACATCACCACCACCACAACTGCCATCATCAACTTTATCATTATCATCATCGTCGTTGTTGTTGTCATCATCACCATGCACCACCACCTTCATCATCATCGTTGTCCTCATCATTATTTTCATCCATCATCAACTTCATCATTATTATCATCTTCATATCACCATTGTCATCTATCATTGTTGTGAACTTCATCTACATCACCACCACCACAACTGCCATCATCAACTTTATCATTATCATCATCATCGTTGTTGTTGTCATCATCACCATGCACCACCACCTTCATCATCATCATCGTTGTCATCATCATTATTTTCATCAATCATCATCATCCTCAACTTCATCATTATTATCATCTTCATTGTTGTCACCATCATCAACAACTTTATCATTGTCATCATCATTATAATCATCATCATCACCATTGTCATCTATCATTGTTGTAAACTTCATCTACATCACCACCACCACAACTGCCATCATCAACTTTATCATTATCATCATCGTCGTTGTTGTTGTCATCATCACCATGCACCACCACCTTCATCATCATCATCGTTGTCATCATCATTATTTTCATCCATCATCAACTTCATCATTATTATCATCTTCATTGTTGTCACCATCATCAACAACTTTATCATCGTCATCATCATTATAATCATCATCATCATCACCGCCATCACCATCATTTCCATTGACTTCATCATCATCCTAGTTGTCTTCATCATTGTCACTACCATTCATATTACCACCATCTGATCATTGTTGTCATTATCATCATCGTCATAATCACCATTTTCATCCATCATCATCATCTTCATTGTTGTCACCATCATCAACTTTATCATCTTCATCATCATCATAATCATCATCACTGCCACCACCACCATCATTTCCATTGACTTCATCGACTTCATCATCCTAGTTGTCTTCATCATTGCCACTACCATTCATTAATCACCACATTCATCATTGTTGTCATAATCATTTTTATTTATCATTTTCTCAACTTCATTATTATCACAATCATCGTCGATCATCATTGTTGTCATTGTCGACTTTGTCATCATCACCAACATTGCCATCAACTTTGTTGTCTTCACCACCAACAACAACCCTACCACTACCACCACCACAATAATCACCATCATCACTTTCATTGTCAACTTCATTATCATCCTTCTTCATCACCACCCCTTCCTGACTACCACCACTATAATCACCATCACCTACATCATCATAATCGTTCTCATCATCATTGTTCTTGTCGTCATTACCACCATCAACACAATCATAATAATAATTTTAAAACGCCAAAAATCTTTATTACTATGACTAGATTAACATCTGCCACAATAGATCTTCATTAAACTAGGAAAAAGAGACTAAGCATTTATATAAATAATATAATTAAATATAATACTTAAGGTTTCTTCCAAAAAGCGAAAAAAATCCTGCGCAATCTGGAAAATGAGACACTTAAGAATAATCACCGCAACGTTCTTAAATCGTTTTTATGCGCTTGCTATGGCTATGTCCATTATCATACGTACACTGTAACAACTACCAGTAGCACTAAGGCTTTACAACAATCAACAATTCAACATTGACAACAAGCTCATATTTCTTTTATAATCAACCACAACCATCTTTGACTTAGCCCACAAACAAAACAAACTTGACAAATTATATCCATTACTCTAATAATTAAAGTCCAACAGCAATTCTCATAATTTTTCTCATTTCATCTTTACAGACTCAAAATTTACACCTATGGAAGCTGTACCCCATTGAAGATGACCAGTGGACCATGACCCAGGACCCAGTGGACCAGGACGCAGTGGACCATGACCCAGTGGACCAGTGGACCAGGACGCAGTGGACCAGGACCCAGTGGACCAGGACCCAGTGGACCAGGACCCAGTGGATCAGATCAGCAAATCAAGCCCGTGGCAAGCAAGAGCCCGTGTCAAGCAAGAGCCCGTAGCAACAAATGTGAGTTTCACAATGTAATTTACATCAGTAGGCGATACATTATACTATGATCAAAGAGGAACCTTAACTTTCTTTTTAAAGATAATTACTAAAGTAATATCATGTTTGCGGGAATTTCTTTTGTTCTCACAGGTCCATTAACAACTAATGTACCTCATTATATTCATTTTTACTAATCCTACCTCCGTTGACGTCAAACCAGGTCTGATTAGAACTAATCATACCCGGTTTGACGTCAACGGAAGTGACAACAAAATAAATTCCCGCAAACATGATATTACAAAGTTTAGCATAAAAAGAGGTGCAGTAGCTATTAAACGTCCCGTTCGATTTGGGTCATTTACTAGATGACACTCATCGAGCGGGACCTTTAATAGCTAATACACCTCTTTTTATGCTATTACTTATGAATAACTAAGCTACAAACAGCACAGCTTATGTTGTAAAAAAGAAAAAAAAATCCTAAAACTTCAAAACGACGCATTTCTAGATCATAATGCGCAGTTTGATGAAAACTATATATTTGTATCACAAATTTCATATAAAGTTACGATAAGTTGTCGAATTTGCGCATTATGATCTAGAAATGATCCGCTGTTTTGAAGTTTTAGGATTTTTTACTTACTTAATCTGATATATCCTATATTGACATGCATACTGTACTTCCTCGATTAAGTGAACATACTCGGATACAAACTCTAATTTCATTTCGACTAAAGATATTACAAGACAATTACCTATAAAACCGGTCAACAGCGAACTTAAGATTGCGTTTTTGCTTCCCAAGAAACTTAAAACATAGTTTTTAGATGTCAAGTAGGTTAAAAAATAATTTAATAAGAGCCCCCAAGAATTAAGCATTAAGCATCATCCTTCAAATAATTGCGCAGTTTTTCACACAAAATCTAAACTGACAAGCGCCTGGGTGCTTAGTTGAGGAAATACAGAATGGTTTGTTGATACAGTACTTTCATATTAATCAAACACGCATACCTTTCTAACTGCGATGAGCTTTTTCTGACAGATTGGAAATTTGGCTTCATTTGGAAATCACTAAAATTAAATGAATTGGAAAATTAAGCATTGTTACGAAGTTAGCTTTCTTATTTATACAAAAATGTCAGACTATTTCCTAATCATGCCATTATACTGTAAGAAATTAGGGATGCACCAGAACTTAGTTCCACCTGGAACACAGAGTTTTCTAAGATTCGGTTCGGACTAGAATTCATGAAAAATGTTTGGCTGGAATGGCGAAACTTTCTTTAGTCTAATTTCTGAAATAAACTTGACGTGGTACGATGCATGCAAGATTCTATTACTCATTGAAAGTTTTTCGACACTAATCAAAACAAAGCTCACACAAACAATTGTAAAATAAAAAGTTTAATGCACAAAAATTGTTTTTAAGAGTTCAAATAAGGAACTTTTTCAGTTTCGACCAGTTCCAGCCAGAACATTATAAATTTCGTTCTAGTACATCCCTAAAAGAAGTTAAGATAAAGTAAATAATATACAGATTGAAATAATGTAAGGTTTGCATTTGTAACGTTTCGAGCGAAGGCCCTTATGTGTCTCTGTGACGAAGGCCCTTCGCTCGAAACGTTGGAAAACTACGTTCCATAATTTCGGCAGTACTCAAACCTTACATTATTTCGACAAGAACATTTGTATGCCTTCCATGTGCAACATAAAATGCAGATACAATACTTCACACACCAAACTCGGCAACAAAATGTTTATTCGACTCAAATTTGGCATATTCAAGAAAGTATTATGTTTTACTTTTAATCAAAAGATCTAATATGTTGTACATGGCGGACATCAAAATCTTCTCACTCTATGTACAGTAAACTAATTATTTAGATTTTCAAGTCAACTCCCTTGTGGGACAACTGGTAATTTGCCAAACATATTTTCATTTTTGCATGTATACTGAAAAAAACGACAATTAATCTCTGCATGGGGGTTGACTTTCTTAACTTATTTAAAACTCATTAATAATTCATGAGGAAAACACAAAGGAAAATCATGACCGTGACGTGTCTCTATATGTGATACACGCTCGCTATTTTCGATGAACTTTTTCTTACAACTTCAATTTTCAAAATTGATTTCTATGAGTTTATTATATGGATAGTTTTTGAAGCCATTTATTATATAAAATAGAGTGTTTTATTGATTTTTCCGCCACTAATAAAAGTGATAATCTCACATGTGCGATTATTTATGATAATCGCACATGTGACGATTATCGATGAATCAGCATTATAGTTTAATGCCATTTTTGCAAGGCAATAGGTCAATTTTTTTATATAATAAACAGGATGGATGCTTGGAAATATGAAATTTATTTCTCGTGTTGAACAGGATATCTCACAAGTGAGCTTCGCTCACTCGTGAGATATCCTTGTCAACACTCGAAATAAATTTCATATTTCCGCACATCCATGCATTATTCTCTATTTAAAACATTCGTAGTACGTGTTTTATCAGATCTAAAAGACTCGGCTATCGCCTTGTGTTTTAAATCTGATAAAACACTGCTGCTCATGTTTTAAATAGTACATAAATCCTCTTTGATCTAGTAAATAATGTATCATAAGCGCGACCATCATACCTTTTAAGGCGGTTCGGTAATACTCGGCTCGTCAAAACTAACTCTGCCCGGCCACTGCATGCTGTAATTAAGGGGATTAAGTTAGCTAAATTATAATGTAATTTATTTGTTGGGTTTTTTGTTTATACTGTAATTTTTAGGTAAAAGTGTGGTCTGCGCATGTTTGTTGAGTATTGTTGTGTGAGTGTAGGAGGGTTAAGATATTTTATTTTTTTCAGTTTATGGGAGGGGGTAGTTGGTAGGGGGGATGGTTAGGTGAGTTGTCTCTGTGGTTGTCTGATGGTGATAGAAGTGAAAATTACGAGTGGTGTGCAGCTAGGTAGGACTTAGGCAGTTAGGCAGGACTTAGGCAGTTAAGGCAGGAGCTAGGGACTAGTTGGGAAGTGGGTCTTGCATGCTTTGTAGATTTGGCATAATTAATTTCGGTGAAGGGATTTCAAATTTGCATGTTTAGGTTACTAGCTGAGCTGTAAGTACTCGCTAAGTACACAGTGCTTAGTAAGTGCTTACGCTCATGCTGTATGTTTAGTTACTAATGTTTTGCGTTTGCAAGGTATGCGGCCGCTCTCAAGTGGATGCTAGCTTCACAATTGTTGAAGTTCGTGTTCGCTTTACTGCCCCGGCTGACTCTCCAAGTGCTGTTCTTGCTTTGAGTTGGATTAGCATATGTTACTTCAACTCGAAGTAAGAGTGGCACTTGGGGAGTCAGCCGGGGCAGTTTTACCTTTTATATAATAGTTAATTCCCATGGGAATTGAATATTTTAATAAGACGTATAGTCCTGAATAATTTGAGAATAATTTATTAAAGACTTGTAATATCATTACGTGAATAAAGAACTTTTACAAAGAACAGCTTGTGTATTGGTGTGAATCATGATAGAAGAGAACAGAAAATGGCTAAGTGAATATTGCTTTCGTCAACATTGTGATGAACACAAGTGGACAAGAACCATATTCATAAAAGCTATCAATAAGAGCATTGTTTATCAAAGAACTTAACACCAAGTCAGTAATTGAATGATTGGTGTTAAACCCATGAAAAACAACAGCTTTTATCAACAACTACACGGAACGAATTCTTTCCTTAGTGAACAAGCAAAAGCATTACACTTGAAGAGATGAACAATTACGAAATAACATGAAAGAATAAACCTGGAAAATTAGTCCACATGGACATACAGTACTAAACCAGAGTTTATGAACAAGTTATTTGCACAATTGAAGAAAAGATCACAGCTGCTCATGGATTTTTTTATACGGCATTTTCAAATTCAAAGGCTCTTGAAAGTTCAGTGTACTAAAACAAGTGAAATGTCAAACAGCCATAGATCTTTTCCATTTTTAACCCGACAGATGGTAAATGAAAATCAACAAACTTTGTAAATATCAATGCTAGAAGGTGATGAAATTACTTGGAAAATAGCAAACCGCCAGAGAAGGGTCTTAAATTTTTCTAGAAGTACCACATAAAACATTTTCTTTTATAAGTAATTTGGTCAGTCTTGGTAGGAATACGAGATAAATCAGTATATTCACCAAATTCTTGAAATAGAAAACTTGAAAGCTAAATGGTGAACAAATTTCCAACTATAATTTTAAGACGTTAGAGCGTTTTCATTTAGGAAAAACCTCAAGGCCTTGCAGAAAGACATAGAAACTTAATTACTATCTTCGAGGGAATATTTTCATCACTTTCATAGAACATGAGAACATATACAAAGTTTCTTTAACTTCCAACATACACATTAAAGCAGTGTATTATCCAAAGAATATGAAAACCATAAAATAAAATGATTAACGAAACGATGTGAAAAACAGTGGTGTTCAAGATGGGCCAACTGAAATTTCACGAGAGATTATTATAGACATATTTCTTTGGATAATACACTTTCAAGTCAGGTTAAAAACTCTTTCAAGCACAATACTTACGATACTCGTTGAAAAGACGAAGTCCACAAAAGCCATCTCAAAGGAACCTGTTATCTTATATTATGATCACCCTCATATTATTGTATATCAACAGAGAATGTACAATGACCTGATTTAGCAAAAACCAATTCACTAACTGTATTAAACAATAACAAACCTGGCCTACTTTAACCATGCATCCTGGAAGCTTATTTAAAAGTGGGTGCTAATATTCAGAAGTGGAACTTATTTTGCTAAACTTCATTTTGGTTCAGTGCTAATGCACGAAGGCACTTATTCAAATTGTTATGGTATTTGTGTCAATTGTTTGTTTTTGTTTTACTCAGCCACCAATGAGTACACATTGTTGAGCAATCACAAAGAGAAGCTTTCTCAGAAAAGGTGTAAACTGTCAAGATTTTTGACGTTTCATGAAGAACCATTCATCAGAGTAAAATAACACATTTAGTCAACTCCATGTATATACTGGTAACAATACTTCCCTCCCCTAGCTGTGTTTTTCGATGTCCTATGGTATTTTAGTGATTGGTTTGCAATTTCTTCAAGTCATTGTACAATCTCTCAATGCATGGTGGAACATAACTAAATAGAGTTAAACTGAAGTACTGGTAACCAGTTGATCTTAAACATTCTTTAAATCTTCGTAGCAAACGTATTCTTCAATGGTCAGGCAAGGATGTATATTCCTGGAGTGGTTGTTTCACCATCAGAAACATTTGTGGTTGGTCCATGGTTATTAGTGATCAGTGGTAGGTCCAAGGTGTCATGGATCTGGGTGGTGATTTCATGATTGTCGAATGTGGTTCCCGGGACAGTGTTTCCTTCATGGTGGTTGTCTGTGGTGGGTACAAGTCTTGAATCTGGGTCCAGAGTTGTGGAAATAGGGTACCAGGGTAGTCAGACTGGGAGGTAAACTGGGTTCAAGTCATTGCTTCAATGGTGTATTGGAAGAACATCTGTGGTGGTGGATAACAGGTGGTAGGTCTAAGGTCATTAGCATAGTGGTGGGACTGGATACGGCATCACAAGTCAAAGGTAGTGGGTCACTGGTCCAGGGTGGCGAGTCTGTGGTCATTGGTCCAGGGTGGTGGGTCTGTGGTTCAGGCTGGTCGATCTTTGGTCCAGGTGGTTCTGTAGTCATTGGTCTAGGCTGATCAATCTGTGGTCATTGGGCCAAGCTGGTAAACCAGGCAGCTGAGAGGTGCATGTAGGTCTTGAGCGACGATGGATCAGAAGTCAATTAAAGGTACCTTATATTCTTCAGTTTAACTGTATTGTCAAGTTCCACCATGCATTTTGATATACCCATAAATTATAACAATTACAAGTCTGTACCATTGAACTAAAAATAACTGGAACGCTACGTTCAACCGGAAGTTTGAAGCCAAATTATGCAAGTTGTACCCAGCCTTTCCACGAAAAAAACAAACACGGCCAAAACAAAAAAAGTAGAAACACGCGTGGAAGTGCGTGTCTGGGAGTCAAAACTGGCTTCATGGGAGTCAAATTTTGGCTTCAAGATTTGTATGCGCAGTTTACTGAACGTAGCGTTCCAGTTATTTTTAGTTCAATGGTCTGTACACGGAGTGTCTGCGAGTTTGTCAACATTTGAGAAACAATTATCAAAGATTGAGTACTTAATATTCTTAAAGCAACACAAAGACATTTTGATATAGACCAAGTGAATTAAATATAATTTTCTCTTGGAAAGTAAATGTTCTAAAGCTCTTAGTGATGTGCATGGGACATATCAAGCCCTGGCCTATTCAGTTTAGAATTACTGGTACATAAAATAGATGATATAATTTGATTGAGATTACAACTTTACATAACTGATGCAAGAAACTTTACCGACTCGATTGGCTTTGGAAGTGGAAAATTCTCATGAATTTGATGTGTCAATGTTTTAATGGATATTGCTCATTGTAAAAAAAGCAAGGAGTTAGAAAATGTTGCAGGTAAGCCGGACTATTGACAACAAGTAAAATGGCTTTTTGAGTGAAAATGTTTAAAAATGACTTCGATTTTGTTTACAAAATCATTAAAATTGCAACTCACAAGTTGTAACTCGCAGACGTTCAACATACAGACTTGCAATAACCACCCCCACCAACAATTACATGCTTTGAAAATTGTACTGAGCATTGTGATTGATAAAAAATAATCTTAAAATATGCCAAAGTATCATATATATATATATATATATATATATATTCAAATGATTGTACATTAATTTACTCCATTTTCTTTCAAATTCCTTTAAAAATCATTAATAATTCATGAGGAAAACACAAAGGAAATCAGCTCCATGTCTGTGATTTTATAAAATCTGATAAAAAACCCTCCTGTTTACATACTTTAGCTTTGATTTTCTCGGCTTTAATAGAAAATGTTGTTTTTCAAAATTACTACGCCAGTAAATCTAGAAAATGTTGTTTTTCAAAATTACTACGCCAGTAAATCTACAAAATAAGTCGTTCTTGAAGCTACAGTATTCAAAAATTTGCACTGTACGTATTTTATAAGATCTAAAACACTGCTGCTCATGTTTTAAATATTACTTGGCATACCCAGCTATTACCAATCACTGCGATCAATACAATATTCATCACACACACACAAAGAAAAGTCACACTGAGACACATTTTGGTATGGGGACAGACACTTAGAGAAATGAACTCTTCCATTCCCATGGGAACTATTTGGAAGACTCAGAGAGATGGGAATTAATGGGGTTAAGTCAACTTTTTTCCTTAAAATATTGATTCATTTGTGAAGCTAGCTGTGTCATATTAGCCCTGACTCAAACTGGAAACAAATAAAGCCTGGGAACAACTACAATACAATACTCTCTGATGAAGGGTCTTCACTCAAAACGTTAGACTCCTACGTTCTCTGTTTCGGCAGTATATTAAACCTTTACCACAAAATTATTTTGATTATTTACAATACACATTTCCTTGTTCTTTTATCAATTTAATCCCAATCTTCCAACAAGAACAAGCAATCAATGTACTGTAGTTGTTCACAAACCTTACCTATACCAAGTTTGAGTCAGGGCTGGGACACAGACCACTAGAGAGGTATATCATACACTCAAAATTAGTGTTTGATCTAACACATTTCTTGGTGTTTCATATCAGATCAAACACTACTTCTTATGTATGATATACAGACTATTACTTATTTAAAATAATTATACACTGTACATGGGTCAGTCCCCTGAAAAGTTAAAAGCTGAAAGCCTAGCTTTGTAGAAAATACAAAACTTTACTCTTTTTAAAGTAAAGCCTAAAAGTTTGTCAGGTAAATTTGTTTAGCCAATTTGAAAAATAAAATTGAGTGCTTTTAACATTCCACAGAAATGAACCATGTTATTGAACAGAATATGTGACCCTCCACGCGAAAACGTACCTTAACGCTTTTCCGTTAAAACGGCCAAAAAAACGGACGGCGAACGGATGACAAACGGCTTGTAAAAGCGTTCGAACGGTTTCCCAAAACGTTCGAACGGTTTGGAAAACTAACTAAACGGTTAACAACAGGCGGTCATGAGTATAGGCGAACCTGTGAGAAAAATTTCACTTGATTTTGAAGATGACTGCTATTAAGTTTGTCGAAACGTAAGTCATCACCACTACCAACCAACAGTCTTCCTTAAGACTACACTAATCTAGACAAGCAACTATTGCAAACAATAATACTTCTAATGCTTCCTTACCTTGTAAAAATACTCTTAATTAACTATCACAACTACACTGTTAAACTCAATTAGTTAACTTTTACTGCAAAATTGAGCCAAAGTCTTTTTCCAGTAAGACTAACTCCTTGACATAATTATATGGTAATGTGGTTACTTCATAGTCTCTTGTAGTCAATTTTTCATCACCAGATTTTGGACCGAAATACTGCATTTGAGCTCAGCAACCACCAACTAAATAGAACCCTATAGCTCCCAGTATTTGTGGCTGTGATTTTCTCACTGCAGAGGTGGAAATAGACATAGCAGGGTGAAGTCCTTGGGTAGGAAGTTGTATTGCTTTGTACAGTAGAGGTGAGATAAGCGACAGGGGTACCAGGTAATTTATAGGAAGTGGGTAGGAATAGGTTTCATTGCCCTCAAAGAGAACAATGATTACAGCTAGGACTAAGGATCAGTAAGGACAGGTAAAGGAATTGCAAACCCCAACTCTACTATAAAAAGCAATTCAACTTAATATCCAAGATCATTTCTCTAGTATCTCTACTCCCATTGCTGCACAGAAAAGATCATGCCTGCAGTACAGAGATAGCCTTAATGTTCTGCCAGTGGCTGCTGGGGCAAAATGCAGGGAGATGTATACTTTTAGTAAGGAAATGCAGAGTCAAAAGTAACCAATAGCCGCACACCCCACCCAATGTGGTTACTTCATAGTCTCTTGTCGAACACTATAATTATTAACCAATTAGACCCAGGAATTCCACAGGCAACATAATATGTTGCAGAAAAAACTATACTGTACTGGCAACCAGGCCCTGAACCACAAGTTGCATAATGCAATGGGCCCATGACTAGTATATTACCTTTGAGCACAATTTTTCATCACCAGATTTTGGACCGAAATACTGCATTTGAGCTCAGCAACCACCAACTAAATAGAACCCTATAGCTCCCAGTATTTGTGGCTGTGATTTTCTCACTGCAGAAGTGGAAATAGACATAGCAGGGAAAAGTCCTTGGGTAGGAAGTTGTATTGCTTTCTACAGTAGAGGTGACATAAGCAACAGGGGTACCAGGTAATTTATAGGAAGTGGGTAGGAATAGGTTTCATTGCCCTCAAAGAGAACAATGATTACAGCTAGGACTAAGGATCAGTAAGGACAGGTAAAGGAATCGCAAACCCCAACTCTACTATAGAAAGCAATTCAACTTGATATCCAAGATCATTTCTCTACTATCTCTACTCCCATCGCTGCAAAGAAAAGATCATGCCTGCAGTACAGAGATAGCCTTAATGTTCTGCCAGTGGCTGCTGGGGCAAAATGCAGGAAGATGTATACTTTTAGTAAGAAAATGCAGAGTCAAAGGTAACCAATAGCCGCACACCCCACCCAATGTGGTTACTTAATAGTCTCTTGTCGAACACTAAAATTATTAACCACTTAGACCCAGGAATCCCTCAGGCAACATAATATGTTGCAGAAAAAACTATACTGTACTGGCAACCAGGCCCTGAACAACAAGTTGCATAATGCAATGGGCCCATAACTAGTATATCACCTTTGAGCACAATTTTTCATCACCAGATTTTGGACCGAAATACTGCATTTGAGCTCAGTAACCACCAACTAAATAGAACCCTATAGCTCCCAGTATTTGTGGCTGTGATTTTCTCACTGCAGAGGTGGAAATAGACATAGCAGGGAAAAGTCCTTGGGTAGGAAGTTGTATTGCTTTCTACAGTAGAGGTGACATAAGCGACAGGGGTACCAGGTAATTTATAGGAAGTGGGTAGGAATAGGTTTCATTGCCCTCAAAGAGAACAATGATTACAGCTAGGACTAAGGATCAGTAAGGATAGGTAAAGGAATCGCAAACCCCAACTCTACTATAGAAAGCAATTCAACTTAATATCCAAGATCATTTCTCTACTATCTCTACTCCCATCGCTGCACAGAAAAGATCATGCCTGCAGTACAGAGATAGCCTTAATGTTCTGCCAGTGGCTGCTGGGGCAAAATGCAGGGAGATGTATACTTTTAGTAAGGAAATGCAGAGTCAAAGGTAACCAATAGCCGAACACCCCACCCAATGTGGTTACTTCATAGTCTCTTGTCGAACACTATAATTATTAACCACTTAGACCCAGGAATCCCGCAGGCAACATAATATGTTGCAGAAAAAACTATAATGTACTGGCAACCAGGCCCTGAACCACAAGTTGCATAATGCAATGGGCCCATAACTAGTATATTACCTTTGAGCACAATTTTTCATCACCAGATTTTGGACCGAAATACTGCATTTGAGCTCAGCAACCACCAACTAAATAGAACCCTATAGCTCCCAGTATTTGTGGCTGTGATTTTCTCACTGCAGAGGTGGAAATAGACATAGCAGGGAAAAGTCCTTGGGTAGGAAGTTGTATTGCTTTCTACAGTAGAGGTGACATAAGCAACAGGGGTACCAGGTAATTTATAGGAAGTGGGTAGGAATAGGTTTCATTGCCCTCAAAGAGAACAATGATTACAGCTAGGACTAAGGATCAGTAAGGATAGGTAAAGGAATCGCAAACCCCAACTCTACTATAGAAAGCAATTCAACTTAATATCCAAGATCATTTCTCTACTATCTCTACTCCCATCGCTGCACAGAAAAGATCATGCCTGCAGTACAGAGATAGCCTTAATGTTCTGCCAGTGGCTGCTGGGGCAAAATGCAGGGAGATGTATACTTTTAGTAAGGAAATGCAGAGTCAAAGGTAACCAATAGCCGCACACCCCACCCAATGTGGTTACTTCATAGTCTCTTGTCGAACACTATAATTATTAACCACTTAGACCCAGGAATCCCACAGGCAACATAATATCTTGCAGTTAAAACTATACTGTACTGGCAACCAGGCCCTGAACCACAAGTTGCATAATGCAATGGGCCCATAACTAGTATATTACCTTTGAGCACAATTTTTCATCACCAGATTTTGGACCGAAATACTGCATTTGAGCTCAGCAACCACCAACTAAATAGAACCCTATAGCTCCCAGTATTTGTGGCTGTGATTTTCTCACTGCAGAGGTGGAAATAGACATAGCAGGGAAAAGTCCTTGGGTAGGAAGTTGTATTGCTTTCTACAGTAGAGGTGACATAAGCGACAGGGGTACCAGGTAATTTATAGGAAGTGGGTAGGAATAGGTTTCATTGCCCTCAAAGAGAACAATGATTACAGCTAGGACTAAGGATCAGTAAGGATAGGTAAAGGAATCGCAAACCCCAACTCTACTATAGAAAGCAATTCAACTTAATATCCAAGATCATTTCTCTACTATCTCTACTCCCATCGCTGCAAAGAAAAGATCATGCCTGCCGTACAGAGATAGCCTTAATGTTCTGCCAGTGGCTGCTGGGGCAAAATGCAGGGAGATGTATACTTTTAGTAAGGAAATGCAGAGTCAAAGGTAACCAATAGCCGCACACCCCACCCACTGTGGTTACTTCATAGTCTCTTGTCGAACACTATAATTATTAACCACTTAGACCCAGGAATCCCACAGGCAACATAATATGTTGCAGTTAAAACTATACTGTACTGGCAACCAGGCCCTGAACCACAAGTTGCATAATGCAATGGGCCCATGACTAGTATATTACCTTTGAGCACAATTTTTCATCACCAGATTTTGGACCGAAATACTGCATTTGAGCTCAGCAACCACCAACTAAATAGAACCCTATAGCTCCCAGTATTTGTGGCTGTGATTTTCTCACTGCAGAGGTGGAAATAGACATAGCAGGGAAAAGTCCTTGGGTAGGAAGTTGTATTGCTTTCTACAGTAGAGGTGACATAAGCAACAGGGGTACCAGGTAATTTATAGGAAGTGGGTAGGAATAGGTTTCATTGCCCTCAAAGAGAACAATGATTACAGCTAGGACTAAGGATCAGTAAGGATAGGTAAAGGAATCGCAAACCCCAACTCTACTATAGAAAGCAATTCAACTTAATATCCAAGATCATTTCTCTACTATCTCTACTCCCATCGCTGCACAGAAAAGATCATGCCTGCAGTACAGAGATAGCCTTAATGTTCTGCCAGTGGCTGCTGGGGCAAAATGCAGGGAGATGTATACTTTTAGTAAGGAAATGCAGAGTCAAAGGTAACCAATAGCCGCACACCCCACCCACTGTGGTTACTTCATAGTCTCTTGTCGAACACTATAATTATTAACCACTTAGACCCAGGAATCCCACAGGCAACATAATATGTTGCAGTTAAAACTATACTGTACTGGCAACCAGGCCCTGAACCACAAGTTGCATAATGCAATGGGCCCATGACTAGTATATTACCTTTGAGCACAATTTTTCATCACCAGATTTTGGACCGAAATACTGCATTTGAGCTCAGCAACCACCAACTAAATAGAACCCTATAGCTCCCAGTATTTGTGGCTGTGATTTTCTCACTGCAGAGGTGGAAATAGACATAGCAGGGAAAAGTCCTTGGGTAGGAAGTTGTATTGCTTTCTACAGTAGAGGTGACATAAGCGACAGGGGTACCAGGTAATTTATAGGAAGTGGGTAGGAATAGGTTTCATTGCCCTCAAAGAGAACAATGATTACAGCTAGGACTAAGGATCAGTAAGGATAGGTAAAGGAATCGCAAACCCCAACTCTACTATAGAAAGCAATTCAACTTAATATCCAAGATCATTTCTCTACTATCTCTACTCCCATCGCTGCAAAGAAAAGATCATGCCTGCAGTACAAAGATAGCCTTAATGTTCTGCCAGTGGCTGCTGGGGCAAAATGCAGGGAGATGTATACTTTTAGTAAGGAAATGCAGAGTCAAAGGTAACCAATAGCCGCACACCCCACCCACTGTGGTTACTTCATAGTCTCTTGTCGAACACTATAATTATTAACCACTTAGACCCAGGAATCCCACAGGCAACATAATATGTTGCAGAAAAAACTATACTGTACTGGCAACCAGGCCCTGAACCACAAGTTGCATAATGTAATGGGCCCATGACTAGTATATTACCTTTGAGCACAATTTTTCATCACCAGATTTTGGACCGAAATACTGCATTTGAGCTCAGCAACCACCAACTAAATAGAACCCTATAGCTCCCAGTATTTGTGGCTGTGATTTTCTCACTGCAGAGGTGGAAATAGACATAGCAGGGAAAAGTCCTTGGGTAGGAAGTTGTATTGCTTTCTATAGTAGAGGTGACATAAGCGACAGGGGTACCAGGTAATTTATAGGAAGTGGGTAGGAATAGGTTTCATTGCCCTCAAAGAGAAAAATGATTACAGCTAGGACTAAGGATCAGTAAGGATAGGTAAAGGAATCGCAAACCCCAACTCTACTATAGAAAGCAATTCAACTTAATATCCAAGATCATTTCTCTACTATCTCTACTCCCATCGCTGCACAGAAAAGATCATGCCTGCAGTACAGAGATAGCCTTAATGTTCTGGCAGTGGCTGCTGGGGCAAAATGCAGGGAGATGTATACTTTTAGTAAGGAAATGCAGAGTCAAAGGTAACCAATAGCCGCACACCCCACCCACTGTGGTTACTTCATAGTCTCTTGTCGAACACTATAATTATTAACCACTTAGACCCAGGAATCCCACAGGCAACATAATATGTTGCAGTTAAAACTATACTGTACTGGCAACCAGGCCCTGAACCACAAGTTGCATAATGTAATGGGCCCATGACTAGTATTATTACCTTTGAGCACAATTTTTCATCACCAGATTTTGGACCGAAATACTGCATTTGAGCTCAGCAACCACCAACTAAATAGAACCCTATAGCTCCCAGTATTTGTGGCTGTGATTTTCTCACTGCAGAGGTGGAAATAGACATAGCAGGGAAAAGTCCTTGGGTAGGAAGTTGTATTGCTTTCTACAGTAGAGGTGACATAAGCGACAGGGGTACCAGGTAATTTATAGGAAGTGGGTAGGAATAGGTTTCATTGCCCTCAAAGAGAACAATGATTACAGCTAGGACTAAGGATCAGTAAGGATAGGTAAAGGAATCGCAAACCCCAACTCTACTATAGAAAGCAATTCAACTTAATATCCAAGATCATTTCTCTACTATCTCTACTCCCATCGCTGCACAGAAAAGATCATGCCTGCAGTACAGAGATAGCCTTAATGTTCTGGCAGTGGCTGCTGGGGCAAAATGCAGGGAGATGTATACTTTTAGTAAGGAAATGCAGAGTCAAAGGTAACCAATAGCCGCACACCCCACCCACTGTGGTTACTTCATAGTCTCTTGTTGAACACTATAATTATTAACCACTTAGACCCAGGAATCCCACAGGCAACATAATATGTTGCAGAAAAAACTATACTGTACTGGCAACCAGGCCCTGAACCACAAGTTGCATAATGCAATGGGCGCATGACTAGTATATTACCTTTGAGCACAATTTTTCATCACCAGATTTTGGACCGAAATACTGCATTTGAGCTCAGCAACCACCAACTAAATAGAACCCTATAGCTCCCAGTATTTGTGGCTGTGATTTTCTCACTGCAGAGGTGGAAATAGACATAGCAGGGAAAAGTCCTTGGGTAGGAAGTTGTATTGCTTTCTACAGTAGAGGTGACATAAGCAACAGGGGTACCAGGTAATTTATAGGAAGTGGGTAGGAATAGGTTTCATTGCCCTCAAAGAGAACAATGATTACAGCTAGGACTAAGGATCAGTAAGGACAGGTAAAGGAATCGCAAACCCCAACTCTACTATAGAAAGCAATTCAACTTAATATCCAAGATCATTTCTCTACTATCTCTACTCCCATCGCTGCAAAGAAAAGATCATGCCTGCAGTACAGAGATAGCCTTAATGTTCTGCCAGTGGCTGCTGGGGCAAAATGCAGGGAGATGTATACTTTTAGTAAGGAAATGCAGAGTCAAAGGTAACCAATAGCTGCACAACCCACCCAATGTGTTTACTTCATAGTCTCTTGTCGAACACTATAATTATTAACCACTTAGACCCAGGAATCCCACAGGCAACATAATATGTTGCAGAAAAAACTATACTGGCAACCAGGCCCTGAACCACAAGTTGCATAATGCAATGGGCCCATAACTAGTATATTACCTTTGAGCACAATTTTTCACCACCAGTTTTTGAACCAAAATACAGTACACTTCCATAGTTGGATTCATAAGTGTGGAATGCTCTACTGCATTTTAGCTCAGCAACCACCAATTATATAGTAGCCTTTGGCTACCAGTATTTGTGGCTGTGATCTTTTCAGTGCAGTGCTAGAAATAGAGATAGCAGGGAAACGACCTTGGCTAGGAAGTTGTATTGCTTTCTACAGTAGAGATGAGATAAGTGACCGTGGTAGAAAGAATTTATAGGTAGTTGGTACATAAGGAATTAACTCACTGATCTATTGACCAATGGACCGTAGGAGTAAGGATGAATGTGGTAGATAAGGAATTGACTCACTGATCTATTGACCAATGGACCGTAGGAGTAAGGATGAAGGTGGTAGATAAGGAATTAACTCACTGATCTATTGACCAATAGACTGTAGGAGTAAGGATGAAGGTTGTAGATAAGGAATTAACTCACTGATCTATTGACCAATGGACCGTAGGAGTAAGGATGAAGGTGGATAGGTAAAATGACACACAAATTCCAACTCTACTATAGAAAGCAATTCAACTTAATATCCAAGATCTTTTCTCAACTATCTCTACTCCCATCACTGCAAAGAAAAGATCATGCCTGCAGTACAGAGATAGCCTTAATGTTCTGCCAGTGGCTGCTGGGGCAAAATGCAACGAGATGTATACTTTAAGTAAGGAAATGCAGAGTCAAAGGTTAACCACTAGCCAAACACCCCACCCAATGTGGTTACTTCATAGTCTGTTGTCGAACACTATAATTATTAACCACTTAGGCCCAGGAATCACACAGGCAACATATGTTGCAGAAAAAACTATACTGTACTGGCAACCAGAACCACAAGTTGGATAATACAAGGGGCCCATGACTAGTATATTACCTTTGAGCACAATTTTTCAAAATCTCATCAAAAATCAGCATACTCTTCAGCCTGGATTGGAACCTAATAACCACAATGAATGAAACTTCAGCCACCATTTTTCTTGTCCAGACTGAAAACCTTGCAAAATCGATCTTGAAAAAATTTTTGGGTGTCAAAATATGCATGCTTGCTGCTCTACGATGTGCGTGTGTGTAGTGCTATGCTGACTAGTTATTGTAGCATTGCAAGATCAGAATTATCAAACAATACACAAATTAATATATTTTATACAATACAAAAGGGTCGCTGCAGAAAAGATCCATTACCAGTCCCCCCCACAGAGGAAATGTCTAAGCCTGGTACCCTGGCCTAATAATTCTTGTCTTTGATAAGTCCCTCTCAAATAAGCCTATCCCTCAAATAAACTCCCTCTCAAACAACCCCCCCTCCCCCCCCACCACCACCACCCCAATAAGTCCATGCTGAAAATCAAAATGGCTGACAAATTCCACGAGCAACAACCAAAGATGTTTGTGAAATTTTAGTTTAAAAACTTGAAATCCCAAATGGTAACCCCACGGACTTCTTCCCTAAGTATTTGAGCTTATAACTGGAAGCATTTTTCTCACGTGCTGCAAAGTGAAATCATAAATTGAATTTATTATTTTCTAAATTAAAAAGCACTAAGGCAGAAGTGAAAAGTACGTTTTATTTTTTAAATAAAAGGGTAAACGAGCGCGAGGGGTTGTTGCGTTAACGTATTTCTAGTAATTGCATTTAATGGCTTCCTCCTTCTTCGCCGCCATTTTGAAAAGTGGCAAAATACTATGGTCTTTAAACTGGGCTTTAAACAACGTAAATAAAGTTAAAAAGAATTCTCGAATACAAATTGAAATACACTGCGCATTCTTCGATATTAAATTCAAGAATAGCTACAGTTTAACCCCACAAAAGTTGACGAAACATAGAATTAGTTCGTTCTTTAAAAAACTCGCAAAGGCGAGTGGGAAGCCCTTCCGAAGGTCCGAAGGCATGTGAACATTTTCTTTATTTAAATACCCTGTTTTTGTAAAAAAAACTGCTAGAAACAACACATGAACGCAAATTAAATATCTTAATCGTTTTAAAAGGCACTATAAGCAAGTTAAGTAATATATATTTACCTTTTAAACACAACAGCATTTCAAAAGCCCCCGCCATTTCTTCCACGAAGGCAATTTTGAGAAAGATGATGACGTCAGACGAGTAGTGGTCGACAGTTTCCGAGCTTTCCCTCTATAATATAAACGTTGTTTTTCACTTTTTCTTTACTCACATTTTGAGTTTACAAGATATTCTACTTTTGAAAACTATCTACTTTAATTTTTAGAAATGTTGGCTGCGGTTGGTATAAATATAATGGCTTTTGGTTAAATCTTGCAGATCCTATTTGAGAAGTCGAGACAGCGCGGAAGTGCTCGGCAGCTCTTCGGCAAAACTTCGTTCGGAAAAATTCCCTCGTGACTTTCAACTTTCAAGAAGAAGGTCGAAGAAGAAGATGGAGGGTCTTTCGAAATGCTGCCGTGTTTTAAAGGTGAATATGTCTTAATTTACTTGCTTATAGTGTGTTTTAAAAGGCTTAGAATGTACAATTCGCGTTTAGGTGCTTTACCTTGCCTTTGGTTTACCTAAAAGAGAACAATTCCAATAATTTAAAACCAGATAAATGTTCACGGGGCGTCGGAAGGCATCCCGACTTTTCTCTTCGGAAAGAACCTTCCCGTTCTCTCAGGGTTACTTTAGCTGTTATCTTTCTCGAAGAAGAATTGAGAGCATTTCTTTCGTTTAAGTTAATCATTAACTCACGATGTAGTTCAAATTTCAAGTCCTATTTCTAGAAAATTATTTCCGACTTCTTCAAGATGTTTAAATACCTCATTTTGCTACTTTCAAATATGGCGCCCAAAAATTTAAACGGCTTCTTTTCCCAAACACCGTTTCGTGATATTTCATGTACTTTTATATTTTACTTTGGCTTTGACTTGTATTTTATATACTTTCTTTTATGTATTAAATAATTTTTAGTGCAAATATTGTAGTTAATAATTAATTTTTAAAAATATGTCGGACGTACAGTATTTGAAGTGGCTTCTTGCATAATTCAGTCATTTTAGAAGAAATGTTGTACAGTATTTGAGCAAATAACAGTTTTGAAAGTAGTCCACTGCAGTAGTCCAACAAATTGGCTTTTTAGTAAATTTATTAAAAAAAATTTTTTTTCCAAATTCAGTTTTAATTCATATAATTTGCAATGTTTATTCCTCAATAAAATGATTTGCAGTCTGGCAAATTTGTAAAATGCATAACTGGAATGAAATTTCAACCTTTTTGGCACAATGTCATATACAGGCTTGTCTGGGAAAATGCAATTAACTTTCCAGTTTAGTCTGATTACAATGCAATAAATAGGTACATGCATGACATGACTAATAGGCTTATCCAGTGTAAAGATAGTTTAGTTTTGAAAATTGTTGGGGTTGGACAACTAATGTGGCTATATACATAGTAATAGTGTAATTTGTGGTCTGAAATTTACAGCAATAGTTCCATACTGTCATTGAATATTGTAAATTTGTAATTGTTTTTTTTTGGGGGGGTTTTCTAGGTACCAAGGCAGAACAATGTAAATAAAGAACTTGCATTTAGAAATTTAAAATGATGTTGACAACTGCATGGCTTAACACCAATCACTTTCTGCTTTTCTTGTAAGTAAAATATTATGTCTCTAATCAAAGGTGGACTTATTAGAGAGGGTGGGCTTATTAGAGAGGGTGGGCTTATTAGAGATGGGCTGAGAGGGGCTTATTAGAGAGGGGGCTTATTAGAGAGGGGGCTTATTAGAGAGGGGGCTTATTAGAGAGGGGGGCTTATTAGAGAGGGGGGCTTATTAGAGAGGGGGGCTTATTAGAGAGGGGGCTTATTAGAGAGGGTGGACTTATTAGAGAGGGTGGGCTTATTAGAGAGGGTGCTTATTAGAGAGAGGGGCTTATTAGAGAGGGGGCTTATTAGAGAGGGGGCTGATTAGAGAGAGGGGCTTATTAGAGAGGGGGCTTATTAGAGAGGGGGCTTATTAGAGAGAGGCTTATTAGAGAGGGTGGGCTTATTAGAGAGGGGGCTTATTAGAGAGGGGGGCTTATTAGAGAGGGGGCTGATTAGAGAGGGGGGCTTATTAGAGGAGGAGGCTTATTAGAGAGGGGGCTGATTAGAGAGGGGGGCTTATTAGAGGAGGAGGCTTATTAGAGAGGGTGGGCTTATTAGAGAGGTGGCTTATTAGAGAGGGGGCTTATTAGAGAGGGTGGGCTTATTAGAGAGGTGGCTTATTAGAGAGGGGGCTTATTAGAGAGGGTGCTTATTAGAGAGGGAGCTTATTAGAGAGAGGGCTTATTTGAGAAGGTGCTTATTAAAGAGGGGGGCTTATTAGAGAGGGGGCTTATTAGAGAGGAGGCTTATTAGAGAGGGTGGGCTTATTAGAGAGGTGGCTTATTAGAGAGGGGGCTTATTAGAGAGGTGGCTTATTAGAGAGGGGGCTTATTAGAGAGGGGGCTTATTAGAGAGAGGGGCTTATTAGAGAGGGCGCTTATTAGAGAGAGGGGCTTATTAGAGAGGGGGCTTATTTGAGAAGGTGCTTATTAGAGAGGGGGCTGATTAGAGAGAGGGGCTTATTAGAGAGGGGGCTGATTAGAGAGGAGGGCTTATTAGAGAGGGGGCTTATTAGAGAGAGGCTTATTAGAGAGGGTGGGCTTATTAGAGAGGGGGCTTATTAGAGAGGGGGCTGATTAGAGAGGAGGAGGCCTATTAGAGAGGGGGCTGATTAGAGAGGGGGGCTTATTAGAGGAGGAGGCTTATTAGAGAGGGTGGGCTTATTAGAGAGGTGGCTTATTAGAGAGGGGGCTTATTAGAGAGGTGGCTTATTAGAGAGGGGGCTAATTAGAGAGGGGGCTTATTAGAGAGGGGGCTTATTAGAGAGGGGGCTTATTAGAGAGGTGGCTTATTAGAGAGGGGGCTAATTAGAGAGGGGGCTTATTAGAGAGGGGGCTTATTAGAGAGGGGGCTAATTAGAGAGGGGGCTTATTAGAGAGGGGGCTTATTAGAGAGGGGGCTTATTAGAGAGGGGGCTTATTAGAGAGGTGGCTTATTAGAGAGGGGGCTAATTAGAGAGGGGGCTTATTAGAGAGGGGGCTTATTAGAGAGGGGGCTAATTAGAGAGGGGGCTTATTAGAGAGAGGGGGGCTTATTAGAGAGAGGGGCTTATTAGAGAGAGGGGCTTATTTGAGAGGGGGCTTATTAGAGAGGGGCTTATTAGAGAGGGGGCTTATTAGAGAAGGTGCTTATTAAAGAGGGGGGCTTATTAGAGAGAGGGGCTTATTAGAGAGGGGGCTTATTTGAGAGGGGGCTTATTAGAGAGGGAGCTTATTAGAGAGGGGGCTTATTTGAGAAGGTGCTTATTAAAGAGGGGGGCTTATTAGAGAGGGGGGCTTATTAGAGAGAGGGGGCTTATTAGAGAGGGGGCTTATTAGAGAAGGGGCTTATTAGAGAGAGGGGCTTATTAGAGAGAGGGGCTTATTAAAGAGGGGCTTATTAGAGAGGGGGCTTATTTGAGAAGGTGCTTATTCAAGAGGGGGGCTTATTAGAGAGGGGGCTGATTAGAGAGGGGGGCTTATTAGAGAGGGGGCTTATTAGAGAGGGGGGCTTATTAGAGAGGGGGTTTATTAGAGAGGGAGGTTTATTAGAGAGAGGTGCTTATTACAGAGGGGGCTTATTAGAGAGGGGGTTTATTAGAGAGGGGGCTTATTAGTGAGGGGGGCTTATTACAGAGGGGGCTTATTAGAGAGAGGGCTTATTAGAGAGGGGGGCTTATTAGAGAGGGAGGTTCATTAGAGAGGGGTCTTCTTAGAGAGGAGGGCTGATTAGAGGGTGGGGGCTGATTAGAGGGGGAGGCTTATTAGAGAGGGTGCTTATTAGAGAGGAGAGCTTATTAGAGAGGGTGCTTATTAGAGAGAGGGACTTATTAGGAGGGGGTTTATTAGAGAATGGGGTTGTTGGAGAGGTTGGGTTTATTAAGAGGGGGCTTACTAGAAAGATGAGGGTTACTGAGAGAAAGGGCTTAGTAGAAAGGGGGTTGATTAGAAAGGGGGGCTTATTAGAGAAGGGGGCTTATTAGAGAGGGAGGCTTATTTGAGAGGGGGCTTATTTGAGAGGGGTTTATTTGTGAAGGGGCTTATTAGCAATGGAAAGTCTTTCAAAAAGTTGGTATCTAAAATAATTTTGTTGCTTCAGAAAACTGATGAAAAACAAGACAGTGATAGAAGACTTTGAACAGAAGCAGCATTTGTTTTAAAGAAACACTGACATGTGAATGGCAGATCCTTTAGAGAGTCGCCATTTTCCACACCAAATAAATAAAAGAGGCAAACATCCTACCATTCCCATGCTCTCATTTCAAAACCATAATAACACAAAAGAATGGTGTTTAACCTGATGACCCTGACTGTTGAAAGAAAGTGCTGTGTGGGGAGCAGTCCTGGGCACAAGTTGGAATATGGGTTATCTTCTGGTGCTGGTTATTGGTCAGCACACATGTTTTCAGAGGCAAAATTTTCCAAGTGTAGTTCATGTGCCGAAGTTATGGTAAGTTAAGTGTGAATTTGGAGGATAACAAGTACCTGCTGTGTAGATGTAATTTTTTACTCAAATATATCTTGAAGAAAAAATGTCTGCTGACTCAAAAGGGTATTTCTGATGTCTGCCAATTAGATTAAAGTTACCTTGCAAATTCTGGGAAGTGACACTAATCATGTGAAACAAAGATGCTTATGACAACATGTGAGAAATCAACCAATATTATTATTTTCTCTGAGGTAGAAGAGTGAACAATATACATTACAACTGCACAGTAGGTTAGATCTTGAAACAAGTGCTTCAACTCTATTTCAATCATGTTTAGTGTGCTAAGGTCAGCATTTTTTCTGAGAATATTTGGCATTTAAATTGAATCACATCCTAGTTCACGTGTATTAAATCTGTAGTGTGAGTATGATAAAGTTAAATTTTTAAGATCAAATTAGGACTAGTTGTGAAGAAAAAAATACTTCAAGGTCTACTGGAAAACCAAGTTAAGAAGTTTCTAAGCTTAATGATCTAAGCCAGTTCTTAGAAGACATGCAGGAGAATAAAAAACTTTTCTTTCATTATTTTCTTGTGCAATTATCATTGACCTTTTTGTGTGCAGTGTACATCCAGAGATTTAGGGTTGAAGCAAATGTTTTTCAGTAAGACACCCTGGCTAAAGTACATTAATCATTCACCTAGCCTGTGAGCCGGCTCTCATTAGGGGTTGGTGAAAAGGAGAGCCTGCAGGGAATGTATTGCTTTACGAATATATTACACCCCCATGGCCAACTGATGTGCGAAGCAATGAACAAAGGTGGACCAATAGGAGCACACCAATGTAAATAAACAATTAGCTTCTCTATTTTTGAGTGATGGCATGATATTTTTTTGCACAAATATGGATTGATTTAATAATTGCAAATTTACAAAGTTACGGTTTATTAATTAAGGTAATCTGTCAAATTTCAAAAGCTGTCACTTTCAGCGAATCAGAATGCTGTGTTCATGGACGAATGCAGAGTATGACTCAAGACAATACATTCCCTGCAGGCTCTCCTTTTCGCTTTCTCTCTGCCCCCTTTCTCTCCACCCGTGGTCAAGTAACTTTTCTACTTGCCCGGTATGGCTTCGTTCACTCGGAGAACAACCTTTATCATCATCATATATATATATATATATATATGGCTGACTTAAGGTTGCAGGTTCGAATCCCAGCTGGGCCAAGTAGTGTTTTCTGTACTATATATACATACGGTATATGTTACTCCAAGTGACGAACCATACTGGACAAGTAGAGAAAACTCTTCTTGGCCTGGCTGGGCTTTGAACCCGCAACGTTAAGTCAGCCAGGCCAAGTTGAGTTTTCTCTACTTGGCCGGTATGGTTCGTCACTTGGAATAACATCTTTTATATATATATATATATATACTATACTGTATATGCTATATATTATACTGTATATGGTTTTCAGTTCTGTTGAGTGTTAAAAACAATCTTCATAATTTCCTTTTTTCAAATTGGCTTAGTTTGAAATAAAAGAATGATTATTCCAGATTTATTTCAACCTGTAGATAACAACCTGGCAAATTTTTAGGTTTGACTTGTAAAGCTTTGAGCTTATAACTTTTCAGGGGACTGATGCATGTACAGTATATATTTTAAAATAAGTAATATATCATACATAAGAAATGGTGTTTGTTCAAACACTAATTTTGAGTGTATGATATACCTCTCTAGTGGTCTGTGTCCCAGCCCTGACTCAAACTTGGTATAGGTAATGTCTGTGAACAACTACAGTACATTCATTGCTTGTTCTTGTTGGAAGATTGGGATTAAATTGATAAAATAACAAGGAAATATGTACTTTTGTAAATAATCGAAATATAGTAAGGTTTGATATACTGCCGAAACAGAGAACGTAGGAGTCTAATGTTTCAAGCAAGGCCCTTCGTCAGAGAGTGTTGTACTGTAGTTGTTCCCAGGCTTTATTTGTTTTGAGTTTAAGTCAGGGCTAGTATCAATGACACAGCTAGCTTCACAAATGAATCAATATTTTAAGAAAAAGTTGGCTTAACCCCATTAATTCCCATCTTTCTGAGTCTTCCCTTAACTTTAATAAGTAAAATAGTTTGGCTTTAACCAAAAGTTGAAAAAATTCCAAATGATTCCCATGGGGAAGGAAGGGTTCAAATTTCTGCAAGTGTCTGTCCCCAAAATGTGTCTCAGTTGTGAATTTTCTTTGCGTGTGTGTGATTTATTATTTATGAATTATTATAATTATGCTTTGAATATTGTATTAATCACTTTGATTGGTAATAGCGGAGTGTATGTCAAGTAATAATTAAAACACGAGCAGCAGTGTTTTAAATCTGATAAACACATTACTGTTATACTGTGAATGTTTTGAATAGTTTCGAGAATGACGGATTTCGTAAATTTACTGGCGTAGTAATTTTGAAAAAAACGTTATCTTTTAAAGCTGAGAAAATCAAAGCTAAGGTTTATGTAAATCAGGAGGATTTTTTATCAGATAAAAACCATGGACATGGTACTGATTTCCTTTGTGTTTTCCTCATGAATTATTAATGAGTTTTTAAAGATTTGAAAGAAAATGGAGTAAATTATGTACAATCATCGGAATATATATGATACTTTATATATATGGCATATTTTAAGATTATTTTTTTATCAATCACAATGCTCAGTACAATTTTCAAAGCATGTAATTGTTGGTGGGGGTGGTTATTGCAAGTCTGTAGGTTGAACGTCTGCGAGTTACAACTTGTGAGTTGCAATTTTAATGATTTTGTAAACAAAATTTAAACATTTTCATTCAAAAAGCCATTTTACTTGTTGCCAATAGTCTGGTTTTCCTGCAACATTTTCTAACTCCTTGCTTTTCTTTACAATGAACAATCCATTAAAACATTGACACATCAATCGAGTCGGTAAAGTTTCTTACATCAGTTATGTAAAGTTGTAATCTCAATCAAATGATATCATCTATTTTATGTACCAGTAATTCTAAACTTAATAGGCCAGGGCTTGATATGTGCTATGCACAACACTAAGAGCTTTGGAACATTTACTTTCCAAGAGAAAATTATGCTTTCACACAGTCTATATCAAAATGTCTTTGTGTTGCTTTGAAAATATATTACTCAATCTTCGATAATTGTTTCTCAAAAGTTGACAAACTCGCAGACTCTCAGTGTACATACTTGTAATTGTTATAATTTATGGGTATATCAAAATGCATGGTGGAACTTGACAATACAGTTAAACTGAAGAATATAAGGTAACCTTTAATTGATATCTGATCCATCATCGCTCAAGACCTACATTACAAGCTTGGCCCAATGACCACAGATTGACCAGCCTAGACCAATGACTACAGAACCACCTGGACCATAGATCGACCAGCCTGGACCACAGACCCACCACCCTGGACCAATGACCACAGATCCACCAGCCTGAACCACCACTACCTTTGACTTGTGATGCCATATCCAGTCCCACCACTATGCTAATGACCTTAGACCTACCACCTGTCATCCACCACCACCAGATGTTCTTCCAATACACCCATATTGAATTGAATACACCCACTTGAACGCAGTTTACCTCCCAGTCTGACTACCGTGGTACCCTATTTCCACAACTCTGGACCCAGATTCATGATTTTTACCCACCACAGACAACCACCATGACGGAAGCACTATCCCAGGAACCACATTCGACAATCATGAAATCACCACCCAGATCCATGACACCTTGGACCTACCACTGATCACTAATAACCATGGACCAACCACAAATGTTTCTGATGGTGAAACAACCACTCCAGGAATCGACATCCTTCGCTGACCATTGAAAACGTTTGCTACGAAGATTTAAAGAATGTTTAAGATCAACTGGTTACCAGTACTTCAGTTTAACTCTATTTAGTTATGTTCCACCATGCATTGAGAGATTGTACAATGACTTGAAGAAATTGCAAACCAATCACTAAAATACTATAGGACATAGGAAGACACAGCTAGGGGAGGGAAGTATTGTTACCAGTATATACATGGAGTTGACTAAATGTGTTATTTTACTCTGATGAATGGTTCTTCATGAAACGTCAAAAATCTTGACAGTTCACTCCTTTTCTGAGAAAGCTTCTCTTTGTGATTGCTCAACAATGTGTACTCATTGGTGGCTGAGTTAAAAAACAAAACAATTAACACAAATACCATAACAATTTGAATAAGTGCCTTCATTTCGAATTAGCACTAAACCAAAATGAAGTTTAGCAAAATAAGTTCCACTTCTGGATATTAGCACCCACTTCTAAATAAGCTCCCAGGATGGTGAAAGTAGGCTAGGTTTGTTATTGTTTAATACAGTAGTGAATTGTTTTTTGCTAAATCAGGTCATTGTACATTCTCTGTTGATATACAATAATATGAGGGTGATCATAATATAAGAGAACAGGTTCCTTTGAGATGGCTTTTGTGGACTTCGTCTTTTCAACGAGTACCGTAAGTATTGTGCTTGAAAGAGTTTTTTAACCTGACTTGAAAGTTTATTATCCCCAAAGAAATATGTCTATAATAATCTCTCGTGAAAGGTTTCAGTTGGCCCATCTTAAACACCACTGTTTTTCACATGGTTTCTAGATTCAGAAATTCCAAAACTCGCCTTTAATCATTTTATGGTTTTCATATTCTTTGGATAATACACTGCTTTAATGTGTATGTTGGAAGTTAAAGAAACTTTGTATATGTTCTCATGTTCTATGAAAGTGATGAAAATATTCCCTCGAAGATAGTAATTAAGTTTCTATGTTTTTCTGCAAGGCCTTGAGGTTTTTCCTAAATGAAAACGCTCTAACTTCTTAAAATTATAGTTGGAAATTTGTTCACCATTTAGCTTTCAAGTTATCTATTTCAAGAATTTGGGGAATATACTGATTTATCTCGTATTCCTACCAAGACTGACCAAATTACTTATAAAAGAAAATGTTTTGTGTGGTACTTCTAGAAAAATTTAAGACCCTTCTCTGGCGGTTTGCTATTTTCCAAGTAATTTCATCACCTTCTAGCATTGATATTTACAAAGTTTGTTGATTTTCATTTACCGTCTGTCGGGTTAAAAATGGAAAAGATCTATGGCTGTTTGACATTTCACTTGTTTTAGTACACTGAACTTTCAAGAGCCTTTGAATTTGAAAATACCGTATAATAAAATCCATGAGCAGCTGTGATCTTTTCTTCAATTGTACAAATAACTTGTTCATAAACTCTGGTTTACTGTGTCCAAGTGGACTAATTTTCCAGGTTTATTCTTTCATGTTATTTTGTAATTGTCCATCTCTTCAAGTGTAATGCTTTTGCTTGTTCAATAAGGAAAGACTGCGTTCCGTGTAGTTGTTGATAAAAGCTGTTGTTTTTCATAGGTTTAACACCAATCATTCAATTACTGACTTGGTGTTAAGTTCTTTGATAAACAATGCTCTTATTGATAGCTTATGAATATGGTTCTTGTCCACTTGTGTTCATCACGTTGTTGACGAAAGCAATATTCACTTAGCCATTTTCTGTTCTCTTCTATCGTGATTCACACCAATACACAAGCTGTTCTTTGTAAAAGTTCTTTATTCACGTAATGATATTACAAGTCTTTAATAAATTATTCTCAAATTATTCATGACTATACTTCTTATTAAAATATTCAATTCCCATGGGAATTAACTATTATATAAAAGGTAAAACTGCCCCGGCTGACTCTCCAAGTGCCACTCTTACTTTGAGTTGAAGTAGCATATGCTAATCCAACTCAAAGCAAGAGCAGCACTTGGAGAGTCAGCCAGGGCAGTAAAGCGAACACGAACTTCAACAATTGTGAAGCTAGCATCCACTTGAGAGCGGCCGCATACCTTGCAAACGCAAAACATTAGTAACTAAACACAGCATGAGCGTAAGCACTTACTAAGCACTGTGTACTTAGCGAGTACTTACAGCTCAGCTAGTAACCTAAACATGCAAATTTGAAATCCCTTCACCGAAATTAATTATGCCAAATCTACAAAGCATGCAAGACCCACTACCCAACTAGTCCCTAGCTCCTGCCTTAACTGCCTAAGTCCTGCCTAGCTGCCTAAGTCCTACCTAGCTGCACACCACTCGTAATTTTCACTTCTATCACCATCAGACAACCACAGAGACAACTCACCTAACCATCCCCCCCTACCAACTACCCCCTCCCATAAACTGAAAAAAATAAAATATCTTAACCCTCCTACACTCACACAACAATACTCAACAAACATGCGCAGACCACACTTTTACCTAAAAATTACAGTATAAACAAAAAACCCGAAAATAAATTACATTATAATTTAGCTAACTTAATCCCCTTAATTACAGCATGCAGTGGTCGGGCAGGGTTAGTTTGACGAGCCGAGTATTACCGAACCGCCTTAAAAGGTATGATGGTCGCGCTTATGATACATTATTTACTAGATCAAAGAGGATTTATGTACTATTTAAAACACGAGCAGCAGTGTTTTATCAGATTTAAAACACAAGGCGATAGCCGAGTCTTTTAGATCTGATAAAACACGTACTACGAATGTTTTAAATGGCTTAAAAAACTATCTATATAATAAACTCATAGAAATCAATTTTGAAAATTGAAGTTGTAAGAAAAACTTCATCGAAAATAGCGACCGTGTCTCTATCATATATAGAGACACGTCACGGTCATGATTTTCCTTTGTGTTTTCCTCATGAATTATTAATGAGTTTTTGAAGTTAAGAAAGTCAACCCCCATGCAGAGATTAATTGTCGTTTTTTTCAGTATACATGCAAAAATGAAAATATGTTTGGCAAATTACCAGTTGTCCCACAAGGGAGTTGACTTGAAAATCTAAATAATTAGTTTACTGTACATAGAGTGAGAAGATTTTGATGTCCGCCATGTACAACGTATTAGATCTTTTGATTAAAAGTAAAACATAGTACTTTCTCGAATGTGCCAAATTTGAGTCGAATAAACATTTTGTTGCCGAGTTTAGTGTGTGAAGTATTGTATGTGCATTTTATGTTGTACATGGAAGACATACAAATATTCTTGTCGAAATAACGTAAGGTTTGAGTACTGCCGAAAATATTGAACGTACTTTCTAACGTTTCGAGCGAAGGCCCTTCGTCACAGAGACACGTAAGGGCCTTCGCTCGAAACGTTGGAAAACTACGTTCAATAATTTCGGCCGTACTCAATCCTTACATTATTTCGATCTGTATTTCAACACTGCCTACGCAGCACACTACTTTTATTTCCAATATTCTTGTGCTGTATATTATTTACTTTATCTTAACTTCTTTTAGGGATGTACTAGAACCAAGTTTTAATGTTCTGGCTGGAACTGGTCGAAACTGAAAAAGTTCCTTATTTGAACTCTAAAAACACTTTTTGTGCATTAAACTTTTAATTTTACAACTGTTTGGGTGTGTTTTGTTTTGATTAGTGTCGAAAAACTTTCAATAATAAAATCTTAAATGCATCGCACCACGTCAAGTTTATTTCAGAAATTATACTAAAGAAAGTTTCGCCATTCCAGCCAAACATTTTTCACGAATTCTAGTCCGAACCGAATCTTAGAAAACTCTGTGTTCCAGCTGGAACTAAGTTCTGGTGCATCCCTAATTTCTTACAGTATAATGGCATGATTAGGAAATAGTCTGACATTTTTGTATAAATAAGAAAGCTAACTTCGTAACAATGCTTAATTTTCCGATTCATTTAATTTTAGTGATTTCCAAATGAAGCCAAATTTCCAATCTGTCAGAAAAAGCTCATCGCAGTTAGAAAGGTATGCGTGTTTGATTAATGTGAAAGTACTGTATCAACGAACATACTATATTTCCTCAACTAAGCACCCAGGCGCTTCTCAGTTTAGATTTTGAGTGAAAAACTGCGCAATTATTTGAAGGATGATGCTTAATGCTTAATTGTGGGGGGCTCTTATTAAATTATTTTTTAACCTACTTGACATCTAAAAACTATGTTTTAAGTTTCTTGGGAAGCAAGAACGCAATTTTAAGTTCGCTGTTGACCGGTTTTATAGGTAATTGTCTTGTAATATCTTTAGTCGAAGTGAAATTAGAGTGTTGTATCCGAGTATGTGCACTTAATCGAGGAAGTACAGTATGCATGTCAATATAGATATATAAGTAAGTAAAAAAAATCCTAAAACTTCAAAACAGCGGCCCATTTCTAGATCATAATGCGCAAATTCGACAACTTATCGTAACCTTTTTATGAAATTTGTGATAGTTTCAAATATTTTTTCTTAAAACAAATATATAGTTTTCATCAAACTGCGCATTATGATCTAGAAATGCGCTGTTGTTTTGAAGTTTTAGGATTTTTTTTCTTTTTTACAACATAAGTTGTGTTGTTTGTAGCTTAGTTATTCATAAGTACAGTAATAGCATAAAAAGAGGTGTATTAGCTATTAAACGTCTCGCTCGATGAGTGTCATCTAGTAAATGACCCAAATCGAGCGGGACGTTTAATTGCTAATGCCTTTTTTTATGCTAAACTTTGTAATATCATGTTTGCGGGAATTTCTTTTTTTGTCACTTCCGTTGACGTCAAACCGGGTATGATTAGTTCTAATCAGACCTGGTTTGACGTCAACGGAGGTAGGATTAGCAAAAATGAATATAAATGAGGTACATTAGTTGTTAATGGACCTGTGAGAACAAAAGAAATTCCCGCAAACCTGATATTACTTTAGTAATTATCTTTAAAAAGAAAGTTAAGGTTCCTCTTTGATCATAGTATAATGTATCGCCTACTGATGTAAATTACATTGTGAAACTCACATTTGTTGCTACGGGCTCTTGCTTGACACGGGCTTGATTTGGTCCACTGGGTCCTGGTCCACTGGGTCATGGTCCACTGCGTCCTGGTCCACTGGGTCATAGTCCACTGCGTCCTGGTCCACTGCGTGCTTGTCCACTGGTCATCTTCAATGGTGTACAGCTTCCATAGGTGTAAATTTTGAGTCTGTAAAGATGAAATGAGAAAAATTATGAGAATTGCTATTGGACTTTAATTATTAGAGTAATGGATATAATTCGTCATGTTTGTTTTGTTTGTGGGCTAAGTCAAAGATAGTTGTGGTTGATTATAAAAGAAATACGAGCTTGTTGTCAATGTTGATGTGTTGTAAGCCTTAGTGCTACTGGTAGTTGTTACAGTGTATAATAATGTACATAGCCATAGCAAGCGCATAAAAATGATTTAAGAACTTTGCAGTGATTATTCTAAGGTGTCTCATTTTCCAGAATGCGCAGGATTTTTTTCGCTTTTTGGAGGAAACCTTGAGTATTATATTTAATTATATTATTTATATAAATGCATAGTCTCTTTTTCCTAGTTTAATGAAGATCTGTTTTGGCAGATGTTAATCTAGTCATAATAAAGATTTTTGGCGTTTAAAAATTATTATTATGATTGTGTGTTGATGGTGGTAATGACGACAAGAACAATGATGATGAGAACGATTATGATGATGATGGTGGTAGTGGTGGTGATGATGAAGACAATTACGATAACAATTACGATGAGGATGATAATGAAGTTGACAATGAGATGATAATGAAGGCGATGGTGATTATAGTAGTGGTGGGGTTGGTGGTGGTGATGAAGACAACAAAGTTGATGATGACAATGCTGACAGTGATGACAAAGTCAACAATGATGATGATTGTGATTATAATAATGAAGTTGAAAAAAATGATAAATAAAAACGATTATGATGATGATGACAACAATGATGATGGTGGTGATTATAATGATGAATGGTAGTGGCGATGATGAAGACAACTAGGATGATGGTGATGATGAGAGTTACGACAAGGGTGATGATGATGAACTTGATAAAGAAGACAAGGGTGATGATAATGATGAAGATGATGACAACAACAATGATTGATGATGATGATAATAATGAAGTTGACAATGATGAAGTGATGTATGATGATGAAGATGAGGTTAACATCATTGATACAGGTAGTGATGACAATGAAAATGATGATGAAGTCAATGGTAATAATGATGATGGTGGTGATGATGATGATTATATTGATGATTAAAATGATAAAGTTGTTGATGATGAGTCAGCAATGATGATGATGATAGTGATGGGGGTGATAATGATGCTGATGATGATAAAGTTGATGACGATGGTTATGGTGGTGGTGATGATGATGATGACGTTGACAACAATGATGTTGATGTTGACAACAATGATGATGATAATGATGATAATGATAAAGTTGACGATGACGGTTGTGGTGGTGATGTAGATGAAGTTGACAACAATGATGATGATGATGATAAAGTTGATGATGACAGTTGTGGTGGTGATGTAGATGAAGTTTGACAACAATGATGATGATGATGATAAAGTTGATGATGACAGTTGTGGTGGTGGTGGTGATGTAGATGAAGTTGACAACAATGATGATGATGATGATAAAGTTGATGATGACAGTTGTGGTGGTGGTGGTGATGTAGATGAAGTTTGACAACAATGATGTTGATGATGACAACAATGATGATGATGATGATGATAATGATAAAGTTGACGATGATGATAAAGTTGATGATGATGATAAAGTTGATGATAATGATAAAGTTGATGATGATGACAATGTAAATGAAGTTAACAATGATAGTGATGATGACAACAATGATGATGATGATGATAAAGTTGACGATGACAGTTGTGGTCAGGTGATAATGTAGATGAAGTTGACAACAATGATGTTGATGATGACAACAATGATACTGATAGTGATGATGATAATGATAAAGTTGATGATGATGGTTGTGGTGGTGATGATAATGTAAATGAAGTTGACAACAATGATAGTGATGATGACACAACAATGATGATGATGATCATGATGATAAAGTTGATGATGATGATAAAGTTGATGATGACAGTTGTGGTGGTGATGTAGATGAAGTTGACAACAATGATGATTAATGGTAAAGTTGATGATGACAGTTGTGCCAGGTGGTGATGATGTAGATGAAGTTGACAACAATGATGTTGATGATGACAACAATGATAGTGATAGTGATGATAATGATAAAGTTGACGATGATGGTTGTGGTGGTGATGATAATGATAAAGTTGACGATGACGGTTGTGGTGGTGATGATAATGTAGATGAAGTTGACAACAATGATAGTGATGATGACAACAATGATGATGATGATGATAAAGTTGACGATGATGATTGTGGTTGTGATGGTGATGTAGATGAAGTTGACAAATGATAGTGATGATGACAACAATGATGATAAAGTTGATGATGACAGTTGTGGTGGTGATGTAGATGAAGTTGACAACAATGATGATGATGATGATAATGGTAAAGTTGATGATGATGGTTGTGCCAGGTGGTGATGAAGTTGACAACAATGAAGTTGACAACAATGATGATAATGATAAAGTTGACGATGATGATTGTGGTGGTGATGATGTAAATGAAGTTGACAACAATGATAGTGATGATGACAGCAATGATGATGATGATAAAGTTGACAATGATGGTTGTGGTGATAATGTAGATGAAGTTGACAAATGATAGTGATGATGACAACAATGATGATAATGGTAAAGTTGATGATGGTGGTTGTGCCAGGTGGTGATGATGTAGATGAAGTTGACAACAATGATAGTGATGATGATAGTGATGATGAAAACAAATATTGATGATGAAGTTGTCAATGATGATGATGATAATAATAAAGTTGATGATAATATTGATGATGAAGTTGACAACAATGATAGTGATTATGATGGCAATGCACAAGGATGATGAATGAGGACAATGATGATTATAATTATGATGATGAAAATGATGAAGTTGTTGTTGATGATGATGATAAAGACAATTATGATGACAATGATGATGGGGTAAATCATTATTTGATGAAGTTGACAATGACAATGATCATGGTGACGATAGTAATTATAATAATGAAGTTTATAGTGATGATGAGGACAACAAGGATGATGATTATGATGACAACAATGTTGATGATGACTGTGGTGGTAGTTTTATTACTGGTACTTTTGAATCTAGAATTTAGTTCTTTGTTCTTGAATAAATCCCTAGTTTAAATTTTAATTCCAACCATTGAGCTATTGGAACTCCTTGTCAGGACAGTCAAAAAGTGCTCATTTTATTTTAAGCAATATTATTATTAGTATTGGTATTATTCTTATTGGTATCTACACCATGCAGTTGTGCTCTGATATTTTTTAAACAGTTTAACTTTATGGGAGCTGGTTTCTGTCAGGTAGTTTTTAGAAAACCTGTATTGTTTTAGAATACATTTACACTTTTCCTAATAAGGAGAAACTGGGATGACACACCCACAAACATTGCATTAGTGAGCACTGAATGTATACAAATAATTTTCACACTTTTAATCTGCTTGCTATGGCTGCTTGGGAGTCTTGTTATTGAAGTATGTTGCAGTTTTGTTAGTTGTAATCTTAGTGTCATACAAATTATTTCTTCTAAACTCACCATTTCTGAAGTCCAAAAAATGTTTTGGTCCAAATTTGGGGTGTGGCTGTTTCCAATCTCTTTATTCTCTTTATTTTCTGTAAACAAGAGTTGAAAAATGTTTAGAATTTTTTACAAATTTAATAAATACTAGCTTTAGTATTGAGAGGTTGCTTGTGTCAGGTAGTTCTAAGAAAATCTGTATTGTTTTAGAATTAATTTAAACTTTTCTTCACAAGAAGAAAGTGGGGTGACACACCCACCACAAACATTGTATTAGTGAGCAGTGAATTTAGTGAGCAGTGAATTTAGTGACTAGGAGATAGAGTTTTCACACTTTTAATCTGCTTGCTATGGCCAGTCTTTGAAGTGACTAGCAGTTTTGTCAGTTGTAATCTTTGAAATTATTTCTTCTCAACTCACCATTTGTGAAGTAGTCCATTAGAAAAATATTTTGGTCCAAATTTGGGTGTGGCTGTGTTCTCCATCTCTTTATTCTCTGCAAACAAGAGTTGAAAAAGTTTAGAATTTTGTGGAAATTTCACAAATGCTAGATTAGTGCTAGAATTATTTTAATAATAGTTATTATTTGCACTGATATTTATATTACCTTGATTGTGATTATTTGGAACAGCAATAGTCATCTTGGTGGGCTTCTGTCAGGTTGGAATTTTTTTCCATTTGTCATACAACTTGTGTTTCTGGAGTAAAATTCTGTCAACAAATTATAGCAAAAAAATTAGAATGAAAATTAGGTAAAAGCAAAATTATTAGGTTCATTGGGTAAAACAAAATAATATAAGAAATGAAAAATATTTTAAAGAAGTTAAAGGGAAATTAAATTCAACATATTAGGAAAGATGGGTGTGTTCTATTAGCTAAATAAGGATGACACTAGGACAGTAATTTATTTTTCAAAATTTGATAAATTATTGTCGGGAAGTAAGAATTTGGAATGGTATTACAGTAGCAAATGTTAATATCTTAAATAATTTCAGCGTGCTCCATAGCATATTAGTTGAAGTAAAAATTTTTATGAATAGTTAATTAAGATAGTCCTTCTGGTTAAACTGGAAAATTCTTTGAAAAAAATTAAAACAATGTTTAGATAACTTTACAATATAAATCATTTACTTACAAGGTTTTTAAAATCTTATATCGTTGTCCTCTATTGCCGTTAAAACAATGTTTTCTTCCATCATTTTGAATTGGGGAAGAAGGGTCCGCCATGTTGTCTTCGCCCACCACATGGTTTCTTCTCAAGCCATCACCAAACACTTTCCATACGTCAATTTCTCATTCTGGACGTCTTCACGGTCTTGCTGACGGATTTCTAAGATTTTCCTTTCGTTTTATACCCTTGTCTTGACTTTAAACTCATCATTACGGTACTCGAAGACATACTTCTACCATGCGTACCTTCGTCTTTCTTCTTAGCTTGGTGACCTCTCCTCCCCGTTTACCCCCCTGGCCGTGGTATGTTGATTCATACTATGGTTTTAGTTTGGCACTTAAACATAGTTTTAAGACATTTCCTGAGCACTTGTGGCCATTATTTTCACGTAGAATCAATGTAATTAGTCTGAGTTTATCGTCTAACTGTTTATTTCCTCTAAATAATGCTTTCTTTAGGATTCCCGTTAATTTTTTTTTTCGTTAATTTATTCTTTGCAGGAAGCAGTATCGCGATTATGTATTAGCTTTTAACGATCGCCTCGTTAGCTCAGTGGTTTAGCGCGCTTGTGTGCATGCCATTGGGTGGGGTCGGAATCTGGCAGTATCACCGAGAAGGTGGTTGTCCAGTAAACCAGTAAAGATCGTTGAGAGGGTGAGGGGACGAGAGGAGGAGAGAGAGGGGGAAGAAGGAGGAGGGAGGAGGGAGGAGGGAGGAGGGAGGGGGAAAAAGAAAAAAAAAATTTTTTTCCCTTAAATTTTTGTACGCCATTGCTTAATCTCTTTTTCCCTTTTCTTATCACAGAACCTGGTCAGGTCCTTCTTGCCATTAGTCGAAGCCATTCCTCAAGAGAAAGGCCTCTGACCAATAACAACTAAAGCTGTTCCTCAAGAGTCAAGCATCTTGCCCGTCAACAGCCGAAGTCATTTCTAAAAAGAAAAGCTTCTTGCAATCAACAGTCAAAGTTCTTTCTCAAAAGAAAAGCTTTGTGTTCAAGAACACCACGGCGGAGTTTCCGTCAGAAGCTCAGACAGAAGTGTAGTTTGGCAGTGTAGGAGTTAGGTGTTTGACCATCGCCATATAAGTTGTGGTCAGTTCATCATTATTGTGGGACAGTCTTGCATAAATTATTACTACAATTATTGTCAGTGGCCGTCGCCCACATAACGAAGTCGAGCTTATTGCGGTCGTTAGTTTAATAATGGCGTCCTTCTGTTAGTGCATGCGTACACAACCTGTATTAAGATAATGGTTAGGCAACGCCTTCTTGTTGCGATTAAACCATGGTATGTCCTAAACGACATGTTTGCTTGTATACATGGACCCGAAACACGCACCTTTCTTCATTGTCACCTCGTGTCACAAATATTGTGGGAGACAAATGTCGAAGTAATGTCTTCCCCAACAAGTCAACAAGAACCCTGTTGTAGCTTCCAATGGCGACGAAGGCTCGCGAGCAGAATATTTCAATAAACATGGCTTTGTTTCATTAATGTTGTGCCTTCTTCATGAGCTAATTGATTAAAGGACGACATGAAGCTATGTCCATTGCTTCTATTGTGCTTGCGCTTGTAGCTTATGTCGCTGTTGTCCCCAATGTGGTTAGGCTCGAAGGCATATCCCAAAAAAAGAGCTTCTTGTCCAAACTTGAAGCCGTGTCTAAAAATAAACGTTTCAATGGCGTATCTCAATACAAACGTTTCTTGCATTTCAAGAAACATGTCTTCCCTGTCTCTTAGATAATATTTTTTTTCATAGTCACCTCGTGCACAAATATTGTGGGAGACAAATGTCGAACTAATGTCTTCCCCGTTGTAGTTTGGAATGGCGGCGAAGGCACACATGAACTAAACATTCAAGAAACATGTCTTTCTTGCCTGTTATTTCTAATTGTGGTTATGGCATTTTCTGCTCAGTGTTGAACCGCAACATTTTATTAAGTAATGCAATAAGCTAACTGACTAGTTCATCCTTCATGCGGTTATGTCAGTTAGCTTCTACCTATAACTAAGTTGTATTTTGACCATATAATGTTCTGTAAGAATGCTAACCGTTTATTGTCTTGTTATAAATCTTGCCTGACTGTCTTGCATGAATTAGTACCAATATGTTCTATTGCGAAGCGCAAATATTATAGAAAGCAATGATCACTGTACCTTGATTGTTGTTCATTTAAGAATAGATTCTCCATGTGTACGACCATCTAAACGACCTTGCATGGTGATGTTTCTGCGTGAAAGTCATCTTGTTCCTCTTGGCATGACTAGATGGTGCCAACAATATTGTGAGAAAGAAATGTAGAGTTATATTAACCCCTTGGTCATTGAGTGATCTCTCCTTGACAAGTAAGATCCCTCTCTCTTCAGCCAAAGTAAATATTAAAGTCCGCATGGTCCCAAAAGAAACCATTTAGTTACTAATGTCTTCCCCACTAAGTCAATACAACCCCTGTTGTAGTTTGGAAAGGTATAGCGAAGGCACACGTGAACTGAACATTTCAAGAAATGTCTTTCCTGATTACACAGAACTGACCCAGTTATACAACGTTTGGAACAAACCACAGCTTGTGTATAGCCCTAATCAAACGAGAACACAAGTCATCGCAAGTTGGCAGTCAGAATTTCTGTGGCGGTCGTTCGAACTCCCCAAATTAACAAAATAAAGGTTTCATGAGTGTTTTAAACAAGTTTTAACTTTGTGACGGTACATGATATTTTCGGGAAACTATTCAGGCTGGCTGAGATAGCGTGACTGCCAACTTGCGATGACTTGCGTTCTCGTTAGGGCTTAAGACGTCAACAGAAGTCTGTTTTTTTTCTACAAGTGTTTTGCGTCTTATGCATGGCGCATCTTATCGGCCCTCTTTAAGACTTAATGTGTTTGTGTTTACGCTTGCGCTCAGTATAAGCTGCTTGAAATGATGTCTTTAGCTTTGTTGGTGTCGTATTTAGATGTGTTGGTGTCTTTGGCTGTGTTAGTGTCTTTAGCTGTGTTGATGTCCTTAGTCTGTGCTCACGCTTTTGTTGCGTTTATGTCACGAGTAAACAATTGCAAGATCTTCAGGTTTACAATCAAGTTAGCAAGGTACTCCACCCCATCCCATGACACAAATCAAATTAAACAGTTTCAGTGATAAAAATGTGTATTTCATTTATATATACATTTAAACTTTTTCATGAAAATAAAACAACAAGAAAATTATTGTACTTTTGTACAAGTAAATACTGTTCTTAATCGTAACTTAAAAGTTTCTTTTTAAAATACTGAGAATTTTTAAAGTTCTGAAAATCAGACAACTTCTTTTAGAAAATACTGAAAGGTTTCTCGCAGCGTTCTTCGTTATCTTTTTAGTCAATACAGGATTAAAACTGCGCCATGTGTCGTAATTTGCGTGGTTAGGGATCCAGATGGTCTTTTCACAATGTATTCCATTTAGGCATTTCATTTTGCAGCTGAACTTCCCCACGAGGGAATCCCATCATCCAGAATCAGCATTGTTACTATCTTTCGTCTGACCTATATATAGAGAAGAAAGTAAAATTATTACATTTCTGTTTGCTTACGTTCTCTCTCGTGAAACATTGATTGCTTCTGAAAGGCATGTCATCTTTCAACTCTTTCCTGTCCGAATTGGTCTTTAGTATTTTATTCTGGCTAACGCCAGACGATTTTATTCACCTCTGGGGAAGCCCTCGGACAGGAATGAGTTATAAACTATCTCTCTAACTCTTTCCTGTCCGAATCGGTCTTTAGTATTTTATTCTGGGATAGGACTGAGTTAATGCGGCTCAATATTGGTTAGTTGGTTGGTTGGTTGGTTAAGTGATTAATCAATTGATTGATGGACTGATTGATTGACAAATGGATTGATTGATTGCTTGATGGACTGATTGATTGATGGACTGATTGATTGACAGATGGATTGATTGATTGCTTGATGGACTGATTGATTGATGGACTGATTGAGTGATTGATTGATGGACTGATTGAGTGATTGATGGACTGATTGATTGATTGATGGACTGATTGATTGATTGAGTGATTGATGGACTGATTGAGTGATTGATTGATGGATTGATTGAGTGATTGATTGATGGACTGATTGATTGATTGATTGATTGATTGATTGATTGATGGACTGATTGAGTGATTGATTGAGTGATTGATGGACTGATTGAGTGATTGATTGAGTGATTGATTGATGGACTGATTGAGTGATTGATTGAGTGATTGATTGAGTGATTGATTGATGGACTGATTGAGTGATTGATTGATGGACTGATTGAGTGATTGATTGAGTGATTGATTGATGGACTGATTGAGTGATTGATTGATGGACTGATTGCTTGATTGAGTGATTGATTGATTGATTGATTGATTGATGGACTGATTGAGTGATTGACTGATTGAGTGATTGATGGACTGATTGAGTGATTGATTGATTGATGGACTGATTGATGGACTGATTGATTGATTGAATGGGTGAGTGATGGAGTGACGAAGTGTTCGTGATCGTCATCGTGGTCGTGATCAGAATGAAATCGGAACGTTTTCACGCGTAATTTGTTCACCCGCAAACCGGAGAAAATTTCAGATGTAAACCCTTAATTATTCAGACGTGAAATGACATAGTTGGAAATGTCATATTAATTATGAAAGCTCAACAGATAAAACATTTTTTCGTTATACATTTCATATATCAAATACTTAGTTCAATATTTATTCATTTTATCAATAAATTAAGCCAATAAACATTTATCTCTTATACAAATAACCTTTATTTACCTATGTCTTCATCAACCTGACGACAACCAACAAAGAAAACCTATAATATTAATAACAGGTAAATTGAGTCTTAATGAACCGTGTAAAAATAAACAATGTAATTGGTTAAACAAGATGGCAAAAATGGCTACTGTCTACAAGATTTTAATTGTAATAACACTTCTCTTATTTTTAAACCAAAACGCTTTTTCAAAAAAGAAAAGTAAGTTCACTTGTAATGTTAAATTAAATAAACTTAAAAAGAAGTAAAATGTATTTTCTTTAATATTATTACTGTGCTATATAACGTACGTCAGAGACGGGATATCTGTTTGTAAAAATTGATCGTCTAGGTTAGTGTAGTCTTGAGAAAGAATGTTGTTGTTAGCGTCATCTTCAGAGTCAAGATGACCGCCGCTGAGACCGTCGAAAGGTCAGTCACCAACATCAACAACAGTCTTTCTCAAGACTACACTAACCTAGACGATCAATTTTTACAAACATATAGGTTCAAACCATTTTCTTTAAGACGGAATATCGTTAGTTTATTCAATCAATCCGGCAAAACTTTATTTAAATGCAGTTATATTATTATACAGTTAATTCATTCCTGTCCAGACCTTTACCCAGTAAACATCAATTCCAACGGGAAAGACTTAGCCAGATACTTTATAATTAACTCATCCTTATCCGAGGGCTTTCCAGAGGTGAATAAAATGGTCGAATAAAATACTAAGTACTTATGTAAACAAGGAAAATTAAAGAGAAAAATTATCACTGTTATTCTAGCTAAGACCCTGGCTATAATATTAAACATTTTCTAGAAAAAAAGGTTTCAAATACAAAGCTTAATTCTTTTTTATTAATTACTCGTCCTATTATCAGTCTCTCAGTCACTTAAAAAGGAGAAAGCGTAAGGAAAAGTAGTAAGGTGTGCGGTTCGACGCGTCAGTAATTTCTTCCTAAAAATCTCCGCAAATCACCACCTTTCCGTTTTTCTAAGTCGCTTATGTATTTTATTTATTTATTTGTTTGTTTGTTTGCTTGCTTGTTTGTTTGTTTGTTTGTTTGTTTGTTTGTTTGCTTGCTTGCTTGGTTGTTTGCTTGCTTGCTTGCTTGCTTGCTTGCTTGCTTGCTTGCTTGCTTGCTTGCTTGCTTGTTTGTTTGTTTGTTTGTTTGTTTGTTTGTTTGTTTGTTTGTTTGTTTGTTTGTATAATATATAGTTTGTTTGTATAATATATTGATCTGTTTGTTTTATTGTTTGTTTGTATAATATATTGATCTGTTTGTTTTATTGTTTGTTTGTTTGTTTATTTTTTGTTCTATACCACTATTCTTAGATTTTCTTCGTTCTATGAGAATACGTCATGAAAAGAAAGCGTCCAAACATTCAAGAACTGGTGCTAAGAAGACAATAAATACACCTTCAAACATTCAACGACGAGCTAACGCCAATGATAACACAGGTAAATTATGTGAACTGTTTGAACCCAGGATTGTACTTTACTGTCGTGGCAATAGAAGCGTTCCTAAAATATCGTTGCAATATATTCCTCAAGTTGACCAATTCATTTGATGAAAATTATTGCTAACTTCCTGTTTTGAATTTGATTGGTTTCTGGTTTTTAAACAACCAATAAGAAACAGGATTGTTTGCCAAACAAATTCAAAACAGAATTAAAAACAGGAAGTTGTTGAAATGATATATATTGCAACGATACTTTACGGAACGCTTCTATTGCCACTACAGTAATGTATTCTTCGCGGTGATGGCTTTTGCTAAGGACTAGAGACGTCGCCATCCAACCTCGTCCCCAGGGCCATTTGTGGGGGTTGTGCCAAGATGGCGGTGCCGCCATTTTGTTTTTGGCCGCCATCTTGGCCCAGCCCCCACAAATGGCCCTGGGGACGAGGTTGGTCGCCACCGTGTTCTGTCCACTTTATGCTCGCCACACCTAAGACTTAACATAACCCCCTACTTCTATTACAATAACAATCCCCCTGTATCCACCAGTAGTAAGTATAAAAATATTTTCTTTCACCAGAGGCCAACAAGTTACTCCTGGCAGCTCTTTACGGGGGACTGGGAATGGGTGTTGCATCGACTCAAAACTTTGACTACACAAATGGACTCAACTCTAAGATCCAAGTCGCCGGGGGATACGGCATCCCACCGGGAATATACTCCTACGCTTTTGACCCCAAAACAGGAATGCCATACATGTGCGACCCGACAAAGACTTCTCCCGGAGGTGTTAGCCAGGTCACCGCAGCCGCAGCTGGACAACAACCTGCAGCAGCAGCTAAACCACCACCGGATATTACACCCCCGGCAAAATCTCCACCAGCAGCAACAGTTGGTCACCCACCAGGGATTCGTGGTAGTAATCAGGCGGATAAAACGCAAAACCAACTGGGAAACCAAACCCCGGGTACAAATACCCAAGGAGAACCAACCCCGGGTAAGAATACCCAAGAACAGCAACTAGTTGTGTCAGCAAACGAGGAAAAAGGAAGACTGAGTGATTCGAAAAATATGACTGTACGTATGTCAAATCATAACCCAGCTAAACATAAGGAAGACAATGACCCGAACACCACATCCTCCGGTACAGCAGCAACACTTCCCAGTAAAGTAGCAACCCCCCTGGTGCTACAAACACAGAATACAAACGAAAATGGAGATTTAATGGCGTCAATGTCACCTAGTAACTCAAAAGATGACACAAAGAATAACGACGACGAAGATGGTCAGACCCCGACGCCACCTGGAAATCCAGGCATGACGTCACTCCTTTCAAACAATGGTATGACGTCAAATCCATCACACGTCAGCGTGACGTCACCAAACGACAAAGTAAAGTCTCCTGGTTCAAAGATTGTCAGTTCAAGTAGTGCGACTGGTTCAGCCACGAGTGTCCCAATTGTTGTTAAGAACCAAAAATTAAACCCAACCCAAAATGAAAGCTCAACTGCAACCACAACTAGCGCAAATAATGAAACGACTGGAGTTCAACTAACTCCATTGATTGCAAACTCACATCATACTGTGAAACCAATAGCAACAAAACAGAAACGTTTCAATCCATTGACAAAGTTAATAAAAGAACAAAAACATAAAATACTCAAAAGAAACATGGTTAATATCAAGTTACCTGATATGCCAGCGTGTCCAGATATGAAAGAATATCACTGGCCATGGAACTGTCTAGGTTAGTTAAATAAATAATTATACTTCATTAGACAATACAGTGATAGAGAGAGATACAAGGGATAGAGAGGGATAGAGAGGGATACACAAGATAGAGAGGGAGACAAGGAATAGAGGGTGACAAGGGATAGAGAGAGAAACAAGGGATAAAGAGAGATACAAGGGATAGAGAGGGAGACAAGGGATAGCAAGGGATAAAAAGAAAGGCATGGGATAAAGAGGAAAATAAGGGATAGAAAGGAAGGCAAAGGATAGAAAGAGACACCAAGACACCAATACTTCATTAGACATACTTCATTATACAAGGGATAGAGAGGGAGACAAGGGATAGAGAGGGAAACAAGGGATAGAGAGGCAAACAAGGGATAGAGAGGGTGACAAGGGATATAGAGATACAAGGGATAGAGAGGGAGACAAGGGATAGAGAGGGTGACAAGGGATAGAGAGGGAGACAAGGGATAGAGAGATACAAGGGATCATGATAGAGAGATACAAGGGATAGAGAGGGAGACACAAGGTATAGGAAGGAACACAAGGGATAGAGAAGGACACAAAAGATAAAGCTAGAGGGACACAATAAATGAAGAAGGACACATGGGATAGAGAAGGACAGATAAGATAAAAAAGAACACAAAGGATGAGAGGAAAAAGAAACCCAGAGAGAATGGGTAGATAAAGTGGAAAAAAAAAGGAAACAGGGATAGGGAGTGACGCACAGAAAAAGAGAAGAAAAGAAAAAAAGAAAAGAACGTCAAGAGAGACGCGTGAAGAGAAAAGATCGAGGCTGTCAATAGTCATAACATTAACTACTTTCTTCTCCATACTTACCATCAAATAATTGAATTCAAATTCTTCTTATTTTAGAAAAAGGAAAGGGAAATAGCGTAAAGAGAGAATGCATTCAAAACCTGCAACAAATATATTCTTATCAGTTGCCATAACTTTGCCAGGCTTTGCAGATTATTCCAGTGAACAACCAGATATATACAGAATATCCCAGTCAATTGCCATATGATGGTTACTATAAACGGTAGATAAAAGAAATGACTTCTTGACAAACGCGCAACTACGATATGTACAGTAAATAAGTAAGTGATCTTTGAACACACACTATTGTCGTTCGTGTAAGAAATGCTCAACCCAAGAGCCGTGTAATAAAGTAGAGAAAATATTAATATAAAATATAATAACAAGTTTTAAACTTTCTTAAAGAACTAAACTTTCTTACTGGGAACATTTTGAGAAGGTGGATGTAGCCTGCTGGTTTTACATTGTAAACGTGTTTCGCCTCATCTTAACCTTTTCATGCGCAGCTTGCCAAATACAACAGAGCCGCGTGCAGCAGTACAGTACAGTATAGTACAGTATAGTACAGTACAGAACAGTACAATACAGTACAGTACAGTACATTACAGTACAGAACAGTACAGAACATAACAGTACAGTACAGTACAGCACAACACAGTACGGTACGGTACAGTACAGTACAGCGCAGCGCAGCGCAACGCAGCGCAACGCAACACAGCACAGCACAGTACAACACAACACAACACAACACACCACAACACAACACAACTCAACACAACACAACACAACACAACACAACACAACACAACACAACACAACACAACACAACACAACACAACACAACACAGCACAGCACAGTACAACACAACACAACACAGCACAGCACAACACACCACACCACAACACAACTCAACACAACTCAACACAACACAACACAACACAACACAACACAACACAACACAACACAACACAGCACAACACAACACAACACAGCACAACAAACATAACACAACAGAGCAGAGTACCGGTTAATGGCGGGCAAGCAAAACTAAATGCTTCTTTAACCCAATTCATTGTAATAAAAATATTTTAGTATTTTACTCTATGAATGAAAAGCCTCCTCGTAGTGAAAATATTAAACACACCGAGTGTATGAA